>CM053029.1:155563866-155966366 GCA_028564925.1 Lithobates sylvaticus | reverse complement strand
ACATGCTAGTCTATGGAGCGACGGATGTCAGCGGAGACATGTCTGCCGACATCCGACCCGCTAAAAGCAGATGGATGGCCTTACGTTCGCATCCGTCGATGGTGGATCAAGTGAGATCGGATGAAAACTGACATGCTGTCCGTTTTCATCCGATCTCTATATAGAAACCAGTGGCGCTCGACAAGACCCTCTCCGCTCAGTGAGCAGAGAGGGACCTGTCATCCGCCGGCTCAGCGGAGATCAACGGAGAGCTGGCGGACAGAGGCGGAATTACGTGGAAGCGGATCCGCCTCGTGAGAATGAGGCCTAAATGTAGTCCCTCGCGCTACTAAATGAATAATAACCAACTAATAAATGGTGTGAAAATGCTGCTAGATCTAAAGTGAACACAATGCACAAGAGAATAAACCAAAGAGGGAAGTGATCTGCGCAAATTCCTAAGGTAGTAAAATCTAAAATTCTAGTGAATACGGTAATAAGTCCAATAAAGCAAAAAAACACAAAGTGCCCAAACGGGTGAAAATATAGTTTCTCTTCTGGAAAGTGATAACAGATTCTTCTTAATATAAATCTTTACAAAAGCTGAATGCTCACAGAGCGTTATATTGACTTCATCACGTGTCGTGACGTAACGCGTAGGGCGTGGTCGGATGTCACCCAAAACCCACCCCGCAACAGCGAGGCAGAATCTGACGTTCTCCCTGGGCTCTTTGCAGACGGTCAGATAATGCCTCCTATGATCTGCGCATGCGCTGTGTTGACGTCACCCCAGCTGATCAACATATCAGCTGGAGTGACATTGCATATTGCGCATGCGAAGACCCATCCGAGGTATTATCCGACGGGTGGAATTTTTCGATAGGAAACAGGAAGCAAGGTACCATGGGATATGTAGTCCTTAGAAATGGAAAGTAAACAGCAGAATTGAAGCTGCGAAGCATTGCAGGGAAGCTAAGAAGTTGTAGAAAGATGGCCAGCAGACAGGCAGCACTAACAACACGAAAGTAGATTTTTTAAATAAGCTTATATTGGATTATCAGATAGAACTATTATTTGTATTGCTATTACAAGTTAGAGTCAATATGTGACTACGGTAAGGTGAAAAAAGAAGAAAAAAGGATACAAAATTATACTGATTTTACACAAGAAAAAAAAACAAACACAAAAAACACAGAAAGGTATCGTGGAGAAACCATAAATTAGAAGCTCCCAGTAATCTATGCAGTGTGAAGAGGAAGAGATGTGTAGAAAGGAAATGTGATAATGAACCATAGCATTATAATGGCACAAAGATAAAATGTACACAATCCAACAGCTAGTCCAGTATGAAGGATTCTTAAAGTGGTAGTAAAGTCTGCTTTGCTATTTTTAATATCTACAGGTAAGCCTATAATAATTTAAATCTCTTAAACGTGCACCGTTTAGGAGAGGTTTACTCTGCATGCAGCCAGTGACATCATTGGTGCATGCGCTCTGATGATCCGCTATACCATGCCGGAAATTCAGAGATTCGTGCTGGAACCGGATGTCTTTGTGGCTCCGGCCAATTGAACAACCTAGAGTGACCTGGGGAAACGGTCAGCCCTCTTAGCGGTGACAGCTCGCTGTGGGAGGGCTTTGTTCTAAGGCAAGTATTGCATAATGTGCTAGTATGAGATGCATACTAGCACATTATGCCATTGCCTTACAGGCGTTTTTTTTTTTTTTTTCTTTTCTTCCCACCAGCCGTGATTTACAACCGCTTTAAGAGGAGACTTTCAGCAGATGCCTTTTTGATGCAGAATTTTCTGAAAGTTGATGTAAACCAACTGAATGACATTAAAAAGGGTAAAACTCCACTTTGCGGGGGGAAAAAATGGCAAATAAAAGAAAAAAAAAATATATAGGGTATACAATTGTGACACAAGTCATTGTAATTGAATGTTATTAAAATGACCTTTCCTTTTCAATCTGCAGTTCTGTAATTTTCTGAAATTACAATGCAATACGGCTACATGGAGGTTATAACAGTAAAAATGACAAATAGAGGACACACTCACTGCAATACAAACCTGACATGTAGGCTAATCCCGCTCTACTCTATCCAAAAGCAAAACCTTTGCCTTTCGTTATACTTTAGGAATCTTCAATATATTACATTTTTCTTTTTGAGTTTAATACTGCTTAAATGTGCAAATACATTCTCGTGGCAGATTGGAGAAGCACAATAACTAACAGTATGGTATCCTTAGCATCTCTGTTACAAAGTCTTCATCTAATGATGCTGGCAGAACAAATCAAATTATCTTTCCAATATTTAAAGCCTATCTCAGGGAAAAGAAAAAAAAAAAAAAAAAAAAAAAAAAAAAAAAAAAAAACTTCCTTGTAGTAGGGCTGCCTACACACTGCAGGGGTGAAATCCCCGTTTCCGTCTATACGGGCTGCAAAAAGCAGTTTTAGCCCAGGTTCACCCTGACTGCGGGAATAAAATCTTGCGTGTTTCGCTGAACTCGCACGATTTCATTCCCGCATGGCAGTCCAGACTTCGGGGGCAATTTCAGAAACTTCTGCACAGGTGTCAATGAAAAATGACACCCCCAAATCGCCAAAAGAAATAAATACAGAAACTACTTTTCGGACGCTGCCATTGCTGGCAATTTGGCATGCGATTTGACCTGTCAAATCGCATGCCAAATCGTATCAAATGTGAACCAGGGCTTACTTACCCGATCCTCCATTCTCCCAGCAGACAGTGCTCTCTTCTCCGTCTCAGCAGGCTGTCCCTCATGTCCCAACGTAGACCTATGAGCTATACAATGCACTTGATGTCATCAGAGGACCTGTGACTGCCAGAGCATAGGGAACAAGCGACTGCAGGGATCAGTCTTATAGAGTGGAGGAAGTCTGGAGGAGGAGTAGAGTATCAGGTAAGTAAAAATTTTCCATCAGGCTGGCTGTACACAAGTCAAATCGATCGACTTGTGTACAATCAGCCTGCCCATACGTGGATCGAAATTCATCCGGTCCCTGCTGAACCGCCCGATTTCTGATCCATGTCTGGCCGGCTTTAGTGGAGTCCTTCCTGAACTAGTTTAGACCCGCTAGCCCTCGGGTCATGCAAATCCAAATTTCAGCAATTGAGTAAAACCATGCTGTGAGGATAAACACACATCCGCCCTGGGAATCTGGTGAGAACTTACAGAATTAAAGAGCAATTTTTGGTTTCAATAAGGAAACTGTAAACTTTTTACACTAAAAGCCACAAAAATCAACGCCAATACCCAAAGACCTGGCTGTAAGATTTCAACACTGTTTTCATGCAAAGCACCATAACTAAATCAGAACGAAGATATAAAAACACTGGAAGTTCCAGGTAGCGGATAAAAACAGCACATGTTAAAGCGGTCGTAAACCAATGGGTGCCTTTTTTTTCTGACCTGCAAGGTAAAAGGCAAAATGTGCTAGTATGCATCGCATACTAGCACATTATGTAAAAACTATCTGAAAACTAAGCATTCCAGCGAAGCAATGTCATCACTGGAGGCCACTTCCATCTTTACCCATCTTACGTGACTATTTTTAATCCTTATGCTGCTAGTATTAGTAAATGGATAGGAAAGTATATCGTATTTATTTCTTCAGTTACTGCCCGGTTTCCAGGCCTAGGCAAGTGACGTCACACATCTGAGGAGTCTTCAGTAGGGGAGGAGGGGCTTTCTCAGCTAAGCACACCCTCTCCTGATTGCATGCTTGAGCTAAGGGCAGGTGGATTACAGTAAAATGTTACATCAATGATCTGTCTTACTCAAAATGGCCACGGGCAGAAATGCTAGGGGTGGGGGGGGTTTCAAAGAGATTTCTCAACAAATTAAAGCATGGAGACATGGATGGATGAGTTTGCTTTAAATATTAACCACTTCTGCCCCGGAAGAATTTACCCCCTTCCTGACCAGGCCAGTTTTTGCGATAAATCGATGCAGTGCAGTAACTGACAATTGCACTGTCATGCAACGCCGTACCCAAACAAAATGTTATCAATTTTATCTTTTGGTGGTATTTGATTTTTAATTGTTTGCGATATAAACAAACAAAAAAAGTATGTAAGTATGTAAGTAAGTAAGTAATATATATATATATATATATATATATATATATATATATATATATATATATATATATATATATATATATATATATATATATATATATATATATATATATATATATATATATACACACACATATACATACATACACACACATACACACATAATTATTTTTTTTACTTTTTTCTATAATAAGTATCCGAATTTCAAATAAAAAAATGTCTTCCTTAGTTTAGGCCAATATATATTCTCCACAAAGGGTGGCGCTCAAGAGCTGAAATTCCTCGTAGTACGTCACTACGTTTGCGTTTGTTGAACAATTGTGTACCATTAGTATGCAAGACAAGACCCTGGCACACACCCCCTTAAGACAAAAAAAAAAAAAAAATCAGACGCTCGGTTGGCCAACAATCGTACCTTGTGTACAAGGCTTTATCAAACCTAGGCGTTTTGTTTTCAGGCAGAAAAATCACGCGTTTGCCGCAATTTTGTACAGGTCAAAAGGTCACCTATGTAAAAAAGCAGAAAACATCTGTAATCTGCCCAAAAAGAAGCTCCTACACTTTGAGCTTCAGATGACAAAACGCTCAGATGTGAACAGGGGCCATTGAAATTAATTGGATTTGTCTTAGTTGGCGTTTTTAGAGCTGAGGCTTACAGCAGAAAAACACCCAAAAAACACCTAGGTGTGAATAGAGCCTTATGTTCAAAGAAGCTCAATAAAAACGTACAAAAAAAAAAAAAAAGAAAAAAAGCACAAGCTTCTTCAAGCTGAAATTTATTCTACAGGGCCTCTGCTTCTGGAAAAAAAAAAAAAAAAAAAAAAACAACTTTAGGGGTTTTAAAGCTATTTTCTAGCCACAAATGTGGATTTTAACATGTGCATGAAAATTTTAAAAAATGCTGCCGAGGGGGGAAGTGGTTTGGTCTGCCTTGATAGATAGATTTTGCCTTACTTCCTGTCCCGGGGACAGCAACAAAAAAAAAAGGGAAATTAGTGGGACTTTAAATTGAGGACCAGGGGCACCTCCATCCCGGAAATGTATACAGGAAAAAAGGGGGAGGGTGGACTTTAAATGAAGCAGGTGAAAATCACGAAGTAAAATATTACTGGTTTTATTGAAAGTAGGTAAATAATAATCAATGGGTAATATAATATAGTATAGTATTATTATTAATGCAAATTGAGTACACAGAACATAGACACCATCATACAAATTAACATTGTTGTTAGTGCCAATAAATATACAGAACATATACATAATCATACAATAAGTATGAATAGTGGTAGAGTAAAAAATACAAATGTAAATATTGGCAATAGAGTAGAGCATTGTTACAGTCCATAAATACCAAACAGCGGCATACCCGGGAACTATGCTCACGAAATCATTGAATAAAAAGTCTAAAAGTATGTAGATACTTATTGGATGAATCAAAACATAAATGGGCATAAAAGTTGTCAGTGTGGCATCAAATATAGCTCGACGCGTTTCGTGGATACTTTTCCACTCATCAGGAGCAGATGCAACACAGGATTCTGAAAGATATATAGGTGTAATGAGTATCATTAATTAACGAAAAATTACAGGAGGTGTAGAGAGGGGGTATTTACTTAATGGGCTTGCCGAATGCACTTACCGATCCAGGCAGTGAATGTGATATGCACTGGGTGGCACAGAGTAAGTCCAGGGTGCCAATTCCACCACGGAAGCTGAGGAGGCATGGTACACTAAGGCAATATCGGGTGTTGGAACAAGGCACCTGGATGAGGAGATGGTCTGGTTGTGACAAAGGTGCAGGTGCATGCATGGTAGGGTAGCCTGAAAGCAAGTATTTAATATGTATATATTACATTGGGTCAAATGAGTAGATATTATCTACTATAAAACTATTGTATATATGTCAAAAAAAATATGCATGTATGGATATATGCAGTCAAAAATGAAAATATTCGATATTGTAGAAAAAGTATTGTATGTACAAGATGTGAAAGTTAGAAGTGGGATATGGTGTGAAACAAAGAAAGGAGTGTGTGTATGTGTAGGAAGATTGTGAAAAAGGGGCCGTGATGCCAGTGTGTGTAAAATGTGATAGTGAGAGTGAGAAAGAATGAATGAGGTGAATGGTGTGTTGTGGTGTGTGTGTGAGTGACTGCTGGGTGAACGGTGGGTGAGGGGAATCACCTGGTTGTGTGCAAAAATGTGTGAGAAAAAACAAAATGAAAGCTGGCAAAGTGAGGAAAATATTGGAAAACAGACATGTGAGTGAGTCCAAAGGCCAAAAGAATCCAAATCCAGGGGCACTTACCCGATAGATTGCAAGGTGTGCATCACCAAACAAGAGGTTAGTTGGTGTGCAGAAACCCCAGGAGGAGACACGCCGTGGAGACAGCCGGCTCCCACCATGGGGTATATATAGTGATATCCATGCCTCAAACGCCACATGTAATTGGCCAACATTGGGGGGGGAAAGCAGCCAACCCAGGTGGAACCGCCTGGCGATTGGCGCTAGCTGATCCCCAGCGTGGACCAATAGGGTGGTAATCTCCGCGGTAGCGTCATGACGTGGAGGTCCCGTCTTGCGCACACCGCGAGGACCGTGGCGCCGATGCGTACAAGGCAACCCGCCCGATCCCCCGGGGACAAACTTTTTACCTAAATATTACCAATGCAAGTAAAACCTGATTGGAGTTCTAGTCCTGTATTTTATCTTAAAAAAAAAAAAAAAAAAAAAAAAAAAATTCTCCAAGACATTTAACTTTTGCATTGCAGAGCTGCAGCCAACCGCTACTATCTGATCCGCACAGCTCCAGACCACAGATTTTTCATTCATTAACTCACAAGACTCATGGCTGATAACAAGTCGAGGTTTGTGCAGAAACAAAAACTCTTTTCAGAGCTCCGACGTGTTTACCGAGACTGCACTGCTCATGTGACCCAACGGCAGAAACCATCATGTGCTTTACAATATATAAAAACACACATACACACATGGATATAAAGGAAACAATTTACAAGGGTCCAGGGAGCAGAATTTTAACTAGACTAGAATCATTTTACAGTTTAGAATCTAGACATACAGGTTCTACCTTGTTCAGCGTAGAACTAAAAAAGGCAAAAAACGTTTTTTTCCACCGATTTTGAAAGGAGTAACCAATGTCAGTTATGTTTTGCCATCTGTGTCCCATTGGGAGATTTCTATTCCCTTCCTGTTCCATTGCCAAAGCAGGAAGTGAGTGAATCCCTGGTTGTCACCAAAAAAGATTTTATTCCTCTTTATTCCGGTTTTGGAGACAAGCCATAATTTGGGATGCTCTTTCTTTTTCACTCTTCTTGGTGATAAAAAAGGTACACACAGGACAAATAGAGCCCCTCTCTAATGCTGCCACAAAACGGTGATAAATACCCGACAGGTGTTCTAATCCCTCTCTACTCAACCCCCAAAAAAAAAAAAGAAGAAGTTTTTCCCTTAGTTATTCTCCAATGCCGCGTACACACAACCGGACTTTGACAGCAAAGGTCCGACGGAACAAATCCGTTGGACAATTCGATCGTGTGTGGGCTTCATTAGACCTTTGCTGTCGAAAAATCAGACGGACTTTAGATTTAGAACATATTTCAAATCTTTCCAATGGACTCGAGTCCGGTCGAAAAATCCGTTCGTCTGTATGCTAGTCCGACGGACGAAAACCGACGCTAGGGCAGCTATTGGCTACTGGCTATGAACTTCCTTATTCTAGTCCGGTCGTACGTCATCATGGTCGAATCCGTCGGACTTTGGGGTGATTGTGGGTAGACAAGTCCGATTAGACAGAAGTCCGTTGAAAAGTCCGGTCGTGTGTACAAGGCATTAGGCTCGATTCACATATATAAAAGGGTCGGTTTCTGCAGAGTCCGGTGCGCTAAAGAAGGAGCTGCACTTAAATAACTGACCACACCAATTGATAACAACCCTAATATATGATGTGCAAAATGTATTAAAATAAATTTTAAATTGATATTGAAAAAATACCATATAGTGAATAATTGTGATAAGAATAAACCAATCAAATTACTGTTACAATCATAAGACCATAACATTTAGTGTTCAAAGATATGTGATAAAAAAAAATAAAAATCATAAAAAAGAAAAAATATCATTCCAGAAAACGAGTCCACATCATAAAATATCACAATTGAAAATGATAAATATCTGAGTGTCCAAAATCCTTCTCGAATAATAATAAAAAAAAAAAAAAAAAAGTGTTTTCCACACAGACTGGTAAGTGAAAAGACCTCCACCACATAGACACACTGCAGCTTACCAGAACTCGGTGGTCCCTTATTACAGGGGACCACACTGCGCAGATGGCTTTAACCCCAGCCTGGGTTGTAAATGACAATAATCTGAACTCCTTAGCCACAAATAGGAACGTCTCTACTTGTAACAAATATGTACCCAGAAGTGTCACCAACTCAGGAATATCCGCAAGATAGCAAGTGTATGGCAGGTACCCAAAAGGATGAAATAAACTCACATAGCATAAAATCCTTTAAACGTTTAATATGTCTGCAAAAGACAAATGAACACTTACGAGAAAGTAGATTAAAATTAGATACCCAAACAAAATTGATGTCCTTTTTTCCCCACAAATAGAGCTTTTTGGTGGTATTTGATCACCTTTGCGGTTTTTATTTTTTGCGCTATAAAAAAAATAAAATTAAAAAAAAAAACAAAACAAAAAACACAATATATTTTGCTATAATAAAATATCCCCCCCAAAAAAAAAAAAAAAAAAATTCTTCATCAGTCTAGGCCAAAATGATATATTCTACATTTTTGGTAAAAAAAAAAAAAATCAATAAAATAAATTAATAATCGCAATAAGCGTATATTCATTGGTTTTGCGCAAAAGTTACAGTGTCTACAAACTATGGGAAAGATTTATGGCTTTTTTTTCCACTAGCAATTGAAGCGATCTTTAAAATCGGGACTGTGACATTGTGGACAGATAGGACACTTTTGACACTTATACAGCGTTCAAAACTATAAAAATGCACTGATTACCGTGTAAATGTCACTGGCAGGAAAGGGGTTAACACTAGGGGGCGATCAAGGGGTTAAATGTGTTCCGTCAGTGTGTTTCTTACTGTGGGGGGATGGGAGTGACAGAGGAGAAACCAGATCTTTGTTCCTAGCTAGTAGGAACAGACTGTCTCTCCTCTCCAGAAAGTTAGAGGTCAAAATGTAAATAGCAGAAAAACACCCAAATCTGCCTTAAAAAAAAAGTTCCAGAACTTGTTTGAGCGTCAGGCGTTTTGGAGTGGAGATGTGAACCCTCTCCATAGAGAAGAATTGATTTTTTTCCCCTCCATCGTTTTGTAGCTTCAGGCTTCAAGCTACAAAATGCTCAGATGTGAATGGGGCATTATAGAACCGGGATTTGTGCGTTTACACACACAAATGGCCATTCTGTCTCTCGTGCCCACAACGAGAAAAAATAATGTTGAGAATGATGGAGTTTTTAGGCATAAAACACAAGTTTATAAAAGTTAACAAGATTTATTTACAAAATAAAACATAAGATTACTCAATGCAAAAGACATACAGAGATTTGCAAGAAATACAAATAGCCTAAAAGCTTATAGATTACACTACCAGTGTAGTCAACTTGGATCATATATCGTTTGAAGACTCGAATAGTAATACTCAGATCTCTCATATTTTTTGCGCTATAAACAAAAAGAAAAACCACAATATTTTGTTATAATAAATAGCTCCATTTTTTTAAAAGCAAAATTTCTCAGTTTAGGCCGGTATGTATTCTTCATTAGGCTCGATTCACACTAATGCGTTTTGATGCATTTTGCAGAAATGCAGGGAAATTTTTTTTAACATGGGTTCCTATGGAACATGTTCACATCAATGCATTTTTGTGCCTCTGCGTTTTTGGAAAGGGTCGGGGACTTTTTTCATGCAAAATGCAGCGTTTTGCATGTAATAGAAGTCAATGAACCCGCATCCAAAACGCAAGTATCGCGTTTTTACTGCAATTTAGCATTTTTTTTTTTTTTTTTTTTACACTGTATATAGCTGGTTGCTAAGCAACCACAGTGTAAAAAAAAAAAAAAAAACGAAAAACGCAGCAAAATCGTGTGTCCAAAAACGCGGCAAGCACCGCAAAAAGCACTGCAAAAATGCTCAAAAGCAAAATGCATAGATGTGAATCGAGCCTTATGGTGGCCACATCGGACATCTTGACAAATTTGTGGGACCATTGGCATTTATACAGCGATCAGTGCTATAAAAATGCACTGATTACTGTAAAAATTCCACTGGCATGGAAGGGGTTAACACTAGGGGTCGATCAAGGGGTTAAATGTGTTCCCTCTCTGCGTTCTAACTGAAGGGGGGATGCGACTGTGTAGGGGAGATGACAGATCGCTGTTCATACTTTGTATGAACACATGATCTGTCTCTTCTCCCCTCAGAGAGCCGGGATCTGCATGTTTACACACAGATCCCAGTTCTCAGTGTGTTTTGAGCGATCGCGGGAGCCTGGGGGTCATCGAGCCCGCCGGGCACTCACATCGGCTCCGGGGGCGAACAACAGGCATGCGCCCCTAGTGGCCACAGGGCAAAGCGACGTTACATAGCATCATTTCGCCCAGCCGTGCCATTCTGCTGCAGTAAAACTGCGGCGGCTTGTTGGCAAGTGGTTAAAAGGCAACGATCGTGCTCCCTTCATAGATACAGTACAGAGAACGTTGTCACCCTGCCACATGAAGTGTATTCCTGGAAGAAGCACCAGCTATAAATAAAGAGGCAAAAAGGCTGGAAAAACAAAAAAAAACGAATGCAGCCACCACATCCAAGGACTGGTAAGATGCAATAGATTACATTTCTGTTCTGGATTTAGATGGGCTTTTAAAAGTACCTGTGAAGAGAATACTGGGAACAAAATAATAATAGCAGGACAGACTACTTCTCTGGGTTCTGGCCAACTATCCATTACATACAATGCAGTTCAATCCATCAGTAGACCTCCCCCCATCAACCACAGGAACCAGTGCTCAGCTGGGAAAAGATTCACACAGTTTAAAAATAATAAAACACAAGACTATAGCGGGTATAAAGTTCCGCGCTACGTGTTCTGAGGTTTAGCTATGATCCGGCCCCAGGGCGGCACAGGCGGACAGGCCCGCACATGAGTGCAGAATTGGATAACGACAGATTTTGTAGCCCCTTTACCATCTACTTCCCTGATGTGTCAGCAAGGAGCTTCTTCTCATCAGATAATTATACAACCATCGCAAACAAGTCCCTACGTGTCAGCTGAGAGAGCGAAGACGTAATGGATCTTTTAATAAACAAGGACTCCCTATAAATGTATTAGCATGTGTTTATTTATATAGTGCTCATCTTATTGTTAGATGCTTGGGACTACTTCATAGACAACCTAAATATAACGCCTTGCTAACATTTTTGGCAAAATGCATAGTACACATAACTTTCCCTTGTTAAAGCAGACTGATGACATTATCTAAGCCTAAGCAATGTTACTGCTATGAAAGCCCAAATTTAGCTAAAAATAAATAAAAACTGAAAAATCAGCAGAAGGGACATACTATAACTTACAGTATGATGTGTCCCTTGTATTAATTCTTCTTTCAGTAGAAAGCTTCCTCTGGAGTTGGTATCCTATTGCTTTCTGATGCAACTGAACCGTTGGCGTCACCTGGTGCGGTAAAACATTGTCCAATAATTTTATCCCCCCATTGGCAAAGCATATAATGGCAACAGTAGTGCCGTTAATCATCAAGCAACTAGCAAATGTGAACAACAATATCATATGAAAAATGATAGAACTCAAAGTTTAAACTTTTAGGCTAGGTTCACACCTGTCCGGGTCGTGCCGCTACGAGACCCGCACAAATTCCCGCAGCTGCAACCACCCACACACTGAAAGGCGGGACCCTGAACCTTAAAGGAGGTTGTAAACCTCCCTTTGCAAGTTGTACCTATAGTAAGACTTACCTATAGGTACTGTAAATGTCTCCTAAACGTGCGCCGTTTAGGAGATATTTACTGTGCCGATGTCATCGGCGCATGTGCTGTGAAGAAACGCCTCCCCTAGCCTTTCTTCACGAGCGAGTGCCGTGACTGCCGGCGTATGCACGCATGCGCGGGTGTGATGTCACACGTTTCTGGACAGTCAGAGAGCTGGAGTCCGCAGCCCTGGAAGAAAGAGGGGCAAACATGGATGCGGCCTGCAGCGGGGACGGCAAGGGGTTTGTTTGCAGGCAAGTGTCACATAATGTGCTTGCATGCGATGAATACTAGCACATTATGCTTTTACTTTGCAGAGTAAAAGAAAGGAAGTAAAACCCATTAGGGTTTGCTTCCCGTTTAATCCTAATGGCACACCACTCACACTGGAAAGTTGCACCCACATTGGGAACCGCGCTGTACTCAATTTACCGTGCGGACTGCAAATTTCCAAGGTAGAGCAGGGTGTTCTTTCCTGTGTTTCACGGGGCAGGGCAGCCCATGAATGGGCTGTCATGGCCAAGCAAATGCAGGCCGCATGACCCACATAAGCGTGAACCTAGCCTTAAAGATCTAGGTTTATTTTAACATTAAACTTTACTGAAATAAAGAATTCAAATAAACACAAAATAAAAACAGGAACCAATACACAAGCAGTTAACATTTCAACCAAATCAGAACTTTGCTTTCCTGGCTTTCACAGCTCCAAAATTGTGAATAACCCCATCAAAATCAACGCATTTCGCTACCTCACTTTCAACTGAGAATATTGCAAGATCAGAAAGCCTTGACTGTCCAATTGTAGAACGTAAATAGTTCTTTATAAAGTTTTGCTTACTGTTCGGCAGAGGGCAATGAAGGGTTAGCAGGACAACAGGAGAAGGGAGGGAGGCAGATTCTGGCTAAGTATACTGTGTATACTATGCAATATGCGTAGTCCAGATTTTGTTGTTTCCTTCTCCCTCCAGGCTCCTCCTCAGCCAGGTCTAGACCAGGGGTCTCCAAACTTTGTAAGTAAAGGGCCAGTTTACTGTTCTTCAGATTTAGGGGGCCCCCCAACTGTGTCCAGTGGGAGTAAACCATGCCCGATCTTTAGTATTAGGGGGAGCAGTAGCTGGTGCCAGTGGAACAAACGGGGCCCCATTGTTGGCGCCAGTGGAAGGAAGTATGCCCCGTCAGTGGTAGCAATATTGCCTCAAGGGCTGGATAAAAGCAAGGAAAGGGCCGTAGTTTGGAGACCACTGATCTAGAATACCACAAAGCCCTGCAGTGAAGACAAAGAAGAGAAGCAGGGATCTGAGCAGGCTAGTAATTTATTTTATTCTCTCTAGCTAGCCTCCCACAGTGCTCTCTGTAGAGCAGTTGACGCTGGGCAGGCTAGTACATCGGGCTCCTCCGTGTCTAGCCTGCCACAGTGCCCTGCAGGATGCTTGGTAGGCCAGTTGTGGGCCAGCAGCACAAGGTCACAGTGCGCACCCCAAACTGGCCCCTGTAAATGATGAGTGAGAGTGAGAGAGTGAGAGAGTGAGAGAGTGAGAGAGGGGGGGGGGGGAGGGAGAAGAACTCAGGCTGGCCGATTGGGTCTGCCTGTCAGGTTTTATTTTTATTTAGGCAGACCCGATCAGAGCATTCACTACCCTCTATGGAGTGGAGGATGCCAGCAGACGTCTCCACTGACACCCACCTACATTCCATCCGATCTGCTAAAACCAGAAGGATCGGTGATCCGTTTCTCCATCCATCTGGCCATATCAGATTGGATGGCAGTTGGATGGAAATGGACAGGCTGCCCATAGAGGACAGAAGGCAGAGCAGACACAGACCTGTCATCTGCCTGCTAAGCGGGGATCAGTGAACAGATTCCCGGCTGAGCAGACGGATCTGCTGCCGGAGTCTGCCCGTCTGAAAGGGGACATAGGGAGGACTGAAAAGGGAAACCGGAAATAAATAAATAAATAAAATAAAAAGGAATGGTAACGGAAAGGGAAACGAAAAAAAAAAAAAATGAAAGTAAAAAAGGAAATGGAACAACAAAAATAAATTTAAAAAAAAAGGTGAAAAGTAAACAAAAGAAAAAGGAAAGGAAAAAAAAAGGAAGAGAGAGAGTGTGTATGTATGTATGTATGTATGTATGTATGTATGTATGTATGTATGTATGTATAGATAGATAGATAGATAGATAGATAGATAGATAGATAGAGAGAGCACAAGAAAGAGCCAACTCAATAGGAGAATGTTGTCCCTTCATACAAGCAGCACAAACTCCATGCTTCCCTCTTGGTAAATCAAGAGAACATCTGGAGGGAAGTAGAGAATGGCGGGAGAGATGCTGAGATAACATGACTTTTTCCCACGCTTCAATCCATCACTGAACTGGAGGAAGCAGATTTTATTTAGCTAGTCACTGAACAGCTGAGATGTTTGATACAAAAGTAACTTTTTTGTAGATGCATTTAAAAGGGGCAAAAAAAAAATGTTTTTTTCTCCAACTGTGTGACTTGTTTACAGTGAATTACCCTCCACACAGCTCCTACATATATAGCCCCCAGAATATATAGGCCATAGGCCAGTATAGGCCACGCCCACACAGACAATATGCTCCACCCCAAGATCATGTAAATTTGTGCCTACTGGGAGATCTCCCTATGTTGTCACCAGCACTAAAATTAATGGGAAATCCAAAACAAGTAAATGAACGTATCGCAGGGGTGTACTGTGCGTTTATTTACTTTGCCCAGACATACCACTTTAAATAACACATTTTCATTTTAAGTGCTGATTTACAAGCAGTGATCCCACTCACAGCCAACATTTGCTATCTTATCTAAGGACATAACATTTCTAGTCATATCCTCTATTAACAAGTAACTATCAGTGTTACAATGAATCAGACTCGGCTCCACACTGACTCACTGCTGAGGGCTCCATGTACTGACCAGTGACCGGTACAGAAATACAGCAGCCTACACACAGCTCACATTACTCCCAACAGTTATGTATCCATTATATAGTTATACAGTAAAACCTTGGATTACAAGCAGAATTTCTTCCAGAAACGTGCTTGTAATCCAAGCACACGTATATCAAAGCGAATTTCCCAATAAGAAATAATGGAAACTCGGATGATTCGTTCCACAACCATTTTATTCATATAAAAAGGATTACAGTAATAGAAATTACAGCATAAAGTGTACTGTAAAAATAAAACAAATGAACCTGCACTGCAGAAGCTACAGAGTATAAAAGGGAAGAGAGGCGGTTCGCACTGCCGCGACCTGAAAGTCGGCACGACTAAGAGGCAACTTCAGGGAATGCCTGGGTAATCGTCCTGTCATGTCGGATCCAAATCACGTCAATTAAAGCGGAGTTCCACCCAAAAATGGAACTTCCGCTTTAAGTCAAGGTGACCCTCTGACATGCCACATTTGGCATGTCTTTTTTTTTTTTAGAGGGATCCAGCTCCCACTTCCTCCCAGGGCACCGTAAGGAAAATCCCCTCTCCCCCACCCCCCTCTGCAATCTGGGAGACTTCACAGGTCCCAGATGATTGCCTGGCCAGTCAGTGTGCAGTGCGGCTCGTGCATGCGCAGTGCGTGCCCAGCTGTCAAGCCACAGCCGGGTGCCCACAGTGACCATGCCAGCACCGCAGAGAGAAGGGAGAGAGGAGCACCTTAAAGTAGAACAGGAACCTTTTCTAAAGTCAGAGCGACTTCAGCAATGCTAATCAAGACAGCTCTCATTGACTAACATAGGATTTCACACCAGTTGGAGTCTCACAAGTTGGACCCCAAGTCCAGACAGTGTGAACTGAGCCTTATACTCAGTTGTGATGTGACCCTACCCATATCGCAAGACCTCGCTATTATCAAGTTAAAATTAATTTTTTAAAAAGTTGTTAGTCTTGTAAAAACACTCGCAATCCAAGGTTTTACTGTATATAAAATAATAATTTTAAAAACCATTAAATAGCTAAAATTGTTTACTGGATGTCATAAAACACACCAAATGCATTTTTATGCTGTCTAAATCTAGCCACACGTTACAATCTGATTGTAATCCCTATACAGGGATTGTACAATCTGACTGTATAGCTTTACTTTAAACTATGTAACAGTGGTTCACCTGACTGTATATAAACTGAATGCATTACACAGATAGGCGATGGGCCATCACACTCCATTGTTGGGATAGATTGCACACACTGCTATGTGTCTGGCCAACTTTAGGGACCGTGTACATTCACTAATCAGATTTTATTAAAGCGGAACTAAAAACTGTATCTGAGCATCACAAACTGAAAAAAAAAAAAAAAAAACGATTTAATTAATTTTTTTTAATTAAAGCAAACCCGGCCATGTCTCCATGATTGATTTTGTTGAAAAATCACTTTGTAAAATACTTCCTTAGCAATTTCTAGCCATGGCCATCTTGAGTAAGGGCAGACAATTGCAGCTACTTCCTGGAATCTATCAGCCCTTAGATCCTCCAGATGAAAAAAAAAAAAGCCAATGAAATTTCACTTCCTTCTCCTGAGAAGGATTCGGACAGAATGATGGTAATACAATTTCTTGACCCCTGTGAAATTTGAGGCCACTTTAGGTAGAAACCCCGGATCCATTTTGAAGACTATACGATCCGAAAAAAAAAAAAGCCAATAGTAATTGCTACCAAGAAGATTGCTTTAAGTGTCAGCATCTTCAGGCTGCAATCCTTTAATGGTTCAAAGGGATCTGCTGTCAGAGTTTGTAACACCAATGACAGGTCCCACTTGGGAAAGGCTGTGTTTTGTGGCGGCCTTTGTCTGCTCACTGATCTAAAGAGTCTGATTATCCAGGGGTTGAGGCTAAACTCCTCTCCTGGTAAACTGACAGTGCTGACACTTGACTCTTTAACGTGCTGAGGCTTAGTCCTTTGTCTACACCACTCTGTAGAACTAAAAAAAAAAAATGAAGACTTCTGGGATGTTTAACGACATTTTGGTCTAGGCCAAAAAAAAAAAAAAAGAAAATTAAAACCAAAAAAATATACAATACACCTTCCCATCGATTTACTAAATCTAGCAGCACAAGAGCCCTTTCACGTCTGAGGCAGTTTTCGGGCAATTTAGCACTAGAAATAGCCTCAAAACGCGCGCCTGAAAACTGCCTCCCATTCTTTGCAATGTGTGCTTTCACACTTGGGCGTTGCGCTTGCGGGACGTTAGGAAAAGTCCTTCAAGCAGCATAGTGCTCCCAAAACACCTCTGCCTATTGAAATGAATGGGCAGCGCTTCCAAAAAAGCCGACCGCCCCCCCCTTTTTTGTTAAGGTCACGTGACCTTTAAAAAAAAAAAAAAAAAAAAAAAACACATCCGCCCTGCTGGCGCCCGAAAAGCGCAGTTTAAAACGTTGCAAAAATGACCAGCACTTTAGCAGCGCTGCGGTGTGAAAGGGGTCTTGGCAATACAGTGCCTTGGAAAAGTATTCATACCCATTGAGATTTTGCACATTTTGTCATGTTATAACCAAAAACGTAAAATGTATTTTATTGGGATTTTATGTGATAGACCAACACAAAGTGGAAGGAAAATGATTAATGGTTTTCATTTTTTTTTCCAAATATGTGAAAGTGTGGCGTGCATTTGTATTCAGCCCCCTTAACTCTGATACCCCCAACTAAAGTCTAGTGGAACCAATTGCATTCAGAAGTCACCTAATTAGTAAATGGAGTCCACCCGTGTGTAATGTACTCAGTATAAATACAGCAGTTCTGTGAAACCCTCTATACTTTAATATTCACATTTACACTCACAAAATGTTTGACATTTTTTCTAAATCTTTATGTTACAGTCAACATGCACAGGACCCTTTTTTTTCCCCCTCACACCAAATTTGCAACGCATAGATGTGAACCAAAGCCATGGAATACTAGGCTTTTTACATGACCTAAGAATCTGTGTGTTCCTAAACGCATCAAACCCGCTGTAAAAATCGCATCCGTGTGAATCCAGACTTATACACGAAGGCTGACGTGGTGCACTTCTATTTCAAAGAAAGCAAAACAAACCTTCAAGAATTACGCCGCAGATTAGAGCTCTAAAGATTAGTAGAGCTCGCTGGCCGATGCCTTTCGCTAATTAAAGGCTCCTTATCCAGCTTGGCTGGACCTCCCTGCTAAAGGAGTCTTAATATCTCCCGGCTTGCCCCAAACTTTCCTGCCATGACTGCTGGCCGCTGATGTAAGATTTATCCTGGGGTCCTTGGCTGCCCACACATTGAAGCCACTGGTTTTCTGAACAGCCGTGAGAACACAGGCATTCAATGGAGCCAGTTTACATGTCTAGAGCGACCGCAGTCTGTTTCTGAAAAGGGTCCTGTGCGATTTTGGATCCAGTTTGGGCGCAAATTCTAATAAAAATTATTTGCACCTGAATCAATGAAGAAAAAACGGACTGTGGACTGCAAACCGCAGCCGAATGTGTGAACTCAGGCTTGCCCCTTTTATAGTGTTTCTTACTGTTACACATTTGTAAAAACCTGCTGTAAAAAAAAAAAAAAATATATAATAATCCTTGCCCAAAAATAAAAAAGGTTGCCCAAAGCACCGCCCGTAAGAGACACTTACACAAGGCTGCAGTGCTCTATACAAGTGCTAAACCTGGCTTTCACTTATTTATGATCTTTTAGCCCCCTTTTTGTAGTACCCATTTGCCATTCTACGTGGCTATAAAACTGGAGCAGAATACAAGACTGTGCAAGCAGCTTTTTAAAGGATTAGTGAACCCCAACACTAAGGGCACTTTCACACTGCCAGTGCACAGGCGTTTGGCGGCAAAGCGACGCTATTTTTAATCGGCTCTGTCGTTTTTGCCGCTCTTTTTGGCCGTTAGTGAGGCGCTTTGCCGGCGCTGCCCATTGACTTCAATGGGCAGGGGCGCTTTAGGAGCGGTGTATTCACCGCTCTTACAGCGCTACAAAGAAGCTGCTTGCAAGACTTTTTTGATGTCCTGCCAGTGCAGCGCCCCAGTGTAAAAGCACTCGGGCTTTCACATTGGGATTGCAGCTGGGGCTTTTTTCAGGCGCATTACATAGGCGATTTTTCGTGCTAAAGCATCTGAAAGGGGTCTTTAGCTTTAGCCCTAAAAATAGCGCCTGAAAAAAGCCTCAGCTGCAATCCCAGTGTGAAACCCCGGGTGCTTTCACACTGGGGCGCTGCGCTGGCAGGAAGTAAAAGAAAGTCCTGTAAGCAGCTTCTTTTCGGCGCTGTAGGAGCAGTGAATACACCGCTCCTAAAGCGCCCCTGCCCACTGAAATCAATGGACAGCGGCGCCGAACCGCTTTTTCGGCCACTAGTAAAAACTACGGTAAAGCACCACTAAAAATAGCGGTGCTTTACCGCCGATGCCCAGGCGCTGGCAGTGTGAAAGTGCCCTTAAATCTCTACAACTACAGACAACCACGATCTAACACTAACCAATCTACCCCTGTAAAGAAGAAATCAGTATACATACATTTTTGAAGCCAGTCCGACCCGATCCCATGAGGTCAGCTGCGGCTTCACTGTGGAGGCAGGTGCAGAGGACACCTGCGACATCGGAAGCCCCATAGTAAGTCTATGGGTGACGTCACTTCCCATTCCTTTCACAGCTGTTGTCGGCTGTGTCCTCTGCAGAGCTTCCGCCGCTGGAGATCTGATCGGCTTAAAAAAAAAAGGTATGTATACTGATTTCTTCTTTACAGGGCTAGATAGGTTAGTCTTAGATTGTGGATGTCTGTAGATGCAGGGTTATTAGTGTTAGGGTGGACTTGTCCTTTAAATGGCCCCTTAAAATGACAGTCGTTGAATAGAGTGGCGTAGAGATGCTTTAATGTTGAAGATTTTGCACTCCCAGTTTTTTCCCTCCCTATCAACATACGAATGAGATTTTAATATAAAACCTGTCATTACATCCTTTATTTTAGATCCAGTAATATCACCACTGGATCTCTGTTCCTCTCCATGCAAGCAAACAGATTATGGCTGGTGGGAGGGGTCAGCATGGCACTGTATATAGCTTCCTTGAAGAAGCCTGTACAAGACTGAAGGGAAGGCCGGAGTTCAGCTTTAAGTCTGGAATTAGTTTTTATATAAAAATAATTGGAGCAGACTGAACTGTCTGTTTTTCGGAGTTGCCCAGGAAATTATGTTTGAAATGTCGCCCCGTCTGATGGGCACACTGGCCGCTCTGTTTACCGGTGAGCCCGACACAGTAGTGTAAACTGTATATCTCGGGAGGTTTCTGTATATTGTTCATGTCAACAGATGCTGGGAGTTCTATACATAGAACAGAGGGCGCCACTATTTAGAATAGTGAAGGCAACGTCGTAAACAATGAAATCCATGGCTTTTTATAGCCCCCCCCCATTCGCCCCCTATGCCGTTTTAGAAATAAATATTTGTCTAGACGGCTCACCATCCCCGCTGGTTCACTCAGGCGAGAAAAGCACAATCTGTTAAACTTAAGAACTAGTATTAGATATAGGTTTTCATGTCAGTATAACACTACCTCTCACAGAGATCACTCCCTACAATGCTTTGGAGCCATCTTTGTTCAGGCCTCATCCAGGGTCACCAGTTACTTCCTGCTGCAGCCTCTCACCTTATGACTTGCTACAAGGTTACAATCTGATGACTGAGTAAGGGCCCTTTTACACTAGCGGACCGATCGAATCAGCCTGAAAAAGCGATCCTCCAGTCTCCTCTACGGCGTGGTGGGTGTCCATTGACACCTGCCGACATCAGATTAAAACTGATGGATGGGGATTCGATCCCCAACGTCTGGTGGATCGGATGGCAGTCGCATGTAAACAGACAGGCAGCCCGTTTACATCCAAGCGCTTACAGAGGGATGCATAAGTGGAGCGGACACAGACCTGCCATGATTTCCATCATGGGTACCATTCATATCTGTGCAACTTCAATTCGCACCAACTTCAAAGTAGTCCCTGTACTACTTTGGTCCAACTTTGATGCAAGTTGAGGTCCATAGACCTAAGTTTACACAGGCATTCTCTAAAAATCGCAGCAAAAAAAATAAAAAATAAAAATCACGTGACTTAAGTCACGGCAGTGTCCGCAATGGCATGCCAGTGCCAGGTCCAATGTTTTAAATGCCTTTTTACTTATATTCCTTCAAATGGTTAGGAAAAATTGCTTCCCAGTTCAGCCTGAAGTCTAAGTTGATGCACACCAGCTTAAAGCTGAAATCAGGCTGGCAGTGGTAGGAGCTGCCCTGTAAGTTGATTGGTGGAAGAAGATGTTCAAGTAGTCTGAGGGCAAGGAGCTCAGTTTGTTTTTATACTTATAATCCAAAGTGCTGTCAGGGGTCAGGCTAGTAGCCCGAAGGGAAGGTAATGAGATTTTCACTGGCAGGGCTCAGTGTAGTGCCCAAAGATTTGTAGAACTTGAAGGGAAGACCATGAAGGGAAGGTAATGAGATTTTCACTGGCAGGGCTCAGTGTAGTGCCCAAAGATTTGTAGAACTGCAGATTGTGGGAAGTATTGGTACTCTTCATACACTATGCAGCCAAATAAGCACACGATGAGGATCAAAAAAGAGGGGGGGGGGGGTTTAATATTACAAATTTTCAGGCAGGGGAGTCCCTATATGTTTTTTGGTTTAATGGCATGCCAGCTGCCCTTCAAGGCACAGTGGCCTCTGTGTCCGCCTGCACGCCGCACCAGCTATCTCCACGCTCTGATGCAAACAGACCGAATTCCTGGAGTCTTTCTGCTATGAAGTTATTCAGCTTTATGCAAGAATGACGAGTATTTTTGTGGAATGTGCCAAAAAAAAGAAAAAAAAAAAAACACACGACTACACACGCTTAACTGTTTCAGGAACAAATGGCGGATGGCAGTCAGCCGCGCACAAGTTACTAAGGTGACCCACGGATTAACAGCACAAAGACAAATTAACGCCACGGCAGTTGTTGCATTACAGGAGTTAGGGGTAAGTCGTAAAAATGATTCAATGGAAAAAATGATTTTCAGAAAACAATGCTGAAAACTGAAAAAAGGTTTCATCACCTTCCATGGAATATTTAAAAAAAATCATAATAGCCAGATTGAGCAGGCTTTTCATGGTGCTTGTGGGAGGAGAAGCAATGGCCTCAAGTCACATGACACTTTGAAGTACATACTCCATCAGTAAGGGCCGGTTCACACAACAATTTCTGTGTTCCGAATGCGCTTCTGCATGCGTGTTTTTGATGCATTCCAGTGTGCTTTTCCCCCCAACTAAATTGAGGACAATTCAGAGCATTCCATACAGAAAAGAATGCAACATGTTCTACTTTTGTTGACTGCACTGGTGTGAACCAAGGCCATTGGAATCCATGTTAAACACTGTCTATGTTTTTGATGCTGAATTAAAAAAACAATGGAGTGCATCTGGTGTTATCCCAACCCAAGCTGGCCATACAGAGGCAGAATTAAAACTTTTTCTTATGGGAACATTTTCTTGGTTTTCTAATTGTTCGCGGGGTCAAATCGCCATTAGTTTTTGAACGAGAACAATTTTTTTTAGAAAGTTCGAAGGGGGCAAGATGGAACATTGTTATTATGCAAATTTCTAATCGTAAATATATGTTTTTCGTTTAATAAAAGTCAATTCACCTCCAAAATCAAATGTGGGGAAAAACAATCGTACTTCCAAACAACATTTAGCATGTCATCAATATGTGTACTGATGAGAATGTATACCTGAATGTGCTTAGGCTCAACAGAAGGTGGAGCCAAGGACCAAGAAACACTCGTCCTGCATTTTTACCATTGTAGGTCTAATCTTTATGTTTATCTTTCTCCACCACTATCTTTTTTTTTTTTTTTTTTTAGTGCCGGTGTCTTGTCGAATACTGTCCCCCATCGGATAGTGTCCGCCCTGTACTGCACTTGTGAAGTACGGAGGACAAAGTTGACGCCGAAAGTCTCCGAAGATGAACATCGCCTGCACACTTAATAGTACCTTCTGCCCTGAGTCCAGGTTCAAGCCCCACCATCCAAGTGGACATAGAGTTAGAATAAAAATATTCAGAGCGAAGCGTGGCGAGTAAAGCGAGCCTGCGAGAGGGGCCCCGTTACAAAGTGCTGTTTTTACATCACATATGTCCACTTGGATGGTGGGGCTTGAACCTGGTACAGAAGGTACTATTAAGTGTGCAGGCGCCGTTCATCTTCGGAGACTTTCGGTGTCTCCTTTGTCCTCCGTACTGCGCAAGCGCTGCGCAGTATAGGGCGGACACTTTCTCGTCAGAACACCGGTTCACACTGCAGCGATGCAGGAACCCTGCAAATCCACTACGTGTTCCCGCATTGCATGTCTCCCAGCGGCAGTTCATACTACCCTATGCAAACTGCTGGGAGTGTCAATTAGAAGTTAACGACACCCCCAAATCAGTTTGCATATCGCAGTGCGAACTGCAAATTCGGACAGGAATTGGATCGCATGGGGGTGAACCCCCCATGGGATCCGATTCTGCTGTGGACCAAAAAAGGGTCCTGTGCAAGTTTGGTCCGAATGCGATGCAAATTCAGCCATACTATCTGTATGGCTGAAATCGCATGCGATTTGCACTGCAGTGCGAATCACATCCGACGTTGGACATCGCTGCAGTGTGAATCGGCATTTAGTATATAGTAGGAATTCCTTGGGGGGTGTCCCCATTGGAAGATTTAGCCTCTATTACATTTCTGGGGACAACCCAACCCAATTATTTTTTTTTTTTTTATTTCACTTTCATTGATCATGATAAAACAGGACAAATAGAGAGGGTGACTCTCCCCAATGGGGACACAGAGAATAAAAACTGACAGGTGTTCCAATCCCTCTCCACTTTGTCCAAAACGAAATAAAAAAAAAATAAAAAAAAAAATAATAATAAATAAATAAACTATGTTTTTTTAAGCTGGCCATAGACTGTTCAAATATCGGCTGGTTCAGCAGAGACCGGGCAAGATTCGAACCATGTATGGGCAGGCTGATGGTACCCAAGCTGATCCATCGATTGACTCGGGTACAACCAGCCTGTTGGATTTTTCCATGGAAATATTGCCAGCGGCTATAGCTGCTAGCAATAATCACTGTGTTCTCCCAGCAGGGATGGGTCCCCCCACCGGGAGAACACAATGGCTCTATTGGAGGGATCCCCCCCTTCATCAACTCAGTCAGTGTTCGTGCGACTTTTTCCTGAAACCCGTGGTTGCAGGGAAAAAAAATTAAAAATCTATGGCTGGCTTCAGAGTGTTGAGTGTATAAAAAGATTTTGTACTGATGATTTGTAATTTTTCCTCTTACGCATATACAGTATGTGGTGGCAGGGTGGGTGGGCCTTACAGTGCAACTAAACCCAACCTTTAGAAAACTGCGAGCCGGCAGCGATCTATTGCAGGAGTCATATAGGGTGCAAAATCTGGTGCAGCTCAGCTAAGAAACCAATCAGCTTCCAGGTTTGATTGTCAAAGCTTAATTGAACAAAGCTACCATGCACAGCAGCACCAGATTTTGGACTCTCCAGTTATAGTAAATCTCCCTCATAAGGTCTCTTCTACAATAATAACCACTTACCTGCCCACTCGCAGTTTTCCCAATTAATGTACACTGCGCTGAGCAGGCGCAGCTCAGCATGCATTCCCAGCACACTCAGGCTGTGCCAGAATGTGCATATGCAGGATGAGGTCATTGTCCCCCAACCAAGAGGCCAAAAACCCGGAACCCGGGGAGAAGAGGACAGCGGCTGGTGAGGGAAGTAACTGCTGAATCGCCAGAAGGACGAGGCGAGTATATTCTGGAGTTATGTTCCACATTAACACATATGTGAAGCCCTGCTTTGCGCCAAGCTGTGCTCCACCAGCATCCCAAGAACCAAGCTGTCACCAACAGCTCACAGTCAACTGTTTGGAGTTCAGAGCACAGTGTGACAAGATTCGCGACCACCACCGCCCATTTAAAAAACGCCAGTTCTGGCCAGTGTAAAGGGGGTGGACAAATCACTTCTTTCTGCTATAAAACAGAACTAGCTAAGTGTGCCTGTTCCACATTGTGCAAGGGTGGGGAACGATGCATCTTTGGGCAAGGTGCTGAGAAAAGGGGTGGGTGGTGAGGGGGTGAAAGTTCGGTGGGTGGGTGGAGGTGCAGCCAGCGAAGAAGCGATGAGGGGAATACTATAATGTCACTTAAAGAGGAACTGCAGTCTGCTCACATAATTTGTAATGAAACCATCTTTGCCATTCTGAAGCTTCCCTCCAACCACTTTGCATATTATTTTATATATACTGCGATTCTGTACTTGCCAAATATGCTGCAGAAATCTCCCTCCACTGAGTCTGGCTGCAGACATTTTAACTGTGGGCAGCTGAAGCTGCTGCCTGTTCACTTCCTGGAGTTACACACACACACACACACACACACACACACCTCCAGCTCTGCAGCTCTCATTGGTCCTCTGATGACTCATCCCGACTCACTTCCTGGCAAACTCACGAGAGTGAGAGCTGTGCATGTCGTTATAAGCCTAGGCTTTTTACCAGACAAGAAACAAGAAGAGGGCTGTATAAGGTATTTACTGGTAGAAAAAAAAAAAAGGGGGTTTACTATCCAAACTTAAAACAACAAGGGCAGAAGATTAAAAAAAAAAACAAAACAAGGGCAGAAGATTTAATAGATGGAAAGATGAAAAAATTACTCAAGTTCCACTTTAAGTGACAGCTCTGCGTTTGCTGAAATACATCCAAAATGGCGGCACCCAGGAGCAGTCTTGGGGCTTCTGGATATCTACACAAGGGAGGTTTTTATAATTAAATCACATAAATAATAAATGACACATATTTTTTTGTTGAAATGATGACAGGGTCTCTTTAAGGACAGATCCTCTGCTGGGTACATAGCAGCTTGCGCCCGTTTCATACCGCGCATGTCTGCGTTTCGCAGGGTGGATGTTGGAAAAGCAGAATCAGATTCCCCTATTAAAGTTTTTTTTTTTCCTCCTCTGTCGCCGAGGGCAGAAGACAGATGCATTTCGGGTTAAGTTTAGAAGTCATAACATTTTTTTTTTCGGAAGATAATCCGGGACAAATATGAACAGCTGTTCAGTACCTCGCCATAAACCGTTCAAAGGGAAAATAACTGTAAAAGTGTTGAATGGAGGAGGAGAGGAAGGTGTCATTATTTCCCAGACAGGAATTTTCCCCGGGAACAGGCCGGTCACAGCACACTACAAGTGGAATTTACACAACACAATTACATGGCAATAAAGAACTCCCAGGAATCCACTCAATGCTCCATTTACACATTACACCGCAGCTCTTTTGAATGATGGTTAATTTGCACTGTGTGCTGCCTATCATAAATATCTGGCTTTTTTTTTTTTTTTTTAAATACTTTCCATCCTTTGCTCATTACTGCAGATTTAACAGAATTACATTGAGTTTGCTAAAGCACTGTGTATTATAAATAAATAAAAAAAAAAAAAAAAAAAAAAATCAAACTTTTAATACCGTATATACTTGAGTATAAGCCGAGGCACCTAATTTTACCACAAAAAAACTGGGAAAACTTATTGACTCGAGTATAAGCCTAGGGTGAGAAATGCGCAGCTACTGTAAGTGTAATAGAGGGTCAACAATGCCCATTTGCAGCCTCACTGTGCCCATTTGCAGCCATAGGTCCCCTGAACTTCAAACTTGGTAGTTAAGGGTTGCTAGATGCCCCCTAGCTGCAGACATTTGTGGTCTCTGGACCCAAAGGGTCCCGAAATGACATTGCTGCAGATTGACACAGTTGACCGACTTTGGGGCCCTGTATCTCAGGGCCATTTGGTGCTAGGAACCCCTAATTTGGATATGTTGTAGTGCTAGGTTTGCACAGCAAATTTGGGGTTCCTAGCCCTAAGTGACCCCGAGATACGGGGCCCCAAAGTCGGGTCGGAAAATGTCAAGCACTTTTCTGCAGCAGAGAATGACATTTTCCGAACCAACTTTGGGGCCCCGTATTTCTGGGCCACTTGGTGCTAGAAACCCCTAATTTGGATATGTTGTAGTGCTAGTTCCACTGGGTTCCTAGCACCAAGTGGCCCTGAGATACGAGGCCCCAAATTTGGGTCGTAAAATGTCATTCTCTGCAGCAGAAAAGTGTTTGACTCAAGTATAAGCCGAGGGGGGGCACTTTCAGCAAAAAAAAAAAAAAAAAAAAAAAAAAAAAAAAAAAAAAAAAAAAAAAAAAAAAACTTGGTTTATACTACTTGCTTACCTGCACTGTGCAGCTCGTTTTGCACATAGTGGCCCGATCCTGGTTTTCTGGGGTCCCTCGTGGCTCTTTTGGCTCCTCCCTGCATCAGATAACCCTCTGGGAGAAGCGCTCTCCCGGGGGGTTACCATGTGGGCGCACGCCCAACTTCATAGACGCCGAATGCAGGACTCGGCCCCACCGCCCACGTCATTGGATTTGATTGACAGCAGCAGGAGCCAATGGATGCGCTGCTATCAATCGAGAGCGAGAGTCCCCGTGGGACAAGTTCAAGGGTTCTGAACTAACTCACGCAACTAACTGAGTGATGAGCTGATGGAAGAATTAAAAGTTCAGTTGAGGTGGGATAGGCTTCCCTGAAGAGATGGGTTTTCAGGATCGCCTAAAAAAGGTGGCCAGAGTAGGAGATAGCCAAACTAATTGAGGTAGAGAGTTCCAGAGGATGGGAGAAGCTTTGGGAAAGTCCTGGAGAGGAGCATGAGAGGACAAGAGCTTGAGAACAGGAGGTCATGGGAAGAACAGAGAGGACCGTTTGGTTGGTATTTTGAAACAAGATTGGTGATGTAACTTGCAAAAGAGTTAAATGTTATTGTTAGTATTTTTTAATGCATTTCAAATCAACCTCTGTTACATATAGGATGAGGCTGCTGATCTCCTGCAGCCTCTTTGGAGCCACTACCTGCACTCCAGGGATGGCTGCATGGCATTTGGTGACCAGTGCCGGGACAAGGTCATCTAGTGCCCAGGGCGAACATGCCAAACTGCGCCCCCCAAGACGTATGAGCATTATGCGTCAGCAAAATAAATTCCCCCTCCTCCCAGTACAAATCTGCCCCCCTGCTGAAATCCCCCCTCCTAGCACAACTCCTCTACCGCCCCAAAATCCCCCCTCCCCAGCACAAATCTTCTCCCCCCCCCCCCCCCCCCATTATCCCTCCTAATGCCCCGTACACGCGGTTGGATTTTCCGGCGGAAAATGTCCCATCGGACAATGTTGTCGGAAATTCCGACCGTGTGTAGGCTCCATCAAAGTTTTATCTCCTGCTCTCAAATTTTCCGACAACAAAGTCCTATCGGACTTTTTCCAATCGTGTGTAGCGAATTCCGACGGACAAAGTGCCACGCATGCTCAGATCACATTACAAGACCCAAGCTATTGGCTACTAGCCTCTACGTAGTCCCGTCGTAGGCAACAAACGTCACCAAGTTCAGAATGATCGGATTTTCCGACAACTTTGTCCGACCGTGTGTATGCAACACCAGTGTCGGACTAAATCCGTCGGAAAAAATCCGATGGATTTTGTGGTCGGATTTTCCGACCGTGTGTACGGGGCATAACACAAACCCGCCAACTAGAATACTACTCCCTGCCACTCCTCCAAATTCCCCCTTCCAACACAAATCCCCTTCCCCAAAATCTCCTTGTGGTGCCCCCACCTCACATGATACCACAGTGCCCAGGGCAGCCGCCTCTCCTGCCCACCCCTTGTCCCGGCCCTGTTGGTGACAACAGTGAACCATGCCTGCATAATGCGTGTCATGTGCAGTCTCAGACGTCCGTGCGACAGGGTGACAATGCAGCAGCGCAACTGGTAGACCGGGACAGAGCGTTGGCACCCCGAACAAAGACTTTCATGGCAGGCTAACCAGGGATTATTTGCTAAACATTTAAAAAATGACCTTTGATATTACATGAACACGTTGAAGCTTATATGAGATTTCATTTTTTTTCGAGCTGAAACCATTTTAAATCTTAAGATCTAAACGATCTCTTGAGCTGCAAAGTTACTTCTTCCTATCCAGTCTGGAATGACAAGTGTTTTCCATCATGCTGAAAATCATTGCCATCTCTTTGAAAAGACCATGGAGTATATTTACAAAGCAAAGTACATACAAAGCAGTAAATCTTGGTGGTGCATGTGTTTTAGGCCTCATGCACATGGGCGCCTGGGACCATACAATGTAAAATTTGTACACAGATCCACATTTCCTATTAAAGCTTGGCCCTTAACCATCATGGACCATGTGCATGCTTGCCGGATATTGACAGAATGCTTTCTGCTACATATTTACATACTGACAGCTACATCTGCAAGACAGAAGCAGTACTGGGACAGACCCATTTATGACAAGCTGAGAGTGCACGCCGCACCCCCATTCGTTTTCAATATTTCTGCTCACTGCACTACCAGTATATTCACATGGTCAAAGTCATCCATTTGCAAAAAGCAATGGCTCCCATTGGCTGAAACATGTTAAGTAGGAGGTTCTGATGCTAGGAGGAAGGCTTTGGACGAAACGTGTTTGCATTAGTTGGATTATTCATTGCTGTTGTGCTTGATACATTTTGCAAGAAGGAGCTCCTGGGTTGCTAGCTATTTCTTTTATCCTGAGGCAATATAGCTCAACAGGCTTCTAGTGCCTGAAATATGTTAAATAGGCAGCAATTTGCATGGCAATATAGCCCATCAGGAGCCCAGTGCCTCACCTCTGACTCTTGGCATGATTTGTGTGTTCTGAACAACGTTGGAAGATAATAGAACAGATTTTAGCCATTTATTCTAGCAGTATTTTAAAATACATATACGTCTTATTTTGAATAATCGCATCATTTGAGTAAAAGGTAGCTTTCCTTTTTTTGAATATGAACCCAGAGTTCTGCCTTTATATCAGGACTTTAGTAAACAGAAAATTCTTCAGCCTCAATAGAACTACAAACCTCAGCATGCCCTCGGCTCCACAGCAGCTGCAGAACATGCTGATCCAGCGGCTTCCTTAACCACGTCTGGCTATTTCGAAGAAAAGATTTATTGAACAAACGCTTTGCTGCCAAAAACTTCTTCATTCACAAGCCGGAGGGAAGAATAATTCACTTATCTCCCATCGCTGTGCGCAACCCGGCAAATTTGCAGGGACGGAAAGCTGGGTACAAGGAGGAGGCCAACAGAGCGTGCAAAATCGCAGCATCCGGACGATTCTAGGGAAGGTTTTCAGGCAGCTGAGAGAAAAGGAGAGGAGCTAAAATAAGCCGGGGGGGTTACTCAGACTCAGATCCTAAATATACAGCACAACAAGGAGTTTACACAGCGCAGTGCCATGTGGACTCGTCAGCAATAAATCAAAGTGGTTTGGAGAGAGACAGTGTGGGCTCCCCGCTGAGGCTGGCATGGGAGATGGTGAGGAGAGAGGGCAGTGCCCCCGCCAGGCTTTGTCATACTAAAATAAGACTACAGTGCTCTGGAATAGAAATGACCAGGCTACTGACGGGGACTGCACTGGTATATTTAGTGCCGTTTCCTCTGACCTAATTGTTGTGGAGGAGCGGTACGTTGCGTTTGCTCACATTTACACTCGTCTATGTGTGACATTATGCAAACATGTCGCATAAAATCGCACAACTCTGGAACATAGAAACACAGCGTTCTGGTGTGAACATGACATGTTCAAAACTATTGTTTTCTACATGTCATTGCAGTTAACTAAGTTTTTCCATGAATTCGGCCGCCAGGCCTTTTCATGTAGCCCTCGTACACAAGACTTTTTTTCAGCCAGAGTGGCAGTGGGACCCTGCACTCTCTACGCGGCGCCCCCGGGACCCTGCTCCCTCTACGCGGCGCAGCCCGGGACCCTGCTCCCTCTACGCGGCGCACCCCCGGGACCCTGCACCCTCTACGCGGCGCACCCCCTGCACCCTCTACGCGGCGCACCCCCTGCACCCTCTACGCGGCGCACCCCCTGCACCCTCTACGCGGCGCACCCCCTGCACCCTCTACGCGGCCCACCCCCTGCACCCTCTACGCGGCCCACCCCCTGCACCCTCTACGCGGCCCACCCCCTGCACCCTCTACGCGGCGCACCCCCGGGACTTAATGAACTCCTGGTAATTATTGCCCCTCTAAGATCCTCCCACTGTGTAAATTGGCCACACTCCCCATTCAATGTGGTTCGGCGGGGGATCATGGTTGAGTTCCTGCTCCTAATCTGAGACAAAAAGCCCTGGATCTATATATTTAATCACCATCTCCTCCTCCTAGGAACTAGCTGGCTAAGACAAACACTCAAGCCTAAAGCCAGCCATAGATGGATTGAAATTTCGCTGGTTCAACAGGAACCGGACAAATTTAGATCCGTCTATGGGCAGGCTGGTTGTACTGAAGTCGATTCATTGATCAACTTCGGTACAACCAGCCTGTCTGTTTTTTGCTTGATCACTGCTGGCAGCTATAGCTGGAAACACTGATCATTGTATTGCCACCAGCAGAACACAATAGCGCTGCGGGAGGGATTGAAGGAAAGAAAATTGCTTTATAACCCCATCAAGAGAAATCATTGTTAATGGGGGAACTGAGCAAATTTCTTTCCTTCATCCTGTGGTTGAAGGAAAGAAAATGACAATGTATGGCCTGCCTAAAAATACATGCTACAAAAATCACATGAAAACGACCACGTGTGAATTACTTCTAACTGGCTACAACAAGTTAAAATGAACGGTCTTGATCACTTGGGGAGAAGAGACTGAGGAAATGCTTCCTCCTGCCTCCAGCAGATTGATGACATCTTAGCCTAGGTGAAGTCACTGGACTGGACTCCCTAATGATGAAAGGTGGAGCTTTTCTAAAACGTGATACTGTTATGGTACAGTATAGGGCAGTGGTCTCCAAACTGTGCCACTTTTCTTGCCTCTATCTGGCCCTTGGGGCACTTATTCCCCCCACGGATACGAGACACTAATCTGACAACAATGGGGGTGTCATTTCTACCAATGACACTAACAATGGGGCACTGTTCCTCAGATACCAATGATGACGCATTATTCGTCCACCTAACACCAAATGTGATGTTTATCCCCACTGATGCCAGGAAAAATTTCCACTCTCGCTGGCCACAGTCCGGCTCCCCCAAAGTCTGAAGGATAAAAAACTGGCCCTCTGTATAGAACGTTTGAAGACCCCTGTATAGGGTCATCTTTTGAAAGGTCCACCTTAAGTGTCCTGAGAAGGTAGCCCAGATGCTGTATGGAGAGCCACCATCCTGTCCCGATAGTTGCTTGGCTAGGTTCTGAACCTATCCCTCGCCTCAGATGTGGATCCAGAAACATGAGCAGTCTATTCCCCACACATGCTGGTCCGATACATTTTTAGCTCAGGATGGTATCTAGGCCGTGCACTCATTTTTCCAGAGCCTTCCCCGTCCTGCCACCCTGCGACTCCAGGTGTTTTCATTACTGATCTGAAGACAAGGGACCAATTGTTCCCCCTCACTGCAGGGAATTCTCTGCCCCCTCACTTCAGGTTCCTGTCAAACTCTCATGTATCAGCCTGGAGGAGACACAAAGAAGTTTTGGCTTTGACGCTCCACTATACTTACTTCTACAGACGGTGGGCGCAGAGGTAGTGAAGCCTGGAGGGGCTACCCGGCTGCCTCCTTTAGGGACAATCCTAGCCCCAACCACATCTGAGCACTCTAGCGTGCACCAGATTTCCATTTTGTTCTATGGTGCCAGTTCACATCTGAGCGATGTGCCATCAGACGTACAGGAGCGCCTTTGGGACAGAAAACCATGTTTTGGCCCCATAGACTTTAATAGAAGCTCCTGAAAAACATGGGCCTATAAATTGCAAAATTGTCTCCTCCTCCTAGTAACTTGCTTTTAATGGGTCTAAACAAAAAAAACAATAACGCCCAAAACAATGTGTACAAACGCGTTCAATGTGGAAGAACTAAACAAGGAGGTCAATAAGTGTGAAGCTAGCCTCAGGCTTGTATGGTGGATACGGGCAACCAAGCTGAGCCGCCCCCTCCGCGTCCGGGGTGGAACTACAAGCCACAGCAAGTTGTAATAAAGACAAGACTCTTTGCTTGGTCGTCTACCATCGCGCATTGTCCTATTTAGCAGTTGGAGAGATTTACGAACAGTTTTTGGCCCTCTGGGACGGAATTATTATTATTTTTATTATTATTATTATACAGGATTTATATAGCACAATAAAGAATCATTTTCGGGGACTTGTCTCACCCAAGCCAACATCCGCTGTCACTTTTTATGACTTTTGTTTTCTTGTTTGTCTATTACGACTTATTTATTTTTTCAGTTGGAATATAAATATTTTTGCCTTTTTAGTCTCACCCATCCTTATGTGTACAAACATCTAAAACAACTTTAATTGGCCATAATCATCTACTTACAAAGCTAAAGAAGGTCTATGATGTGGGGATCAGAGCAGAATATGATTAGGGGGGGGGGGGGGGTGGGCTAGAAAAGGGGAGCTACAAGTCGCAGCATGTCCAGAGTTAAAGGGACAGTTTCAGCTTTAGATATAGAAAAGGGGAGCTACAAGTCGCAGCATGTCCAGAGTTAAAGGGACAGTTTCAGCTTTAGATATAACGTAAGCTCTGCAGAACAGAACTACAAGTCGCAGCATGATGGACAAAGTTAAAGGAAAGTTTAGCCAAGTGTTGAAGTTTTAGAGGTGGTGCCTCTGATGCCCTCCAGTAGGCACAGGAAGGTGATCTAGGACTCCTAGCTGGGGGTAGGACTACAAGTCACAGCATCTACTGAGTTACTGAAAAGTTTCTGGCAAGTTTTCCACTTTCTGTGAATCAGAAGGTTAATAGATCCCCTATGGGATACAAGGCAATGAAAGGAAACCAGCCTGGGGGTCCTTCATCTGGAGAACCACAAGTCCCAGCATCCCCAAAAAAGTAAAGCTCTGCCATGTGTCCTGCACAACACATGCCTTTCTTCAATGCAAAAAGTTATAACCAGCTCCAGTTTGCGATCCCGACTTACAAAGTGCCCCCATTTAAGCCTGTGGCCCCCGGGGGCCCCTGGCACATGGTTGACAGTTAAAGGAACACTCACCCTTCACCCTCCCAGCTCCAGCCTGAACCCCTCTCCGGCTTACCTGCCTGCTGGTGTCCTCAGTGCCGCTCCGGAGCCGCCGATCTGCCCCCCCACCGATGTCTGTAATCCGCTGCCCTCTGCCGCCTCCCCACCCCGGCTCCCCTCTGACTCCCCCGGCCAGCCCGAACTCCTCCCGACGTCATCAGCCCCGCCCCCCGGCACTCACTGGGTCCTGAAAAAAGACAGGGCGGGGCAGTGGAGGGCTCGGCTTCCTAGGATTGGCTGCGGGGCTTGTCAGTCCCAGAGAGGGAACATTCCAAATTTTCCAGCAGATCATTCTGATGTGAGTAACAGAGGAACAGGAAGAGGAAAGGTGGATCCCGGGAGAGACAGATCACTGGGATCACTGGAGAGAGAAAAAGAGTACTTCATCCTTCACTTCCTTCATACTTCACTTCACTGGAGAGAGAAAAAGAGTACTTCATCCTTCACTTCCTTCATACTTCACTTCACTGGAGAGAGAAAAAGAGTACTTCATCCTTCACTTCCTTCATACTTCACTTCACTGGAGAGAGAAAAAGAGTACTTCATCCTGGAAGAGATCAACAGAGTGTAGAAGAGGGACGTGAGATGGATGTGGATCTCAGGAGAGATAGATCAGATCAATGGACCTCCTTATCCCAGAAGAGATACAACAGATCTCTGGATCCTAGGAGATAGATCACATCACCAGAGCACTGAATCCCATAGGAAACAGCTCAGGAGATGAGGATGAGATGGATAAAGTATAGAACATAGAGCTCAGGAGAAGGAGATGATAGATGAAGGTCTGGATCCCAGGAGAGATAGATCAGATCAATTGATCTCCTTATCCAAGAAGACGTAAAACAGATCTCTGGATCCTAGGAGATAGATCACATCACCAGAGCACTGAATCCCATAGGAAACAGCTCAGGAGATGAGGATGAGATGGATAAAGTTTTGGATCCCAGGAGACCAGACCAGATCAATTGACCTAATCCAAAAAGACTTACAACAGATCTCTTGAACCTATGGGAGATAGATCACATCACCATTGCACCGAATCCCATAGGAGACCGCTCAGGAGATGAGGATGAGATGTATAAAGTTCTGGATCCCAGAAGACCAGATCAATTGACCTCCTAATCCAAGAAGACTTACAACAGATCTCTGGATCCCAGGAGAGATAGATCACATCACCAAAGCACTGAATCTCATAGGAGATAGAGCTCAGGGGATGAGAATGAGATGGATGAAGTTCTGGATCTCAGGAGAGATTGATCAGTTCAGTGGACCTCCTTATCCCAGAAGAGTTATAACAGATCCCAGGATCCTATGGGAGATGGATCTAATCACCAGAGCACTGAATCCTATAAAAGCTAGCACATAGGAGAAGGAGACAACATGGATGAAGTTCTGGATCACATCCCCAAAGCACTGAATACCAGAACAGATAGATCAGAGTCATGGAGCTCTGGATCCAGGGGAAACGTAGATCAGATCACCTATATCCTGGATAATAAAGAGACTGATCCCATCATCAAAGCGCTGGATCCCAAAAAAAAGATAAGCTGGACATACACTAGTATTATTTCAAATGAAAATTTGTACAAAAATTTTCAGGCTATTCTAATGTCGTTCAAATGTAGTTCAAACTTTTAACATTTGATTTTGGAATGAATGGACTTTAGTAAACAAAAACCACATACACTGTTAGAAATTCGTATATTCAAGAAAAGATTTCCATCCTGGTCCTCAGAATTTTCTTATCACTGAAGTTGAAAATGAACGTCAGTTTGACCCCACTAATAATGAAACAAACAAACAAATGGTCTTATAGTGTTCTTACAACAAAAAATGTTGAACAAAGTTCTACTAGTACACACCCAGCTTAACAGATTCCTCCATCCACACAAGCAAGGTGGATGCAGGAATTTTTCCTGCTGCTCTACTGTATTCTGGATTCCTCCACTGTCAGAATACACTGATCAGCACTGCAGTTGATTGGCTGTAAGCCGCTAATCGAAGGAGGCTTTCCAGCAGGAACATTCAACAGAGTTGATCTAACAATCGGCTTCTGTTAAACCGGGGGGCTACACACAGATCGGAATTCAACCGGCCCCTGCTGAACTGGCCAATTTTTAATTTGTACGTACCCAGATATAGATCATATGAGTAGAGTTCTGGATCCTAGGATTTATTCTAGATACACACTATACAACTTTTGTTGTTCGATTTCCTTTAGATTTACCTTCAACTGTGTAGTGTAAGGTCCTGCCTGATTGCATACAAATTGAAAGTGTTTAGGTTTGACCTCATATTATATGGTTTTGGTAAATCTAAAGGAAAAAAATCAAAATAAAATTGTATAGTGTGTATCCAGGTTTAGATCAGATCAATGCATCTTTGGATCCCAGGACAGATAAATCGCATCACCAGAGCATTTAATCCCAGAATGATGGAGCTCTGCATTTTGGGAGCGATCGATCAGATAACAATTCTGGATATTAGAGCTGGGTTCACACCATTGCGAATTGGATGCGGGATCCCCACACCAAATTCGCAATAGCAGGAGATTTTGACCGGTTCACATATCTCTGCAGCAGGTCCGGTGCTTTTTGCAGAAAAACGATGTGCGTCTTTTGGTCCGTTTCGTGTCCGAATTCAGCCCGCAATTTGGGCTGAAATCGGACCTGAAACTGTGAACCGGGACACACCGGACCCCTGCTGTGAGACGCATGCAGCTCATATGTGAACCGAGCCTAAAAGTCTGATCCCCAAAACAGATCGGTCATATTGAGGAAGCTCTGGAGCCCATGAAAGACGCATACAATCTCTGAAGGTGTGGGTCACAGGAGAGATAGATCAGATATCTTGATCCCTATAGAGATAGATCAGACCGATAGAAGTTTCAATACCAGCTCATATAGATCAGGTCCCTGGAGAATTGAATTCTATGAAAGATACATCAGAATTACAAAGCTCTGAGTTTTGGAATAGAGCAATCAGATTAAAGAGGAAGTAAAGTCTATTTAAAAAAAAAAAAAAAAAAAAACGGAACCTGCAAGGCAAAGGCATAATGAGCTAGTATGCTAGTATGCATAGCATACTAGCTCATTATGAATGACTTACCTGAGAACGAAGCCCCCGAAGCGTCCCTCATCCAGGATCTTCTGCGCCGCCATCAAACCCGGAGTGACTTCCAGATCTCGCCGCTCCAGCGCTGTCATTCGCTGGAGCGGCGATGACGTCACTCCCGCGCATGCGCACGAGAGCGGCACATCGCCGTGATCTCGGCATGCTCAGTGCGCCTGCGCGCCGCTGTCTACAGCGCATGCGCCGTAGATAGCGGTGCATTTTCTTTTCTAAATATCTCCTAAACCATGTAGGTTTAGGAGATATTTATTGGACCAACAGGTAAGCCTTAATCTGGGTTTACCTGTAGGTCAAAGTGGTTTGTAAGGGTTTACAACCACTTTAATGGGCTCCTTGGATGCTAGGGAAAATAGATCAGACTGATAGAGCGCAGAATCCCAGGAGAGATAGATTGGATGAATGGACTTCTGTATCCCAAGAGATAGATCAGATCAATAGACCTCCTTATCCCATGAGGGATAGATCAGATCAGGGGTCTCCAGATCTGGGTTTCTGGATAAAGACAAGCAAAGAGCTGCAGTTTGGAGACCACTGGATCAGATCAATGGATTCTTGGATCCCAGGAGAATTAAACCACATCATCAGAACACTGAATCCCAGAACATTCAGAGTGACTCTGGATCTGGGGAGAGATGGATCAGATCACCTATATACTTGATCCTAAAGAGATTGATCATACCACCAGAGCTCTGGATTCCAAAAGAGATCTGTCATATGGATAGAGTTTTCGATCCCAGAACAGATAGAATCTTTGGATCCCATGAGAGATAAAGTAGATACTTTGATCTCTAGAACAATAGATCACATCCACAAAGCTCTGGATTCCAATAGAACTAGATCAGGTCCCTGGACCACAGGATATATACATCAGAATGATAGAACTGTGAATCCCAAGGTAGATAGATCTACCTTGGGATTCACAGTTGGAATCCCAGGGTGCAGAAGAAAAAGATTCGAAGAGCCACTGATATTCTTTATGAAGATCGGTGTCCAGAGGAACAAGAAATAGGAGATCGATGAATCCAGGAGCGAGTACGAGAGGTCAGATGGTCTGATGTCTGAAACCTGGGTCCAGAAATAAAGACAGAAGATCCCTTTTTATTTTCCAGAGTCATTAGCCCTATACAGAATTCTTTCCCTGCTGGCAGCAGAGCGGTGGATTACACAGGAGGGCTGCAGGGGATGAGTAATGTCTGAGTCTGCATACTGCTAGCAGACACACACAAGAGAAACTCTGCACATTTCTCCAACATTCAACAGCACAATGAGACCTGAGATTACAGGAGCTGAATACACACAAGATCTAAGTCTCTACAATTACTGTTATAAGACAATTTAAAGCTGAAGTTTAATCTGCTTACATTGTGCCTTCCCTTGTAACCCCCCCCCCCCCCCCCCCACCCTCCCCTATACCTACAACCCATCAACATGCTAATGGAAAAAATAAAATAAAATTCTGTTCATATTACATACCTTATTTTAGACCCAGCGATATCACTGGGTCTCTGCGTTTCTCTATGCAATGCAAAGCAGATCATGGCTGCTGGGAGGGGTGGACAGGGTGTTGTAAATTGCTTCTTGAAAACATCCCAGCACCCTGCCTTAGTGTGTCTCTCAAGAGCTCTCAGCCTTGCTGCAAGAAGTAGGCTGGGTCTTGGGAGGGGTTATGCAAATATCAAATGCCTTGATGGCAGGGCTTTTCTTCTCAGAGAACAGGTGTAGGTACTCCCCCCCCCCCCTCCGTCTGAGTCACCTCTTTTATTCCCCCCCCCCCCCCCTACACACCTACAAGCACCGCCCCCTGGTTCAACCCCCTAACCACCTCCTAGTTCCTCTCCTTTTACAGAGTACAGAACAAGTATCACTTTGTGGTGATAGGTCATTTGTATGGGATTTGTTAATGATAACAAAAAAAGCAGTCAAATAGATCCTCTGCAGCCAGCAACAATAGCCCCCTCCCAGCAACAATAGATCAACCCTAGCAACAATAGACCTTCCCCCAGTAACAATAGCCCCCTCCCAGCAACAATAGACCTTCCCCCAGTAACAATAGCCCCCTCCCAGCAACAACAGATCAACCCTAGCAACAATAGACCTTCCCCCAGTAACAATAGCCCCCTCCCAGCAACAACAGATCAACCCTAGCAACAATAGACCTTCCCCCAGTAACAATAGACCTTCCCCCAGTAACAATAGCCCCCTCCCAGCAACAATAGACCTTCCCCCAGTAACAATAGCCCCCTCCCAGCAACAATAGACCTTCTCCCAGTAACAATAGCCCCCTCCCAGCAACAATAGACCCCCCCCCAGTAACAATGGCCCCCTCCCAGCAGCAATAGAACCTCCCCAGTAACAATAGCCCCTCCCAGTAACAATAGCCCCCTCCCAGCAACAATAGACCCCGCCCAGCAACAATAGCCCCCTCTTAGCAACAATAGATCCACCCTAGTAACAATAGACCCTCCCCAGTAACAATAGCCCCCTCCCAGCAACAATAGACCGTCCCCCAGTAACAATAGCTCCCTCCCAGCAACAATAGCCCCTCCCAGTAACAATAGCCCCCTCCCAGCAACAATAGACCCCGCCCAGCAACAATAGACCCCGCCCAGCAACAATAGATCCACCCTAGTAACAATAGACCCTCCCCCAGTAACAATAGCTCCCTCCCAGCAACAATAGACCTTCCCCCAGTAACAATAGCCCCCTTCCATCAACAATAGACCCTCCCCCAGTAACAATAGCCCCCTCCTAGCAACAATAGATCCACCCTAGCAACAATAGACCTTCCCCCAGTAACACTAGCCCCCTTCCAACAACAATAGCCCACTCCCAGCAACAATAGACCCTCCCCCAGTAACAATAGCCCCCTCCCAGCAACAATAGACCATCCCCCAGTAACAATAGCCCCCTCCCAGTAACAATAGCCCCCTCCCAGCAACAATAGATCCCCTCCCAGCAACAATAGCCCACTCCTAGCAACAATAGATTCACCCTAGTAACAATAGACCCTCCCCCAGTTACAATAGCTCCCTCCCAGTAACAATAGACCCTCCCCCAGTAACAATAGCCCCCTCCCAGCAACAATAGACCCTCTCCCAGTAACAATAGCCACCTCCCAGCAACAATAGACCCTTCCCCATTAACAATAGCCCCCTCCCAGCAACAATAGACCCTCTCCCAGTAACAACAACCCCCTCCCAGCAACAATAGACCCTCCCCCAGTAACAACAACCCCCTCTCAGCAACAATAGACCTCCCCCAGTAACAATAGCCACCTCCCAGCAACAATAGACCCCCACCCAGCAACAATAGACCCTCCCTCAGTAACACTAGCCCCCCACCCTAGCAACAATAGACCCCCACCAGTAACAATAGCCCCTCCGAGCAACAATATATCCACCCTAGCAACAATAGACCCTCCAGCACACCCCAGCACCCCTTGCTAGTACACACATTCAGCGTTAGTGGTGCCAGAACTGGGTTCCCTCGCACGAAAAAAAACCCTGCTCGATGGGAGAATGTCAATGTGCATGTGTGGTTGTTACTAGGCAGGCTGTATGAGCATGCAGACTGTCCTATGTAACATCCACATGTGATGCTAAAACTCCATGATTGAAAGAACTGAAATTAAATGAATGAAAAAGGTGGGCCAGGGGCAGTTATGCTGAGAAGGAAAAGGCTACTTGATGCTGGACGTCCTCCAGCCAGGAAATGAGGCCGGCTCTATCTGACTTGCTGCAGCTTCTAATGCACAGTTTGAGAAACTCACAGTGTGCAGTGAAATCAGAGTAAAGCCCCATACACACGGTCGGATTTTTGCATGGATTCTGTCCGATCGGACAATGTTGTTGAAAAATCAGACCGTGTGTATGCACCATCGGACAGTGTACGTCGGATTGTCCGACGGACAAAGTCCTATCTCCTGCTGGATAGATTTGCCAACAACACGGTCCGATCACACCAAATCCGATCGTGTGTACCGTTGTCCGACAGACAAAGTGCTACGCATGCTCAGATCACATTACAAGACCAAAGCTATTGGCTACTAGCCTCTACGTAGTCCCGTCGTAGGCAACAAACGTCACCACGTTCAGAATGATCGGACATGATCCGACGGACCTGGTCCTCGGATAATCCGAGCGTGTGTATGGGGCTTAAGGGTGCTTTCACACCGAGGCGTCGGTGGTAAAGCGCCGCTATTTTTAGCAGACTCAAATAAGCCCGATTATTTTTTTGGGAACGCTGAAAAACAAAGTATGAAATTTTGCCCCGTCTGATCTGTTTATCGGTCAGCCTGACACAATAGTGTAAACTATAGATCTCAGACAAGGGCCTCTGAATGACATTCAGAAATATATGGAGAGGGGTTAGAACTCCTATAAAGTTCTTATTAGACATGTGCACTGACAAAAAATTTGTTCGTTCTAGTTTTATTCGTTTTTGCTTTTTTCGGTAATTTGAAAATGTCAGAAATCCAAAAATTTGAATTTTCGGATTTCAAAATTTTCGGATTTCAAAATTTTTGGATTTCCGAATTTTCGGATTTCCGAATTTTCGGATTTCCGAATTTTCGGATTTCCGAATTTCGGATTTTCGGACTTCCGAATTTGGAATTCCCGAATTTGAAAATTTGCAAATTCTAAAATTCGAAATTCGGAAATCTGAAAAAAGAAAGAAAATCAGTAAAATTCTAAATAATAACTAACTAATAATACCTAACTATTCAATTATAGGTATTGGAATTTCCTTTCAAATTTGGCTGTTAGTGAATGTAACGAATGCAAATTTATCCGAAATAACAAATGCTGCATCTAAACAAATGGAATGGAACAAATTAATAATAAATAATAATAATAAAAAGGTTTTATTATTATTATTTATTATTATTAGATCGCTACGTTCCATTAGTTTAGATGCAAAATTTTGTTATTTCAGATAATTGGTAACTTCGGATAAATTCGTATTCATTACGTTCACTAACAGCCAAATTTGAAAGGAAATTCCAATACCTATAATTTAATAGTTAGTTATTATTATTAATTTACTGATTTGGAGTCGTGGGCAGAATCGCGGCGATTCGGCCAGCGATTCGGAGCGCTCAGGTGTGAATGGAGCCTATGCAGCTTGCTTTTCTGCAGTGCTTTTTGTGGGTTATTTTGCCACGATTTGCGTTTTTTTGAGGGGCATATTTGTTGTAGGACAGAATAAAAATGCAAATCGCAGCTAACTTGCGGTAAAAACGCTGTAAAAATGGACTACATGCTTTCCTGCAGCTTCTCCATTGAAGTCTATTGAACCAAAAATGTAAAATAAAAAGCACCGTTTTGTGCTTAAAAAAGTCCAAAAAAGCAAAGGCACAAAAATGCATTGATGTGAACGTGTTCCATAGGAACCCATGTTAAAAAAAAATGTCCTGCGTTTCTGCAAAAAGCATCAAAAAACGCATTGGTGTCAATGGAGCCTTACCGTTGTGCAATAACACAGCCAATCAGAAATAGTTTCTTTTTGACAAACCGAAACAGGATATATATATATATATCTATAGATAGAAAATCTTTATTTTCTAAACAAACCTGTAATACAGAGTACACCCATGACAGATGAGTCACTGAGTCTCATCACACCTAAGGAGAATACTGTACTGACACGTCACTCGGCATGGATGGGGCACATCACCACAAGTCCCAATGTAATGATAATCCTGCATACTGCACTGGGAATAAAAGTAGGGGAGAAACCAACATTTTGCGTTTCCACCAGAACAGGAATAGAGGAGAAATCTTCTTATGGGACACGTGTTCCAGTGACAACTGTGTGAGAAAGAATTTTCTTCACATTTGTGAGATTTCCACTCACTTCCTGTTGTCTCTAAAGGACAGGAAGTAAAAGGGAAATCTCTTCAATGGCACAGAGGAAAAAATTGACAGCAGTTTTCACCATTCCCTGCGCTACCCAAGGATCATGTATATATACATGATTCTGCATTTCTGCCTAGGGGGCGCCACCAGCTTGCTGCTTCTGCTGTGATTGCTTACAGCAGAAACGGATCTGCAGGTGCTGGGCAATGGATGTCCACCATTAGCCTCCAATCGCCAGGCAGAGCCAGAGACGCAAAACAAGGCAGAGCTCCTGCTTTTCAGGCTCCTTTCACATGAGGGGTCCAATCAGGTCCACCTGTGCGTTTTATCAGGCAGTCCTCGTCGGACCCTCTATTCTCCTCTATGGAGTGGCAGATGTGTAACTAAGGCCAGTCATAGACAGTTTTTAAATCTTGGCTGGTTCAGCAGGGACTGGCCGAGATTCGAACCATATATGGGCAGGCTGAATGTTCCCAAGTTGATCAATCGATCAGTGGGGAAAAAAATGAATGGGGTTTTCCATAATTTTGTCAAAATAGAAAAAAAGGGCTGGCTTTATATATACAGTCAGGTCCATAAATATTGAGACATTGACACAATTCTATACACCACCACAATAGATTTGAAATGAAACAAACAAGACTTTAACTGTAGACTTTCAGCTTTAATTTGAGGGTATTTACATCCAAATCAGATGAACGGTGTAGGAATTACAACAGTTTGTATATGTGCCTCCCACTTTTTAAGGGACCAAAAGTAATGGGACAATTGGCTGCTCAGCTGTTCCATGGCCAGGTGTGTGTTATTCCATCATTATCCCATTTACAAGGAGCAGATAAAAGGTCCAGAGTTAATTTCAAGTGTCAACTCTCAATATGAGATCCAAAGAGCTGTCACTATCAGTGAAGCGAGCCATCATTAGGCTGAAAAAACAAAACAAACCCATCAGAGAGATAGCAAAAACATTAGGTGTGGCCAAATCAACTGTTTGGAACACCCTTAAAAAGAAAGAACGCAGCGGTGAGCTCAGCAACACCAAAAGACCCGGAAGACCACGGAAAACAACTGTGGTGGATGATCGAAGAATTCTTTGCCTGGTGAAGAAAACACCCTTCACAACAGTTGACCAGATCAAGAACACTCTCCAGGAGGTAGGTATATGTGTGTCAAAGTTAACAATCAAGAGAAGACTTCACCAGAGTGAATACAGAGGGTTCACCACAAGATGAAAACCATTGGTGAGCCTCAAAAACAGGAAGACCAGATTCGAGTTTGCCAAACAACATCTAAAAAAGCCTTCACAGTTCTGGAACAGCATCCTATGGACAGATGAGACTAAGATCAACTTGTACCAGAGTGATGGGAAGAGAAGAGTATGGAGAAGGAAAGGAACTGCTCATGATCCAAAGCATGCCACCTCATCAGTGAAGCATGGTGGTGGTAGTGTCATGGCGTGGGCATGTATGGCTGCCAATGGAACTGGTTCTCTTGTATTTATTGATGATGTTACTGCTGACAAAAGCAGCAGGATGAATTCTGAAGTGTTTTGGGAAATATTATCTTCTCATATTCAGCAAAATGCTTCAGAACTCATTGGATGGCGCTTCACAGTGCAGATGGACAATGACCCGAAGCATACTGCGAAAGCAACCAAAGAGTTTTTTTAAGGGAAAGAAGTGGAATGTTATGCAATGGCCAAGTCAATCACCTGACCATTTAATTTCAAATCCATTGTGGTGGTGTATAGAGCCAAAAAGATTAGAATGTCCCAATATTTATGGACCTGACTGTATATATACATTTGTTTTATACATAACTAGAACATCTAACAGGGTAATGTTATTGCAGGAGATTTACCCTCACTTCCTGTCTTTGGTGTCACCAGGACAGAAAGTGAGAAAATCTCCCCGTGGGGATATAGCCAGCAATATTTAATATGTACCGTATTTATCAGCGTATAACACGCACCTTTCCCCCCTTAAAATCGGGGGAAAGTCGTGGGTGCGTGTTATACGCCGATCCCCCCCAAAAAAGTGACCAAAAAATCAAGCGGCGCCGAAAAATAGCGAGCGCCGCTGAAAAAGACCGAAGCGCCGCCGGAAAAAAACAAAGCGCCGCCGAAAAAGACAGAGCCGGATCCGCTCGCAGTCCCGCCTCCCTGTGCTCGCTCCTGAAACAGCAGGAAGGCAGGACTGTGAGCGGAGCCAAACAGTCGGCTCGGTCTTTTTCGGCGGCGACTCTGTCTTTTTCGGAGGCGCACGCGCGGTCTGTCTCGCCAGCGGGAAATTTAAACGTGGGCAAGGCTGCAAATGACGCTGGCAAGCTGCAAATGACACTGGGCAAGCTACAAATGACACTGGGCAAGCTGCAAATGATGCTGGGCAAGGCTGCAAATGGCGCTGGGCAAGCTGCAAATGATGCTGGGCAAGGCTGCAAATGACACTGGGCAAGCTGCTAATGACGCTGGGCAAGCTGCAAATGACACTGGGCAAGCTGCAAATGATGCTGGGCAAGGCTGCAAATGGCGCTGGGCAAGCTGCTAATGACGCTGGGCAAGCTGCAAATGACACTGGGCAAGCTGCAAATGATGCTGGGCAAGGCTGCAAATGGCGCTGGGCAAGCTGCTATGACGCTGGGCAAGCTGCAAATGACACTGGGCAAGCTGCAAATGATGCTGGGCAAGGCTGCAAATGGCGCTGGGCAAGCTGCAAATGACGCTGGGCAAGCTGCAAATGACGATGGGCAAGCTGCAAATGACGCTTAAATGTACGTTTTTTTTTTTTTTTTTTCCCTAAACTTCCCTCCTAAAACTTTTTTTCCTTAAAATGCCCTCCTAAACTTGGGGTGCGTGTTATACGCCGATAAATACGGTACATTTACTATCTGTGTCCCATTGTGAGGTCCCAAAGACACAACAGGTAGTGAGAGGGAAATTCCCCCAGAGACAGTTGTCACCAGAACTGGAGTCCCCATTGGAAGGTTACTCTCTTTTCCTGCCCTGGGGACAACTCAAAGTTTTGGATTTTCATATGGGGTCACTGGCACAGGGAGCTCTTTGTTCTGGTGACCAAAAGTAAAAAAATGGAGTTGTCGCCAGAAGGGGGGAGGAGGTTTTAACCCTTCACTAATCACTGCTCCAAAACTTAGATAAAAATGTTGATTTTGTTTCACTTTTAAATGACAGGGTTCTGAACGTCTGTGATCCTGGGATATGACACTGTGTTCATACACTGCTAATTATGTATGTTCGTTGTGTCTGTGCAGAATTATCCTCCTGGAGGATGAGGACATGGGATGGAGGAGGAAAACATGGGATGGAGGAAATGGGACTGGAGGAGGAGGACATGGGATGGAGGGAATGGGACTGGAGGAGGAGGACATGGGATGGGGGGATGGGACTGGAGGAGGCAGACATGGCATGGGGGGATGGGACTGGAGAAGGAGGACATGGGATGGGGGGATGGGACTAGGGGAGGACATGGGATAGAGGAGATGGACCTGGAGGAGGAGGACATGCAATAGAGGAGATGGACCTTGAGGAGGAGGAGATGGGATAGAGGAGGAGGACATTGGGTGGAGGCAATGGGAAGGAGACAGAAGAGGACATGGGATGAAGGAGATGAGACTATAGGAGGAGGAATGGGATGGAGGAGATAGGAGGAGGAGGACATGGGATGGGGGAGATGGGATTGGAGGAGGACATGGGATGGGGGAGATGGGATTGGAGGCGGACATGGGATGAGGGAGATGGGATTGGAGGAGGAAGACATGGGAAGGAGGAGGAGAACATAGGGTGGGACTTGGTGGGACGGCAACTGGGGGGGGGGGGCCCTGGGGAATGTTGATGGTCAGGTCTGGGGGGGGGGATTCAGGCCTAAAGCTGTGTAAGGGGGCCCAAAATGTCTGATGGCTACCCAAAAGGAAGGAATGAAAACCATCTCTTCACTAAGGCCCCTTTCACACTGGGGCGGTGGCAGTTTTAGTGCTAAAGCGGCGCTCATTTTAGCAGTGCTGTAGCGCTGTTTAAGCGGCACTTTTCGGCCGCTAGCGGGGTGCTTTTAACCCCAAAGAAGGGGTTAAAAACTCCCATGTTGCGGCGCTGTCTAAGCACTTTTCAGGTGCTTCGGAAACGCTGCCCATTCATTGCAATGGGCAGGGGTGTTTTGGGAACGCAAAATACAGCACTCCCAAACCACCCCAAAGATGCTGCTTGCAAGACTTTTCCTAATGTCCCGCAAGCGCACCGCGCCAGTGTGAAAGCACCCATTGTAATAATGGGGGGCAAATTTCAGGCACTTTACAGGCACTATTTCTAGCGCTAAAAGGCCTGAAAACTGCCTCAGTGTGAAAAGGGTCTTAGTAAAAGCAGCACACAGTTTACACAAAAGCACTGGCTGGGCACACAGTTAACCCTTTGATCACCCTAGATGTTTAACTCCTTCCCAGCCAGTGTCATTAGTACAGTGACAGTGTATATTTAGCACTGGTCACTGTATTAGTGTCACTGGTTCCCATAAAGTGTCAGTAAGTGTTCGATTATGCGCTGAAATATCACAGTCCCGCTATAAGTAGCTGATCTCCGCCATTACTAAATAAATAAATATTAATAAATAAATACAAATTCCAGCATATATCCCATGGTTTGTAGACACTTTTTCCCAAACCAATCAATATACCCTTATTGGGATTTTTTTTTAATCAAAAATATGTAGCAGAATACATATTGGCTTAAATATATGAAGAAATGTGGATGTTTTATAGCAGAAAGTAAAAAATATTGGCGGCCGGTGGTAATTTTTTTTCTATCAGCCGTAGCGGCGCTTTGCGGCGGTATTGCCGCGGTATTACCGCGGTGTCCCATTGAAATCAATGGGTAGGAGCGGTTCCTATACCGCTCCAAAGACGCTGCTAGCAGGACTTTTTTGACCGTCCTGCTAGCGCAACGCTCCAGTGTGTATGCCCGCCGGCTTTCACACTGGAGTGAATGGGGCCGGATTTTTTCAGGCGCTGTACAGGCGCTATTTTTAGCGCTGTACCGCCTGAAAAACGCCCCAGTGTGAAAGGGGCCTTACAGATTCCTCCATCCACACAAGCAAGGTGGATGCAGGAATTTTCCCTGCTGCTCTACTGTATTCTGGATTCCTCCACTGTCAGAATACACTGATCAGCACTGCAGTTGATTGGCTGTAAGCCGCTAATCAAAGGAGGCTTTCCAGCAGGAACATTCAACAGAGTTGATCTAACAATCGGCTTCTGTTAAACCGGGGGGCTGCACACAGATCGGAATTCAACCGGCCCCTGCTGAACTGGCCAATTTTAAATTTGTACGTACCCAGCTATAGATCATATGAGTAGAGTTCTGGATGGATAGATGGATACAACTTCTGGATCCCATGAGAGATAGATCAGATACCTGGATCCCATGAGAGATAGATCCGAAAGGCTTCACTGCCAGGTTCCCTTACCTAGAATGTCGGCGGCTGCACCCGACAGTCGATCTGAAGATCGACTGCGCTGCCTACACCGTGGGCTCCCTGGACAGGTAAGTGTCCATATAGTAAATGTCATCAGCTACAGTATTTGTTGCTGCTGACTTTTATTTTTTTTCCCCCAAATGGAACTCCGCTTTTAAGTGGCCCATGGCTCTTCAAAAAGGTTAAACACTCTTGGTTTATGAAATACATCCTTATCTATCAGTCCATGGACAATGGAACAAAAAATGTCTCAGTACCACCATCTAGTGGCCGGTTTGTATATTGCAATCTGCATTGCATATTACTCAGCAAAGCAGACCTAACTAACATATTGACTTAAAGTTCAGCTTTTAAACATGATATGTTACACTCCTCCTCACCGCTCCTTCCACTGAAAACGGGTCACCAAATTCACTGTCATATTTTATAATGGCGTGGACGTGCAGCCTCATCATTTATTCACAAGGATCTGTGAAAGAAAAAACTGCGGTAGATGGACTTGAAGTTTTAATGATCAGCACGCTCGTGCATTTAGCTTTGTAACTGAAAGCACATACGGAGGTGAAGGTACAAAGTCAGAGGAAGACTGTGCAGGTGTCTGACATTGCTGATCGTGGGTGCAATGCTTTTCAGGCTACTGTAAAAAAAAATTAAAAATCATGCTACCTGCAATATCATGTTTTTTTTTTTTTTTTAAATGTAAAGGTGAACTTTCCCTCTAAAGTAGAACTAAAGGCAAAACTTGTCTTCATTTTGCCCCATAGCTAAAACAGGAAGTCAATTAAAATCCTACTAAAGTGAGGAAACCCCTGGTTGTCACCAAAACGAATGCCCCCATTAGTAAATATCCCCTATTCCTGTTATGGGGATAGCCCAAAATCTGGAATCTTCTTTTACTTTCACTTTCGTTGATAATGGTAAACAGAACTAATAGAGAGGATAAATCACCCTAACAGGGGCCCAGACAGCAATAGAAACCTGACAGGTGTTCTAACCCCTCTCCACTAAAAAAAGTTTTGCCTCTAGTTATACTTTAAAACTGAATTTGTTCTTTGCCCACAAAAGGAATAGCAACAGGTTCATTTTAATTCTGACCACCCGATCAGCACCTACTTGCCTTTTATTTGCTGCTCCTTTGAGCTACAATTAACAAAAGGAAAGTAACGTTTAAGCTATGAATCACTTGAATCATATTTTACATGGACTATGGACTCCCCATGGGGAACTAAACTAAAACTAAACTAACTAAAGGTTAAACTTTTGTTTTGTTTTGGATAAAAATGCGAGGAATTAGAACAGCTGTCAGGTTTTTATTGCTATGTGTGTCCCTGTTAGGAAGATCGACCTATTACCTATTTGTCCTGGTGACCATTATCACCAAGAGTGAAAGAAAACCCCACATTTTGAGTCGTCACAAGAACAGTTATAGGGATTCAAATTTTCCAATGGGGACACTAGTTCAGGAAATGAAAGGAAACCTTCCCAATGGGACATGGATGGCAAAAAAAATACTTGATTGGGGTTATAACCCTCCTTTGCTCTATCCAAAATGTAAAATAGTTTTGCCTTCATTTCTGCTTTAAAAAAGTAGGAGTGTGACAAATGACCTGAGCACAATCATTACGTCTCCATGCAGTAACTATTATCTAAAAAAGGTTGCAGTTAGTGAAGCAAATGTATGGCACTATAGAACTGCAGATATTAAACACTACTACTGCTTAGTACTGCACTGTTTTAGAAACATGTGAGTGACAGATGCAAGGTTTTCACTCAAGTGGAGTCCCATAGTACATAGTACCAGGGCTGTCTTAATGAGTGGGCACAACTGGGTACTGCCCAGGGGCCCAGCTGCATGGCGGGCCCTTGTACTTTCCCCAAAGCAGCTGGTCCTTGAGCCCATGCTGCCCCGAAATTGGGGGCCCCATGATGGCACGAGAGTGATGGATACACAGGGGAGGCTGTGCTGTGCAGAACGATACCTATTATTTCACAGCCAGCGGGGAGGGGCAGGGCTGGAGCGCCAGTGATGCTCTGACCCCGCCCCATGCAGCTTGAATGCTCAGGACTCAAAGGCCACTGGGTAGGGGCTGTAGTGGGAGCTGCTGAGTTGGCAGCACAGAGAGCCCGCCTGCGGAAGTAGCTTTGTGGATGGTGTCATAGTGAGCCCAGCTGTCCAGCACTGTTTGCACAGAAGGGCTTGGAATGCCCGGAGGGATGCTCCCTCCTCCGCCCCTCCTTCTGCCTGCTTGATTGGTATAGGTGAGTCCAGTGCTGGAGGTGGGCACATAGCCAAAAGTTTACATGCCTGTATCTCCACTGGAAAAGGGTGTATGGGGGGAAAAAATGCTGAGGGGGGATCTGGGGTATATAGGGGCTAGCAATGCTTGGGGTAGCTTGAGTGGCTATAGTGCTAGAGGTATCAGAGATGTAGAGAGGCCACAGTGTAGGGGGTATCAGTGATGTAGTGGGGTCAACATACAAGGGGTATCTTATGGTATATGGTAACAGTGCTGGGGGGGGGTATCTAGGGTGTAGAGGAGTAAGACTGCTGGGGGGGATATATAGGGTGTAGAGGGGTCAGAGTTCTGGGGGGATATCTGGGGTGTAGAGGAGTCAGAGTGCTGCGGGGGTATCTGGGGTGTAGAGTGGTCAGAGTGTTGGGGGGATATCTAGGATGTAGGGGGGTCAGAGTGCTGGGGGGTATATCTGGGGTGTAGAGGGGATCAGAGTGCTGGGGGATATCTAGGGTGTAGAGGGGTCAGAGTGCTGGGGGGATATCTAGGGTGTAGAGGGGCCATAGTGCTGGGGAGGCATCAATCTAGCAGATATATTATATGCACAGGACAGCGTTGTTACTTCATGTATGTAGTATTTTCCCACTGTTTCTTTGCTGTACAGAATGATTGTTCATGTAGTTAATGCGGAACTCCACCCAAAAGGGGAAGCTCCCCTTGTCTGCCTCCTACCTACTTGATGTCTGTTTATCTGCGCTGTCTCCATTGTAGGGGCCCCAGAGCATTACTTTGCCCAGGGGCCCATGATGCTATTAAGACAGACCTGCATAGTACCTCCAATAGAAGCCACCCCAGTGTATTAAGGCAAGTTGAGGAAGGTTCTCTGTCTCTGTTTCTCCTCCAGTAGCTCAAGGGGACACCAGTCCTCATCCTTGTTCCCAGGCAATCTCTGCAGCTAGCTCATGATCTGCCCACCCACTAAGTCTATAACCCTTGCCAGGGGAATGTTGCCCACATCTCTACCCAACATGAAGGGACAGGAGGGGAATTACTTGGCACCCAGCTCCACAGGATGATCCTCTAGTATGACACTTGTGCCCTAGGTAAAAGAAGCTGAGTGTGCTTCCTTATGGAAAAATCCTAATCTTCCACAAGATACCTGACCGACAACTTTGGGCTAAATTTAGTATTAGAACTCTCCAAAATATTATAAGCCAAATATTATCTACAGGTAGCATACACATTTAGCTGTCAGCTTCAAGGGAATTCTTTGTCCTTTTTAGAGAGAGGCCTGGAGTTGGCTTTATGTACCATGGCCTTTTCTAATCCAGCATCTACTACAAATTATCAAGTTATCCAAGCTACCTCTCTAGAACTCACCACCTTATGACATAAGTGGCGAAAGGACATTACAGATCTTGATGTAGAGGACTAGGAAGATGTTTGGAATACTTACTTAGCTTAGTTTCTGCAACAGATAAATGAATACAATTAAAACTCCTTCACCAAGGTTACCTTACCCCTCACAGGTTACATTAGTTGAATTCAGCCATCTCATCTGCAGTTGAAGTTGTGAGGAGGAAGATGAGACAGAATATCAACCCAAAAAAAAACAGAGGATACAAATGTTATAAATTGAGTTTCATTTCAGTGAGTAAAATAAGTAATAACAATAATTCTGGCTCCCACAGATAGGTTACAACTTTGCCATGTATTGTAAAACCTTCTTCCCTCAGTCAAAACACTAAAGATGATGGGTCGTTGATGGGTCTTCCAGCATGACAATGAACCAAAACATACAGCCAAGGCAACAAAGGAGTGGCTCAAGAAGCAGCACATTAAGGTCATGGGGTGGCCTAGCCAGTCTCCAGACCTTAATCCTATAGACAATTTATGGAGGGGGCTGAAACATTGAGTTGCCAAGTGACAGCCAAGAAACCTTAAGGATTTAGAGAAGATCTGTAAAGAAGAGTGTACCAAAACCAAAAGCACTCCAGAGTCAGAGAACAGTCTATGACTTTGTTTTTGTTATTTATTGGTATTATTTAAAAACTAGGTTGGGGATGGTAGGTTATGGGGTGCTCACATTACGGACCAAAACACTAACCCTGGTACTGACCTAAACTTTGATCTAGGTATGTTTTCTTTCTTTTTTTTTTTATTTCTTATTAAATCTTTTTAATCATTTTTTACAGACTGTTGTCTGTTTATCTCTTTCGGCATGGAGAGAGAGGGATACAATATATCTTTCCTCTTCATTCACAGAGAGAGAAACACAGGGGCGGGTTTCATGGTGACTGATCACTTTGATAACCTCTGATTGGGAGACATAACAGACACCAGTGAGAGATAAACAGACAACAGTGTGTAAAAAAATTGATAAAAGAAAAAAATAAAAATAATAATAAAAAAATAAAGAAAACATACCTAGATCAAGGTTTGGTCTAGGTCTGTCAGGTGACCCAGAACTGGGAGTTCTGGGTCCCGATCGTTAGTATGGGACTCGAGGCTCCTGCTGGACAGATATGTATATGTATGCGGCACCACTGGACTGAGCTTTTTTCTACGGGGCCGCAAATTTGCATACTGTCTGCAATTTTTAAAGGGGTTAAAAATTGCTTTAAAAAAAAAAAAAAAAGGTCCTACCCAAAATATACTGACCCTGATCTTTGACCATGACCATTGATTCTTACCTTGGCCCTAAGACTCGGTTCACACTGGTGCAACCTGTCAGGCGACTTAGTCGCCTGACAAGTCGCGTCCCGTTCTGTACTATGGAACCGTTCTAATAGGAGCGACACAAGTCGCTCCGACTTAGAGAAAGGTTCCTGTACTACTTTTGGGGCGACTTCAGGCAACTTGCATTGACTTCTATACAGAAGTCATTTTGAAGCTGCCGCTGAAGTTGGATGCAGGTCGCCTGAGGCAGTCGTGCTGCAAGTCGTGCTGCCCCTGTGTGAACCAGCACTGACACTAACCCTTGATCTAGCTATTTTTTCTTTTTTATAATTTTTTTTACACACTTTTGTTTGTTTACATCTTTCTCTCCTGCTAGGAGAGAAAGATACAACGTATCTTGTTGTCCGTTCAAAAGAGAAAGAAAACACATGGGTGGGCTGCACACTGATTGATCACTGTGATAGTCAATAAGAGGCTATCACAGCAATCAGGTGACTGGGAATTGGGAGTCCCAGGTCGCGATCATTAGTACAAGACCCGTGGCCCTCGGTATAAGCCCAGGCTCGGTGCTGGGAGCGTGCTGCACAGGGCACTCCCAGCACGAACAAAGAAGCAAAAATGCCAATTTACATGGCGCCATTAGGGTGTGCCCAGGCACACCTGGCACACCCCGTGTACAAGCCTATGCTCATAGCCAAAACAGGAAGTGAGAGGAAATCCCTGCAAATTAAGGGGTTCTCATGGGGACCCCCAGGTCACCAGAACTAGTGTACCCATTGAAAAATTTCCCCTCTATTACTTTTCTGGGGACAACCCAAAAGTTGGGATTTTCTTTTACTTTTACTTTTAATGATAATGGTAAACAGGACAAATAGAGAGGGGGAATCTCCCTAACAGGGGCACAGACAGCAATAAAAACCCGATAGGTTCATTCTACCCAAAACTAAAACAAGTTTTGTCTTTAGTTACAATCTAAAATGTGTCATTTGTCTGAGTTTCTGTCTAAGGTATACATATTGTATATTTTTATGTGCAGTGTTCAGTGGGGGAAAAAAATGGTCCAGGCATGTGTTCCCAGAGAAGTGTTTTTTGCGTTTTTTTGTGTCACTAAATACGTATAAATGCTCATAAACGAACGCTTATGCACATGAATATTCTAGCCAATAGAAAAAGTTTATGCATAAATGAAACGCCATACACATGTAAATGCACATAAACATGGCTAAAAAAATTCAATAGATGTATTTTTCTGTCAGCATAAATTCATATGCCCGTGTGCATATGAGGCCATAAGTTCTTACAAGCGTATTTGAAGAGAAGCATTTACAGGCTGAAATAAAAAGCGCATTCTGAGGGGAGCTTTTGAGCAGAAAAAATGAATCTGAATGCACATAAAAGTGCACGTATGTGAATAAATGTATTTCAATGGCCAGAATAAATTTATATTCTGGCTAGTAGAATTCATTTACGTTAAAATTCCATACGCGCAAAAATGTGGGTAAATACTTGCATACATATGGTAACATTAGAGACGTTTCTTCATGCCAAATTCTGGCAAAAAAAAAAAAATTCAACTTATTTCGTAAGTCGATGTGCATGAAGCTAAAAAAAACCTGCTCTGTAGAGCCTGTATGGGTAAGGGTTAAAGCCTCTTAGGCCCCAACCACATCAGATCCACTTTGCATCGATGTAGGTAAGAAAAGTGAATTCTCTAAAAGTAGAAGCACAAACTGGTTTAGCTGGGTATGAATGTGTTTAGAGATTTGTCTTGTAATTCAATTGGTTTGCTGTATGGTACCTAAGAGAGACAACAGCCACTGGCACTAGTAAAAAAAAAGAAAAATCAATACTCGGCAAAGGATTATAATCACCACCCAGAGGGATAAATCCTCCATCCACCAGCAGGTGGCACCATCCAACTCAGGATGAGTGATAACACTTCTGAATGGAAACTATTTCAATTTTAAGACTACAAAGATTATTTTGGTAGCATTTATAAGAATGTTTCAGTGTAAGTTTTTACTCTTTTCAGGCTTGTCATAGCATTTTATATACAGATCTGTAGATTTTTCCTTCAGTGGCTATTTCTGGATTCCCTGCAGAGCAGCTGCTGAGATAAGTTTAATACAGAACATTCTGTTTTGCACCTGTCTGGGCTGACTGGCAGATTTCTGGTAAAAGAGAAGAAAATCTCTCACTCTATGCAATTCTCCGGAGACGTTTAAGCCCATTATACCTTATACAAACCACCTTAATTTCACCTTCCCAACTGTATCAAATGCATTTCGCCGCAATGACAAATGTAACAGAATTGCTGTCATTTTCAAGGAAGATCATTTAAGCAAAAACTTTCAATGTTGCTCATCCCTACTTTTTAGAAGTAAAATATTCTTTGCTGTGCAAATAAAAAGTTGAAAGGTCCTGTATAAAAGTAAAATCATACTCTAGCCTGGACTAGACACATCCCTCCTCTCCTGCCGGCTGCTGTGGGGGATGTTTCAGGATGGAGGGCAGGAGAAGGGGCCAGTAAATATTTCATTTATGGACCTCTTCTGTTTCTGGTTGACAGAGCAGATCTTCTAGAGGAGGAAGGCTCGGTGGCTGGGGGAGGGTGCTCCTGTTCCATGGTTGAAGGGTATGTAGTGTTAAGGTAGTGCTCCGCTTCAGATAGAGTAGTGAACGTGATCCGCTCACCCGTAGCAGGTTGTATATGCAGAATAGCTGGGTACGCTAGTGTAAATTTAATATTGCTGTTGTAGAGTGAGGAACAGACCGTGGAGAAGGCCTTACGCTGGCGCATGACTTCGATGGAGTAATCTGTGAAGAGGAGCAGTGTCATCAACGAGTGTTGGCTCGGCACGATTTTTGAAGTATGGCATGCTTGTCCATGTAATTGAGATATCTCCCTTCCGTTTCCGACTGGTGAAATTCACCACCTCTTTGTGTCCAGATGACCATTTTTCTTTTGGCAGAAGAATTAATGGGAGATCCTGAATGCGCTGATGAGGCTGCACTGATGGGCACTGATAGGCTGCAAAGATGGACACTGATGGGACGGCACTGATAGGTTGCACTGATGAGGCAGTACTGGTGGGCACTGATCAGGAGGCACTGATGATGTTGCACTGATGGTTGGAACGGATGGGCACTGATAGGTGGCACTGATGGGCACTGATAGGCAGCACGGAGAGGTGGCATTGATAGGTGGCAATGGGCACTATTAAGCGGCACTGATGGGCACTGGTAGGCACTGGTAAGTGGCACTGTTAGGCAGCACTAATGATGAGGCACTGATTGGCAGCACTGATGGACACTGATAGGCGGCACAGAGAGGTGGCACTGATAGGCAGCACTGATGGACACTGATAGGCTGCACTGATAGGTGGCAATGATGGGCACTGATAAGCAGTACTGGTGGGCACTGATTGGCAGCATGGAGAGGTGGCACTGATGGGCACTGAGAGGTGGCACTGATAGGTGGCACTGGTGGGCGCTGATAGATGGCATTGATTAACAGAAGTCACTGCTTTTTTCCTTCACACTGACAGCGTGAAGAAAAATCCTGATAACTGGCATCTGTTTATTTCCGTGATCAGCTGTCATTGGCTGACAGCTGATCACGTGGTAAAGGGTCTGCTGTGATTGCCCCTTTACCTATGATCAGCGGAGTCTCACGGACTCGGCGATCACAGAGGCCTAAGAACGGGAGGACGTCCATGTACGCCCTCCCGGCAATTTAAGCCTTCGCTGTAGCTGTCTTTCAGCTATAGCACGAGCGGCAAGTGATTAAGGCCTCATTCACATGGGCCACTAGGGGGCAGTAATAGCAGACTGTTGAGCAATACAAATGCCAGGACCGCAATGCTTTGCTTCGAAAATGTATTGTAATGGACCAGGATCTTTACAATTATTTAAACATACGGAACCCAAGGAAAGCCACAATATATGCTTTACCCAAAGTACACAAACATCCATAATTACCCCCAGGGAGACCCATAGTTTTGGGCATTGGTTCGCTTACCGAAAAGGCCAGTCGTCTAGTTGACTCCATCCTTATGCCCCACGTTTTGGGATTACCGTTGTACACCAGAGATACACTTGACCTTATCAAGATCATCAAGGGTAGTGTTATCCCTCCCGATGCCCTGCTTGTGACATTGGATGTCGAGGCATTGTACTCGAGCATCCCTCACGAGTAGGGCATCAGGATGGTCCGTACCTTCTTACTCGAACAGGATCATCACAAATGGGATTAATGTGAGTTCATCTGGGAATTATTACGATTTATTTTGACTCGCAATTGTTTTAGATTTAAGGAATCCCACTACCTCCAGGTACAAGGTGTGGCCATGGGCACTTGTTGTGCACCGGCCTACGCTTACTTGTAGTTGGGGGGGTGGGAACATGCCGTCTTTTCCGCTGAATCTTGTCAATATCTACCGACCATGCGATTTGCTGGTTGCGCTACATTGGCGATATATTCATCGTATGGATGGGTACTGCCACCCTTCTCAATAGTTTTGTTACTAATCTCAATCAAAACCATTTCAATCTCAAATTTACAGTGACCAGTAATCCACAGAGGATTACATTTTTGGATTTAACCATTTTCAGAGACCATGATAGTTGTCTTGCTTCTACACTTTTTAGGAAGTAAACAGCAGGGAACACTTTATTACGTGCTGATAGTGCCCATCCAGTGGCGCTTATCCGCAGTATACCCTATGCCCAGTATGTAAGGCTACGATGAAACTGTACACACCTTGAAGAATTTAAAATGCAAGCAAATCTATTACGTGACCATTTAAAACTGAGGGGTTATTCCAAATCGTTATTACGCAGTGCTTACAATAAAGTACTGCGTCAATCACAAAATTCTTTATTATTTAAAAGTAAGATGACCAAGGAGAGTCAAACAGTTAGATATATCACTAGATATTCCTTACACCACCAAGAACTACGAAATATTCTGACACCATTGGCCACTTTTGCATGCTGACCCTGTGCTTACTAAATATATCAGTCCTAAACCAGAAATTATCTTTACAAGATCAAGATCCCTAAAAGACAAACTAACTTCTAGCCACTACTCTGGGGACCTACAATCTAGACGCCCTCAAAATTGTATTACTAAGTGTGGCAGATGTGCCTTTTGTCCCTGGATCAAAACAGGCACCACTTTTAGGCTTCCCAATGGTGATATGTTTACTCCTGCCTTATATGCCAATTGCGAAACACAAGGCTTGATTACTTGATGTTCTGTAAATGTAACGCCTTCTATATTGGAAAAACTACTCGTCAGTTTCGTTCTAGAATCAAGGACAATATTTACTGTTCAAAGAATGGCAAAATGGTCACTGCAGCCAGTAGACATCTTGATCTATATCATAAATTCGATGTATCCTCATTCATCTCCTTAGCTGTAGTCCCCAAAGACCCTTGAGGCGGTGACTGGGAGAAACAAATTCTTTGCAAGGAGACTATATGGCTAGAGCGTCTCAATGCGGTTTATGCCCCTGGGATAAATGAGGCCCAAACCTATAAACCCTTTCTATGATCTGGATTAGTGTACTCTATATGAGATCTGTATATATATTCCATACTTTTGATCAATGCTAGGTGTCCTTATCTAGTTGTTGTTTTTCTAATTTTTTTCTGTTCATTTTGCTCTGTCCATCCATTCAGCCCCCTCATTGACTATAAATCTGTTAATCATGTTCGTCTAAATAGAATACTCTACATCAAATAGAACAATGTTTTTCTTTTAATATTCTGACTGCATGAAGGTTAACTACCTTAGTGTTTTTTTTTTTTTCAAATATAATCTTTATTAACGCCTCCAACGGGCGAAATCAGGTCGCTACAAGTAAAACAACATACAAATCACAACTGAAGTCTTATTCCTCTAGTATGTGATGGCACAGATCAGTGAGGTCGCTTATAAAGCTAATCGCTGACCGGCGCCACCCCCTGTTGTTTCCTATTAAAGATATTAAAAAAAATTAAGTACCAGATCTAACATCACTCGTTTCCCTTTTTCTTATTTACCAAAAACAACAATAAATAAAACTAAATAAACAACACCAACAACACAAAAAAAAAAGGTGGGGGGGGGGGAGAGGGAAGGGGAGTTAGGTATCACTGGTTCTGGGTAGCCGTAACCTATAGGGCCTAGTATTCATTTATAACTCTCCTATCTAAGGAGGGCTACACCCTCCTCAGATAGGATGAACTGTTTCCAGGCATTCCAAGTCAAGAAGTATTTGTCCCGTTGAGCTAGCAAGTCCTCCATTCCACAGATATCTACTACCTTAAGCAGCCAATCAGCCGCAGTTGGCGGTATTTGTTTTTCCAATAAAGTGGAATGCAGGACATTGCAGCGCTGAGGAGATGTTTAAAAATTGATTTTTGATAGCATTTAACTAGAATATTCGAGACCTGAAGTAAGAAAAATGCCAGATCACCAGGAATCTTATACTCCGTGAATTTTTGGGTCACCTCTTGGACTGTCGTCCAGAAGTGAGTCAATTTAGGGCATGACCAGAATATGTGAAATAACGTACCTCTATCTCCCTCACATCTCCAGCAATGGTCAATAGTATCAGGATGGTATTGATGTAAGAGGTGGGGAGTGAGGTACCATCTTGTCAGTAGTTTATAATTAGATTCTTGAATTTTTGTACAGACTGAAGACTTCAAAGCAAGTCTGAGTATATTCTGAATTTGAGCCAGTGTAAATTTTCGTTGTAGATCCTGTTCCCATTTATCCAAAAACGGCAGATGTGATGGAACTACTGGGCAGTTCAGCACGGAATATGTTTTGGTCAAAACCTGTGTTATATTGCCAGAGCATGCCAGAGCAATGCCAGAGCAATATTCCTCAAATGTCGTAAAAGGGCGAGCAAAATTTCCAGGATTAGGTATAGTGTCCAAAAAATTTCGTAGCTGAAGTGCTGGCCAAAAGTTCAATTTAAAAAGGCCCTCCTCCATCATTAATTCCTCAATTGAAGGCCATCTACCATTTATTGAGAAGTGAGAAGCCTGGGTTATACCTGAGCAGTATAAGTTGCCAAACTTGCGTGGGCACAGACCCGGGGAGAATTGTGGGTTCCCCAAAATGGGGAGCAACGCAAAATCCAAGGAAGAAAGGGAGTGTCTTTTTTTTAATTCAGTACTTTTTTTTATTCTTTTCATAACAATACAAGTTATACATTTATACATACACTTTATCCCAGATATATAATCTTACTTCTGGCATTCACCTGCCCCCCCCCCCCCCCCAAAAAAACATAAAAAACAAAACAAAAAAAATGAAATAAAACAGAACAGGGAGAAAAAAAAATGTTTCTTTGCCTCCCCCTACTGTATCTACCCCCTAGCCCCCTCAGCCCTCCTCCCATCCTCCCGTCCTCTCCCAATATCAACCCTTACCCATGTTGGTTCATCTTTTATTTTCATTATCCCAGGTCTCTACCCATCTTTTCCAGATAGCATCAAAAATTTGTCTCGGCTGCCTCTATGTGTATAAATAAATTCCTCCTTTATTCTAGTTTCTTTTATTTGTGTTCTCCATTCTTCAACCATCGGAGGGTATATAGATATCCATTTCTGGGCTATTAGTTTTCGTGCCTGAAACAGGCCTCTCGTCATTGCAATATGGGTATTTTTTTAGATATTTGGTCCCTCCGCTATATTTAATAAGCATAGATTTGGGTCTAATAACATTTCTATACCTAATGCGCTTTTTATGTTTTTGATTATATCCTGCCAATATCGATGGAGTTTGGGACATTTCCACAACATGTGTATTATATTAGCCGGTGCAGGGAGTGTCTTTTAATAGCTACAAAGCCTATGCGAAGCGTCGTGCCTATTAAAGGATGGTTTTCAGTAATGACTGAAGATGTTCATATCACCACAAGGCCCTTGAAAGTGGAATGAGTGCTTGAGCTTGTTCTATCTGAGTACATAATTTAAATTGACCATGACGGCACCAATCAATAATTCTACCTATGTGTATTGCTTGATAGTATACTAAGATATTCGGAAGGGCCAAGCCGCCATGTTGCTTAGGTAAGGTCATTAACCACTTCCCGCCCGGTCAATAGCAGATTGACGGAAGTGGTTTCGTTATCCTGACTGGGCGTCATATGACGTCCTTCAGGATAACAGGCGCCGCGCGCCCGTGGGGGCGCGCATCGCGGCGATCGGTGGAGCGGTGTGTCAGTCTGACACACCGCTACACTGATCTCGGTAAAGAGCCTCCGGCGGAGGCTCTTTACCACGTGATCAGCCGTGTCCAATCACGGCTGATCACGATGTACACAGGAAGAGCCGTTGATCGGCTTTTCCTCACTCGTGTCTGACAGGCGCGAGTAGAGGAGAGCCGATCGGCGGCTCTCCTGACAGGGGGGGTATGCGCTGATTGTTTATCAGCGCAGCCCCCCCTCAGTTGCCCACACTAGATCACCAGGGAAGCCCCCAGGACCACCAGGGAAGCCCCCAGCATGTGGATGGCCAGGTACATCCCCCATGGCCATCCACATGTTAAAAAAAATGCAAAAAATATGCCAATCAGTGCCCACAGATGGGCACTGATTGGCACATCATATTTATTTAAAAAAATGTTTAAAAAAGGGATGCCCAGCAATGCCACCCATCAGTGCCCATCCGTGCCCACCCATGCCCACCTATCAGTGCCCATCCATGCCACCTATCAGTGCCACCTATATGTGTGCATCAGTGCCGCCTATGAGTGCCCATCAGTGCCGCCTATGAGTGCCCATCAGTGCCACCTGAGTGCCCATCAGTGCCGCATACCAGTGCCACCTATCAATGCCCATCAGTGCCACCTATCAGTGCCCATCAGTGCCGCCTATCAGTGCCCATCATCAGTGCCACCTCATCGATGCCACCTCATCGATGCCACCTCATTGGTGCCACCTCATCGGTGCCCATCAGTGCCGCCTTATCAGTGCCCATTAGTGCCGCCTTATCAGTGCCCGTCATTGAAGAAGAAAACGCACTTATTTACAAAAAAAATTAACAGTGACAAAGAAAAACTTGTTTTTTTGCAAAATTTTCGGTCTTTTTTTGTTTGTTGCGCAAGAAATAAAAATCGCAGAGGTGATCAAATACCACCAAAAGAAGGCTCTATTTGTTGGAACAAAATGATAAAAAATTTGTTTGGGTACAGTGTAGCATGACCACGCAATTGTCATTCAAATTGCGACATCGCTGAAAGCTGAAAATTGGCTTCGGCGGGAAGGTGTCTAAGTGCCTGGTATTGTAGTGGTTAAATGAAAAGAAAGTCGTGGCTTCTTGTACGCCCACACAAACTTAATAAAGAGCGAGTTAACTTGTTTAAAGTAGGATAAAGGAATTCTAATTGGTAGGGCTTGGAGTAAGTACAGAAATGTAGGTAGAATGCACATTTTCAATAAGTTAATTCTACCAAACCATGAGTGCAAGCCCATATTCCAAGTCTTCACAAGCGTACGGATCTTAGACAAAAGCGGGGAGAAAATAAGTTTGAATATACGTGACATATCCATAGGGATATAGGTGCCTAAATACTGCAGAGCCGTCTCCGTCCATTTAAATTTGAAGCTGGACTTAAGTGTAGTTAGCACATGAACAGGTATCTCTATCCCCATGGCTTCTGATTTATGGAGGTTGATTTTCAAGTTGGAAAGTGATCCATAAATCTCGAACTCCATAGTAGGTTAGGGAGCGAGATAGCAGGATTTGTCAAGGAAAAGAGCACATCATCCGCATAGGCTGATATTTTATGTTGATCTCCTCCAACCCCAAACGGATTCTATTCAAGAATGATTCTAGGGACAAGGTAAGTATAAAGGGGGAAAGCGGACATCCATGTCTAGTACATTCTGTATAGAAAAGGAATCAGAGCGAACCCCATTGGCTTTAACCTGAGCCGTAGGTTGTGAGTGCATTAATCCATTTAATAATAGTATCCCCTAGTCCCAGGTGTCGAAAGACTGTAAACATATATTGCCAATTCACCCGATCAAACGCTTTCTCAGCATCTGTGCTAAGAAAAACCCAAGGGGTCCCCGGTATCCCAAGCCTATTTATCTCTCGGTAACTTGGGGTGAGTTGATAGGCTTAGGACAGAAGTTAGGATAGAAGCTAACATTGACCAGGTCCTCAAATCCACAGATGTGCATCTGGGGGCACCAATCACAGATAGCACTATATAACTCCCATGTCCCTATACCCATGTCCCCTTCCATGGTGGCCTCCCCCTCCAATCATGAGAGGGCGAAGACCTCCTTCCTAGGCCATAAATTCTATGATCCACGTACGTCTATAGGCTTCTTAGTAAAACCGGGTGCCTGTTACATCACAAACACTAGAGCCCCCCCACAAAAAAAAGGGAAAAGGGGGAGTGATTAACCAAGTAGGGGCACAGGGCCAATGACCTTTAAGCATCCCATACGTCTCACCACGCATATCCAATTTGCCAGAACGCAGCAAAACAAATTACATAAACAAAGTCCCATGTTAAACACACCGGTAATTAGTATGGCTATGATACCACCTCCCCCACCCCTATAACCCCTATAACCTCTGGCGTGAGAGTGTATCCTCATTATATTGCAGTCCCATTCTCGCAGTCCCATTTAGTATAAACACCTTAGAATAACTACAGCGCTTTAATAGATAACCATAGGAATTAGGTAAACAATAATAAACAATAATTATTTTCAACTTTTGGTACCTTAAACCTTATAAGCCAATCCTCTAAGATGAAGACCATCCAAAGAAGAGGAATATTAAAAAAAAAAAAAAAAAAGATAAATTATAGAAAAATTTCTAATTTCTCATTTAAAGATTCTGAGTTAAATAACGCCAACCAGGGTGGCGCGTGTGGGTCTCGAATATATGTCCATGTCGAGCATATGTCCATGTGTCCCAGGTGATCTCCAGGAAATCATTTGGGGGTTCCCCAGGAAAAAAAAATTGGGAAAATATATATATATTTTTTTTACCTGCTGGTACTTAGCTAGAAAGGGGGAGGGGAAGGGACAGAGAAAAAAAAATCCAATACAAGAGGCAACAAGGGTTCAAGGGAAAAAAAATTAATTAAGCAATGAAAGCAGATAACAATGGAGAAAGAAAAGTCAATGGTACTCAGCATCCACCGACAATGCATAACTCACATAAGTCCACCAGGGACTGCCGTCCTCGACCATTACAGGGCCACTGCTCTGCTCTCTGAGGACGAAGCTGGGGTGTCCTTCAGTATACTACCAGGTGGATCCGGTGGGTCCGGACGGCCTGGATTGCCTGGACGGCCCCTCGGCTGTGGAATAGTTTGGAGCCAGTCTGGTATTTGAGTCGGCTCGGCGTCCATGAAGTCAAAAAAAGCCGGCAGGTCACCTGATGTGCGGAGAGTGAAAGATTTCTTCCCTCTCCTAAAAGTAACTGAGAGGGGAAAGCCCCATCTGTATGTGGCTCCCTGTCGACGGGCTATATCCAGAGCCGGGCGTAATAGTCCTCGTCTGTAAAGTGTGGCCCTCGATAAGTCGGGCATGATTTTAATAGAAGCACCGTTAAAATTAACAGCGCCCTCCTCCCAGGACCTGCAGGCTATGATCTCTTTCTGGGTAAAGCGATGAACTCTGCATATGACGTCTCACGGTCGATTGAGGTCTGACTGCCGGGGTCCTAAGGCTCTATGTATCCTGTCCAGCTCTAAGTCAGCAGGAATAGCCTCATTTGTTAACTGACGAAAAATCGTGACCACCATCGCCACTAGATCCTCTGGTCCCGAAGCCTCTGGTAAGCCTCGGAGCTGCAAGTTGTTACGTCGACTTCTGTCTTCTATTTCTTCCAAACGCAGCTGCAGAGATATCCATGTCTGTGTATGGTTATCCTGTGTCCTCTCCAGGCTGGCAACTCGCTGCTGCAGAGATTCCAGGGACGTCTCACCTATGCTCAGATGGGATGACAGAGACAAGCCGCCTGTCAGTCTATGAGATAATGTTCTAACTTCCCACAGCTTGCCGCTACCTTTAGGGCTGCTTTTGTTGCCCTTGTCGATACTTTTGCTTTCTGGCTGCTCCCTAATGCCTTCTTTCTGGTGGAGGGCATACCGCAAGAGATAGTAAGATAGAAACTATCAGGGGTAGTTGGGGAGCTCAGGTCTGACACGTCCTCACTCAACCATGTCTCACGGTGGGGGTTTTTACCTGTCCATCATGAAAGTGTTCTTTCCATTCATTTGTCGAATTCCCCCAATAACTATTATTGTTATACTTTTGTAGTGGCCCCTGTGCTTAGATAGGTGCTTAGTATGATTTTTTTATAGTGTAGGTTAGTTGTAGGTAAAATTGGACAGGGCCTTGTTCTTTTTCCTAGGCCTGGTCGTTTATTTGGGGATGGGAGTGTTAGTGTAGGATGGGGTGTGATCACCTACACTTGGGCTTAGGGATACCTCCTCTGCTGGACAGTGGGTTGGACTGGAAAGAGAGGAAGGACTGAGGCCTGAGTGGCAGGAAACCCATTTGAGAGAAGGGACCAATAGTTAATTTCTTTGATCAATGGGTGTCTCTCATATAAAAAGGGGGGTCACATGCTCATCAGGGGAGGAAAAGGAGGAGGAAGAGAGAGAAGGGTGCGCATGAGAGAAGGAGGGCCGGGGGTTCAGAGACCCCGGAGCCTCCGGGTGGAGGTTTGAAGGCCTGGGGGTTCAGAGACCCCAGAGCTAGATAACTGGAGGAGAAGGAGTCCAGGTCGGCCCACATCTGGCCCCTGGAGTAAAGTCACCATGTAGAAACCTAATGAGGACCGTTCGTCCCATGCGGGGATGTACCGGACATCAAAAGAGGGGGAAGTAGGAGTCAAGTGGACGGAGGAAACTGGGAATCGGCATTCTGTGAGTAACATGGACTGTTGATTGGGAGTGAGCAAACCACGCTGTGTGTCCAAGGACTACAGTGTTATACATTTTCCAGGACTAATGGAGACTGGACGACTAGAGTCATGGAAATAGGCAGTGTGGCCTGTGACTTTGAAGTCTAACCTCAACGCATTATTCAGAGTGATGCTGGTCGGTCCATAATGGAAATGTTCAGGTTCTGAAACAAAAGTTGAGAGCAGGAAGGAGTCACCAGGAGTAAATTGTAACATGCCAATATGATAAGAAAACGGGGCATCTCATATCATCCATTTAATTGCTCATTGATTTACCCCAGAATAAAGCATTATAAACTTTAAAGTCGTCTGGTGTTCTGAAATTGCATGGGACAGGAGGAACGGGGCTAACTGACAAAAAGGTAATGAACAACACTGCAGCTCCCAAGGGGGTAGTGCGCTACACTTTCTATGTATTTTTTATTATGGTTAATCATTTATGCTGTTACTGGTGAGCTGTGTCTGCATTCCGATTGTGCCTTTTTCTTTGCATCTCATTGGTGGTGTGACAGCTTTTTCCAGTGCTATGCGGCCGCCCAACGGCACATCCTTGCAAGATTTATGGGGCGTGACACATGAAGGATCAGTTGAAGGAGGTGTCCTCCTCCTGGTCCTTGTTGTCTAGTGTTTGCGTTCCTCTTCCACCTGCCCAGCACCGATATTCCAACTGTTCTGGGCAGGCGCGATTGTGGTGTGGTGCGCATGCGCAGTGACTAAGGCGGCTGGCTCGGATGACGTCACATTGGTGCCCGTTGTCGTTTGACTACGAGCGGGACGTGCATATATAAAGCACTGTATCCCAGTGCTTTCCTTAGCTATCATATATCTTGGTCACGAGCTCCATGGTGGATTCATGCGTGATGGCGCTGTGCCCCTGGTAAGCCATTATCACTATTTTGAGAGTTGCAACAGTTATGCCTGATGCACCTTTCTCTCCCTCTCTCTTTTTGTTCCTTTCTGGCTTTAAACATATGGGCTCCCTAAGTAACGATATATATATTTTATTTTAGATTATTTCTTTAAAAAGTCATCATTGAGGAATCTCCTCTGCTTGGCAACATCCTGTGGCTATTTAATACTATGGTGGGCTGGACTTATACGATCTAGCTTACTATTCTATCTGCCACTTTCTATATTATCTAGCGTTGATTGCCACCATCATAAATTCCTCTGATCTGTATTGGATACTTCGAGCATCAATATTTGCCATCTCTGGATCAACCTGGTGAGAAATATCATCAATGATATTTATTTAGTATAGTTCATCATTTTTGTTATCAGAAATCTTTCTTATATTAATCTCCATCAACTGGCTCAGCATATCCCTGTGGTCACCATACCATGCTGTTTCCTTTGATAACCTATATGCGTTCATTCATTCCACATTGCTAAGTAAGTTTGTGCTTGTTATTTTTGTTTTTGAAAATAATATACTAAATTTTGTACTATTTGTGAGGCCAGCTCCCCTTTTAAATTATCTCATTAGACACTGATGGCACTGTACCTCCTTGGTTTAAGGACGACAATTTCTCTATATCATATACATAAGATTTTCCTTTTATATATATATATGTCATCATATTATGCACGCCCCCATAGCATATTGGTTTGTTTGTCTCTCCGTCCATGTCTAGAGATGCTTCGATATGTGGCTACCTTCGATGCGGCCACTACAGCTCACCTTTATATATTTTTTTTGTTTATATATATACATATATATATATATATATATATATTTTCTGTTATTTTAACGATAATGTAGTATTATACTTATACATATGTGTTCTTCTCCATTTACTTGATAGCTAAATATTAATATACATGCTCCTGAACTAGCGCTATACAGCGCGTAACATGTAGAGCACAGCAAACTACTCTCTTTATATTATCACACCGCCTATCTGCCATTGAATCATACTCTATGGACATCAACACTATATGGAATGGTTTTGTCTCTCATCCCTCTGTCCTTTAGCAGATACAATTTGTTTCATACAGTAGCGGTATTGTATGTTATTTTGCACAGTACTATTAATGTGGATTTATAAAAATATGTATAAAACATTTTATGTGATTTATTAAAATAAATACTATATTTTTGTATCAAATATACTGTCGACTGTGCCTATAAAGTCCAAGTCCCATTTTTCTCTTTTTCTAAATTCATAGGATGTGGCACTTTATACTATTGCTGTATCCACAGTATCACTCTGTGGTTTGATACAATCTTTTTATTGGAATGTGGCATTCAGATGGTGGCACCCTCACCAAACACAACCATAGGGCCATGCTCTAACTGTCCTGCAACCATGTGCAATGTACATGATTGTGGCCCCCCGTGGGTTGGCATTTTCAAGGTGCAAACAGGTGATGAGAACGTGACATTTTGCCTCCACACCTCCTGTTAAACACCAGGCGTCAAGAGGAGATGCATGTAAAAACCTTAGAGGGAAATCACTGTTGCTTTGAAGAAAATTCCTCTAACTTTCTATTTTTTTTTTTTTCGGGACAGAAGGTGAAGAAGTATCTCCCCAATTGGACACAGACATAAATAGAAACAGACAGAGGTTTTACTAAAACATTTTTATCCTTATATTCACTTTAAAAAAAAAAATCTGTGACCAGAATAACTCTAAAATGACAGCACAAAATCCCCCAGTCAGGAAGGGGTTAGGATGAAGTCAATGTGGCACAGCTGTACTGCTTCTTGGAGAAAAGTATTAGCTCCCCAATTGATTTTACTTATTGCCCAGACTTGCCCTCCAGCAATAGCGATGAATCTTGTCTATCTTCCCTGCCTTTTGTAGTCAGCGATGCCTTCTTTATAACTTTATGTCTCTCAAGGACGCTCCGATACATTACTGGTCATTAGGGCTCTAAAAGCTTTTAGCAGTCTGTACAGCAGAACAGGTGACGGTAATGGAGGGACATTGTCCTCCCTGATGTTATTAGCCCTCAAAAACTGCAGACTTTGTTTTCTTTAGAGTTTCCAGAGAACTGATTAAAAGTATCAGTGAAGTTTCTACAATCCATCTACTTCAAACTATCTGCCTGCTGTATGTGGCTTAGGGCTATGTGATATGTGAACTCACTTATTCAAGCCAATTGCAGTGGTCTTTGCTTTACAGGTCTATAGTATATTGTATGGTGGTCCATTTTTTGCACCTCCACCATAGTTAGTTGTTGGAATGCTGACAATGGGGTCGCACAGTGTCATTCTTCAAGTCGGCACCACGGCAGGACATTCCATATATAGTATATTACAATTTATTGGCACATCGGTTTAGACCTCAACATAACAGACCCACTGACGCGTTCCATCCACACTGGGTCTGACTCATAGTGGTCTTATTGGTTGCTAGGATTCAGGCGGCTGGCTTTCACAACATTATTGGTTGCTAGGACCTAAGCGGCCGGGCCACATAGGGCTGAACATGCGCAGTGTGTCTGGTGCCTCCACAAGTACCACCTTGATTGGGCTCATGGCTCTTGCCAAAAAAAAGTGCCTTGCAAAAGTATTCACCCGCCTTGCCATTTTTTGTGTTTTGTTGCCTGAAATTAACATGGATTGTTTGAGGATTTGCATCATTTAATTTACAGAACATGCCCACAACTTTGAAGATGTTTTTTTTTTATTGTGAAGCAAACAACAAATAGGACAAAATAACAGAAAAAGTCAATGTGCATAACTATTCACCCCCTAAAGTCAATACTTTGTAGAGCCACCTTTTGCGGCTTTCACAGCTTCAAGTCACTTTGCATAAGTCTCTATGAGCTTGCCACATCTTACCACTGGGATTTTTGCCCCATTCCTCTGTGAAAAACGACTCCGGCTCCGTCAAGTTGGATGGTTTGCGCTTGTGAACAGCAATCTTTAAGTCTGACCACAGATTTTCTATTGAATTGAGGTCTGGGCTTTGACTAGGCCATTCCAACACATTTACATGTTTCCCCTTAAACCACTCAAGTGTTGCTTTAACAGTGTGTTTGGGGTCATTGTCCTGCTGGAAGGTGAACCTCCGTCCTAGCCTCAAATTCCACACAGAGTGGTACAGGTTTTGCTCAAAATTATCCCTCTATGTAGCACCATCCATCTTCTTTCCCTCAACTCTGACCAGTTTCCCAGTCCCGACTGCTGAAAAATAGACATGCGCACACTGTAATATTTTGTTTTGGAATTTCGTTTTCATCCAAAATATATATTTAGTTAGTTACTCCTGAAATTCGTTTTTTATTTATTTAGTTTCGTAAAAAAATGCATTCGTCTGAAAATCTGAAATAATTAAGGTTGAATCTGTCATTGAAGGCTTATGGTGTCTGTCGAATGTTCTAAGAAGATTCGACGGAGCAGCTAAACTGTACGACGCCGCAATCGTACATTTCCGGACGAATGTTCCGCCTACAAGCTATAGTAGAATTCTAATGTTGTATGACACTAGTTATAATTATATTTATTAATTATTATTACTAGTCAACCAACATTAGAATTCTTCTATAGCCTATGGGTGGAGCATTTGACGATTTGTCGAATCTTCTTGTCGAATATTTTCTCTCTATGTCGAATAATCTTGGACTAATAGAGTTAGGTTAGGCACATTCAACTTTTTTTGCTATTGTCTCTATATTGTCGAATATTTTCGCTCTATGTAGAATAATCTTGAACTAATAGAGTTAGGTTAGACACATTCGACCACAGGTTCGATAGACACAGATCGCTATTGTCAGCGTCATGTTGAATCTCCTATCTATATCGAACTGTTGCAAGGAAAACGAAAATAAAGCATTTGTTTATGTCCGATCTTTCGATTTTCGTATTCTGCATGTTCGTTATCGATTGTTAAAACGATAACGTAAATACCCGAAATTCAGACGAAAATGCAGTCGGACGAAAACGAATGCACTACTGAAAAACATCCCCACAGCATGATGCTGCCACCACCATGTTTCACTGTGGGGATGGTGTTCTTTGGGTGATGTGATGTGTTAGGTTTGCGCCAGACATAGTGTTTACTTTGCTGGTCAAAAAGTTCAACTTTAGTCTCATCAGACCAGAGAACCTTCCTCCATACATTTTGTGGTGGACTTTTAAGGCACACCGTTTTTTACCCAAAAACAAGTTTTAAATGGAGTATTGTAGTAACTACGTACTTACTACAATACTCCATTTAAAACTTGTTTTTGGGTAAAAAACTGTGTGCCTTAAAAGTCCACCACATAGGGGAGTCTTTCCCCTTTTATTTAATATAGGATGTGGCACACACATTTCTAGTCCCTTACTATTGGGCAACAATGCTGGCCAACAAATATTTTCCTCCATATATTTTGGGAGTCTCCCACATGCCTTTTTGCAAACTCAAAACGTGCCATTTTGTTTTTTGCTAAAAGTAATGGCTTTCTTCTGGCCACTCTGCCATAAAGCCCAACTCTATGGAGCATACGGCTTATTGTTGTCCTATGTACAGATACTCCAGTCTCTGCTGTGGAACTCTCCAGCTCCTCCAGGGTTAACTTAGGTCTCTGTGCTGCCTCTCTGATTAATGCCCTCCTTGCCCGGTCCATGAGTTTTGGTGTGCTGCCGTCTCTTGACAGGTTTGCTGTTGTGCTATGTTCTTTCTATTTGGTTATGATAGATTTGATGGTGCTCCTAGGGATCATTAAAGATTTTGATATTTTTTTATAACCTAACCCTGACTTGTACTTCTCACCAACATTGTCCCTTATTTGTTTTGAGAGTTCCTTGGTCTTCATGGCAGTGTTTGGTTAGTGGTGCCTCTTGCTTAGGTGTTGCAGCCTCTGGGGCCTTTCAAAAAGGTATGCATATGTAATGATAGATCATGTGACACTTAGATTGCACACAGGTGGACATCATTTCACTAATTATGTGACTTCTGAAGGTAATTAGTTGCACCAGAGCTTTTTATGGGCTTCATAACAAAGGGGGTGAATACATACACACATGCCAATTATAATTTTTTTATTTCTGAAAAATAGTTTTATGTATATATTTTTCTAATTTTACTTCACCAACTTAGACTATTGTGTTCTATTAAAAATTGATGTTGGGATAGAAAAATTGTCTAATATGCTTTTCTCATTAGCCAAATAATCTTCTGCTTGGGGTATATACTTAAAAAAAGGTGAACATTGTTAATGGAGTAAATATTATGCCAAGGGTGTAATATATATGTAATTGACACCTACACACATTTTTTTCCCCCCTTTAATGGCTGCTGTGTACACTTTATGCTCCCTGTTATCAAGTCTTGCTGTGTTTAATAACCTTAGTTTGCAAATTGGCTGACCAAAGACACAGAGTGATTTCTTGGCCCTGCACATGATATCTCTGCAGGGAGCCACGGAGTGAATCGCGCTGGCCTCAGTGAGTGAGATAAATACTCTGAGCGCAGCATGAGCCCGGCAGTCTAATGTTTATTTATGGTTCTTGAATTTTAAGCTGCTAAATTAACCTGGAAAATGATGGTAATATGGGCTTTATCAGCTGGAGAGCATCCAGTGCAGGCGAAATCACTGCTCGCCTTTACATCTCGTTAGCATATATGCATTTATCCGTGTGCTGGAATATCTTTCTAGCAAATTGCTGTAGAAAGAAGATTTTGGGGCTTAGTTGGGGAATATGGGGGATTATTGACCTGTATCATATCTTCCATGAAAGGGTCAATCCAACCAAAAGTGGATTGACCTCACTGATGGTCTCATTTCATAGCATCACACATTTCTGGGAACTCAACAGAGAGATCTCCCCCCCTATAATCCACAGCTCTGTTTATTGGCATTAGTGTTGGTAAGTCAATGTCGCAATAGTTAAAAAAAGTAATATATATATATATATATATATATATATATATATATATAAAAACGCAATCTCTGTCAGTCTGTCATTCATTGGCTCCTTTTGTAATGCAAAACTTGTGTGAGATCTTGGGAGAATATGATCACTCTAATTATATTATAGTAATAGAGACCATTCCATTTGTTTTATCCGTCTGTCGACTTTGGAGCCTTGCTTCAATCTGATTTGCTCTCGAAAGCAGGCGCATCCTTCACATTAAATAAAAAATTAAATATACGTAAAAATAAATAGGTTCCTCACCTCAAAAATTGTTAAATCTTTTCAGATTTAACTTGTTTAGATCTTTTTTGTGCGCTGCAAGACAAAAAAGTTTGAGAAACACCGGGATACAGGAAGAATAATGTTGGGTGTGTGTGTGTGTTTTTACTTTACATTTTACACCTTAGGTGATTGGGTAGGTATACATCGTACCCCATACTCATTCACAACCTGTAGGTTAAGTTTTTGTTAGGATTGCAGGGAGGACTGGAGTTAGGGTTACAGGGATGGTTAGTGTTATGTTATAGGTAGGGTTATTGTTACGGGAAGGTTAGTGTTCAGGTTACAGAGGTGGTTAGAATTACAGAAAGGGTTAGTGTTAGTTTTGCAAGGAGGGTTTGGCTAGGGTTTACAGGGAATGTTAGTGTTAGATTTACAGGGAATATTAGGGTTACTGCAAGGATAGAATTAGGGTTAAATGCAGGGTTAAGGGTTGGGGATAAAGGAAGGGTTAGTGTTGAAGTTCAAGTGAATTTTTGTGTTACGGTTAAGTATTACAGGGACAGTTAGGGTAACAGGGAGGGTTATGGGTACTCGGAGGCAGCATTTTTGTTAGGGATACTGGAAGGACCTGTATCAGTCTTCTAGGTAGTGTCAGGGTTATAGGTGGGATGAGTGTTAGGGTTACAAGGAGGGATAACATTACAGGGAGGGTTAGGGAGACAGGAATTCTACGTGTTACATGGGGGCTGAGTGTTAGGGTTAGAGAGCAGGTAAGTCTTAAAGCGTTTGTTACCCCAACACTTCATATTCCTGCTATGTGCCTGCTGTACCATGTAATTTATGAGAAAGTATCCTGTTCTTTTTGTATTGCTTCCATATTAAAAACTGACCACGCTAAGCAGGAGAACACACCTTGGTCAGTTCTGTAGCTGAGCTGGAAACTCTTCCAATGATCAGACTTGTCCTGACAGGTTTACTGTAAAGCTGACTTCACCAGCTGCACTTACCGACCCCTCCATTCGGGTATCATAACCAAGCACCAGCACTGTCACAAGGGGGGAGGGGATTAGGTCACATTGATTGTTTGGATTAGGGGCCTGCAAACTTTCTAAACAAAGGGCCAGTTTACTGTCCTTTAGACCTTAGGGTGCTGAACCATGGCCATCAGGAGAAGAAAATGTCCCAGTGGGAGCGAACAATGCCCCATCTTTAGTGTCAGTAAGGGGAACTATGCCCCATCGCTGTGTCATTGGGAGAAATTGTGCCCCAGTGTTGGTGTCATTAGTAGGTGTTGTGCCCTATCTTTGGTGTCATTGGGAAGAATTGTGCCCCATCATTGGTGTCAGTGGATGAGATAGTGCCCAAAAAGGCCCAAATAAAATCAAGCAAAGGGTCGAATCCGGCCCCTGGGCCACAGTTTGGAGATCTCTGGTTTAGGTATGAATCTAAAATATATGGAGATTGCACATTCAGTGTTTAAAACGGTTTTAAACCCAAAACCAAAAATATAATATATTGCAGCTTATCAATCATTAGATGTGGTGGCTGCACTAAGGCGAAGGTTACGTTTCCAGGGAAAATCCGATTGCCTCTCGGGGGATCAGGAAGGAATTTTTTCCCCTGCTGGAGCAAATTGGAGAATGCTCTGCTGGGGTTTTTCGCCTTCCTCTGGATCAATTGTGGGTATATAATTGGGTATATGGGATTGTATAATATAAAATAGAAGTCTTTTCTGCCCAAGCCATCCCAATTTGCTTATCACTTACCTTGTCTCTGTCAACTTTGTATCTGCAACATCATGTGACCATCAAGAAACTTCATATTCCATCATGTACTGCCTTACTGCATCATAGAATAGGGCATGTTTACCTCTCGGGACTACACCGCCCTCATCACTGTACCACCTCTTTTTTATTTCTACCCACTTTCCTTCTTCTTCCTTTAAGGTGGCCATACACTGTACAATCTGATTGTACAATCTCCTTTAGCTCTACTATCAGCTATGTAGTACAAGGGCCTGCCTGATTTGATACAAGTTGAATTTATTGTTCAAGTTTTAGTAAATCTACAGGAAATTGTACAAAGATTTTACAATCAGATTTCAGAGTGTATGGTCAGCTATATACAAGTACATGGGAGAGAGTGGGCAGAGGCACTCAGCTATCAATGTTGATGTTGTAAACACACCAATTTCACTTTCAGGCCCCATTCACACCTAGCGTAGCGGGAGTGCACGTATTTTGGCATGTTTTTCCTGGGACACACATAGGGCAGCCCATTGATTTTGGCTGTCCTACACGCAACAAAGTAGCTCATGGTACATTTTGGCATGTCGCAGTTTGCATGTTTTTTACTGTGCCTTTTGCCGCATTTGTTATGCATTTATTCATATGGCAAAATGCGTGTTTGTTTCTGCTTTTGGAGTGCCATTAACAATTAATGGCATGGAAAGCGAGACTAGTTAATTTTAGGTGTATAAAGGCAGCCATACAATTTCTGTACAATCCCCTTAGATTTTCCCAGAGCCAGTTCAAGTAATTTGGTCTACTTAGGCGAAGGTTCATTTTGCCGCCCGTGCGCCCTCCCATCACCGTCCTCCCACCACCGTCCTCCACAACGGCAGTTCTGGAGCCATTTTTTAAATTTTTTGTTTACATGTTTTAAAAATAATTTAAGGCCTGAAGATTATCTAAAACCCGCAAAATATTTTTTTTATTTCTTTTAAAGCAGACACAGTTCTAAATGTTTATGTTACATGACATTAGGGCAACATTTTAGTTACAAATACATTAAAGTTAATTTCTGGGCACATAAATGCAATTTATTACCTAATTTTTTTTTGGTAAAATGTAAAAGATGAGGTTGTGCCGAGTAAATAGATACCCATGTCAAACCTAAAAATTGCAACACTTTAAAAGCCCCTACAGGTCATCAGTTTAGAGTTATACAGGAGCACTGGTGCTAAAATATTTGCTCTCACTCAAGCATTGCTGATATATAACATGTGTAGGACAATCGCCATTTTCATACCCAGGTGTAGGTGGGGGGAGGTCTAAATATTTTTAAATTTTTTATATGTCTCCTTATATGCTAAAAACATTTTTTGGTTACATTTGTATTTATTTATACATAACTTTTATTGCTACCACATAGGGGACCAATACCCCCCTATGTAATAGCATATAGGTGACAGGTTCTCTTTATGGAGACACCCAGGGTCTATTACCCTGGGCTTCGTTCCCCCGCATCGCTGGACCCTGGGACAGGTAAGTGTCCGATTATTAAAAGTCAGCAGCTGCAGTATTTGTAGGACTCCAGGAAAAGAGGGAAGGGAACACTCTGTGCTATATCCTAGCACAGAACAGGTAAATATAAGATATTTTTATTATTTAATTGAAAATAAATTTTGGCTTTTAGAATCACTTTAAAACAAATTAGCCTTGAAATGGGCTTTACTCTAAATGTTTCCCTCTCCTGTCCATCAGCTTACAATGCAGTTTAGCTACTTCCCCGTCCACCCGGATTTCATCTTCGTCAGGTGGCAGCTCAAAATCAAAAGAAATTTCATGCAATTATATAACTTCATTTGAAAAATGATTTGATGAACTAAATCTATTTGTATTTGCCTGAGGATGTTGCTGTTTAGTATGTTAGCTGAGGATAATTACTCTGGTAATGGAGCAAATACATAGCATATGACTGTATTAATGAAGTTATGTAATCTGGGGAAGAATAATATGATAATATGATATTTGAAAAGATAATGAACCTACTGTGGAAAGTGAGCACTAGCGCTTGTCTGCCGTTAGTATGAATTATCTTTTCCAGTGAGGATGGATATGTCCCCCACCAAGGAATCTATGTACTCACATTTCCTACGGAAGAATGTAATCAAAATATCAATCCTAGCAACCTGTTCAACTGCCACTTATATGCTGATTTCTGTATACAGTATTCTGCGATACAGGCTTTGTCCAATGAAAAATAATTATAGCCATCCCCTGGAATCTTATATGTCGTGGATACTCCAATAATAAGATCTCCCTGCCATAATTCCTGGCTCTGCTCTTATCCACCTAGGAGCTTTGGGTGTCCCACCAATCTTTGGGGGTTTTGGCTCCTCCTTTTGCATTCTCCATAATATATGTAGCTCCCTTCTAGATAGGTGCTAGGATTAGTCAGATCTAGTTCTGGCTCACTGTGTTCAGTAGAGCTGTATGTGTATTTGTTAGGCAAATTTTGCTTGCCTCACTGTAACCAGTGTGGCCACAATTGTTGTGTCAGGTAAATGTAGGCTAGCTGTGCTCACTGTACCAGCTGCCTTCGATTAGTTAGGTGTATTCACAGTTTCAGCTGCTTCTAGTTTGACTGCCCCCCTCTGCTTTCTAGAGAGCTTTATAATTCTCTGGAAAATGGTGTGGAGCTATGCAAATGGTAGTATGAATATTTATACAACCCTGGCCAATCTCAGGGAGCATGGCCCTGAAGGCTGCTGGGAGTCTGTATAAATACTCTGAGCCACTGAGCTGCTGGGTCTTTTCCTGAAGAGGATCAGACCAGCCTGGAAGCCTGCTGTCCTGCAGGGCAATACTGCCATGTGCTTGCTGTTCATGTGCCGGAGGACCTATATGCTAATGCTACAGGGAGCTGACTGAGGGGCTGTCTGCCAAAGATCCATTCTAGTTTCTCTGGAGACAGGTGTTATTTGGAATTTGTCCCTAGACATTTTGTGACTACAGATTGCTGTGAGAGATCTTAGAGACTGGATTTGGAATTTGTCCCTAGACATTTTGTGACTACAGATTGCTGTGAGAGATCTTAAAGACTTTTGGGTGGCTGCCACCTGTCTTGTGCTAGAGAGTCAGCTGTGTGTGCCTGTTCAAAGGTGACATCAGCTGGTGTCCTGCAGAGCTCAGTCTATCTATTTCTATGTAAAGGGACTCAGCCCTCGTTGCTCTAAAGAAAAAAAAATCTGCATTTAACTATTTCTACTACAAAGCCAAGTCCACTGTTTGCTAGAAGCAAGGACTTCTACTTCAGCTTTTCATAAAGGAGTTTATTGTACTCAACCTGTACATAGTTCAGTTTTAGGAGTATTCCACTCAATTCCCTCAACCCTATCCCAGAAGGTGTAAGTGAAGGGTGGAGCAAGCTGCAGGCGTCTGGGATGCCCGGGAAAAAAGAGATAGAGTGCCCCAGAAAAACACGTCTCTTTCACCCGTCTTAGCGAACATATTACAGCGCACACATTCAAGAATGACGTTTCCTGCAGGGCTAGTTAAAAAACGCCTGAACATATTCAAAAAATACGGGGGTTTGGTCACACTATATGGTCTTTCACCCGTCTGGCCCGCCCTTGTATCCTATTACCATACCTCCTACTCTGCCTCTCAGATCTTTTCGCTCCTGAGGACTGCAGTGAGAGGCAGAGAAGGAGGTATGGTAATAGGATACAAGGACGGGCCAGATGGGTGAAAGAGGCGTGTTTGCGGGGCAGGGAGAGCTGACCAATCCAAGCATGCTTTGTATACAACAACCAGCAAATCGCCGGTAAGGTACATCGCTTGCCGTGATTGGCTGGTATACTGAGTACCACATACAGTACAGCATCAGTATCTGTACCTGTTCATACAGTATAGCACCAGTACATACAGTACCGTATACAAATGTCCAACAGTCAAAACCCCATCATGGCTCCACCAGCAAGAAGAAAGAAATATGAAGCCAGTTTCAAACTTAAAGTTGTAAACTTTGCCGTGGAACATAATAATTGCGCTGCTGCAAGACAATATGGATTAACACAAACGATGGTTCGGGACTGGAAAGCAAATGATAAATGATAAATGGCATAATATGGTACTGAGGCAAAAGACGAAAATTGCCCAGAAATTACTTGCAGATCTTGATAGCCAAGTAAATCCATCAATATGTAATACAACAGCGCACTAAACATGGCTATGCGTTAAGTAGTATTGGAAATATGGATGAAACTCCAATGAATTTTGATATGGTTGGAAATAGAACTGTCCATCAAAAAGGTGAAAAAACTATTTTAATTAAAACAACAGGACATGAGAAGTCCAGTTTTACAGTCATACTAGGATGCACAGCTGATGGCGCCAAACTGAGACCAATGATTATTTTTAAAAGAAAAACAATGCCGAAACTCAAGTTCCCTGTTGGTTGTTTTGTACATGTGAATGAAAAAGGCTGGATGGATGAAGAAGGGGTAAAGCTATGGCTTGATAATGTATGGAGCAGGTGACCAGGTGGACTTATTCAAAAACGTAGTCTACTGGTGTGGGATATGTTCAGGGCTCATTTAACTCCCAGCACCAAGCAAAGGCTTGCAAGACTAAACACAGATGCGGCAGTTATTCCTGTAGGATTGACATCATTGGTACAGCCACTGGATGTGTGCCTAAACAAGCCATTTAAAGATCGCATTCGAGAACAGTGGAATGAATGGATGGTTAGCGGCGAAAAGTCATTCACAAAAGGAGGAAACATGCCTGCTCCACAGTTGGATGTTTTGTGCAAGTTTGTCATAAAAGCCTGGAATGATATTGATACAGAAACAGTAATCAAGTCTTTCAAGAAGTGTGGCATATCAAATTCATTAGATGGTATGGAGGACGACTACTTCTGGCAAGATGAAGCCGAAGCTGAGGCCACACCATCTGATACGGAATTCGATCCATATGATGACTGCCTTACAAATGTATCACAAGATGTCATTGATGTACTTATGATATCAGATGACGAACAGGAGGATTTTGAAGGCTTTTAAAGGGAAACTGCCACGCCAGAAAAACCTGTAAAAATACGGTAGCTTGCAGTTATGATGGCCATTGCTAACTCGCCAGGGACTTGCCCGACACTTGCTTTCTCTCTATTGTTTGTTATCTTCCTCCTATCATCATCAGTTCCAGTTTGGTTGACAACTTAGAAAACAAACAGCATGGCAGCTCCCATGGGTTTATTGTCTTATCCTTCCTTTCAGCTTTAGGCCCCTTTCACACGATCGGACCGTTCAGATCCGCCTGTCAGGCGGATCTGAACGGGCGCTCCATGTTAGTCTATGGAGCGTCAGATGTCAGCGGAGACATGTCCGCTGACATCCGACCCTGTCCGATCCGCCAAAAGCAGAGGTATGGCCCTAGTCCAGATCCGTCGCTGGCGGATCGGATCTGGTGAGATCTGATGAATACTGACACGCTGTCTGTTTTCACCCGATCTCTCCATTGTGACCAGCGGCGCTCGCAAGCCCCTCCCTGCTCAGTGAGCAGAGAAGGACTTGTCATCCGCCGGTTCAGCGGAGATCAATGGAGAGATCTCCCGCTGAGCCGGCGGACAGAGGTGGACTTCGTGGAAGCGGAGTCCGCCTCATGTGAAAGGGGCCTTAGAGTGAATTAGGAAAAGTTGAATCCACTGGCACTGTTTTATGTTTACATGTTTGATGACAAACAGCCTTATGTTTATAAGTGACATTTTTCCTGCTAAGTACCTGCGTGTTATAAGCATTTGAATTAAAATTACGATATTGAAATCAAATCTGATGTTTTTTTAATTTTTATTTGGTGTGCGCTGGAAGAGGGGTAGTCTTATACGGCAAGTATATCCCAAACTCTATATTTTAACTGTAAAAGTTGTGGGTCGTCTTATATGCCCAGTCCTCTTATACGCTGGAAAATATGGGTACTATATTTAGACTATTCTGATCAAAAAGGTGTCCTTTGATTCATATACAGTGTATCGGGAAAGTATTCACAGCGCTTCCCGTTTTCCACATTTTGTTATGTTACAGCCTTATTTCAAAATAGATTCAATTCATTATTTTCCTCAAAATTCTACAAGCAACACCCCATAATGACAACGTGAAAGGAGTTTGTTTGAAATATTTACAAATTTAATAAAAATAAAAAACAAAAAATCACATGTACATAGGTATTCACAGCCTTTGAAGTCTGGGCTCTGGCTTGGCCACTCAAGGACATTCACAGATTTGTCCCATAGCCACTTCTTTGTGCTTAGGGTCATTGTCCTGTTGGAAGATTAATCATCGGCCCAGTCTGAGGTCCAGAGCTCTCTGAAACAGGTTTTCATCAAGGATGTCTCTGTACATTGCTGCATTAATCTTTCCCTTGATCCTGACTGGTCTCCCAGTTCCTGCGGCTGAAAAACATCCCCACGGCATGATGCTGCTACCACCATGCCTCACTGTAGGGATGGTATTGGCCAGGTGATGAGCGGTGCCTGGTTTCTTCCAGACATGACACTTGCCATTCATGCCAAAGAGTTCAATCTTTGTTTTAGCAGACCAGGGAATTTTGTGTCTCATGGTCTGAGAGTCCTTCAGGTGCCTTTTGGCAAACTCCAGGTGGGCTGTCATGTGCCTTTTACTGAGGAGTGGCTTCTGTCTGGCCACTTTACCATACAAGCCTGATTGGTGGAGTGCTGCAGAGATGATTGTTCTTCTTGAAGGTTCTCCTCTCTCCACAGAGAAACGCTGGAGCTCTGTCAGAGTGACCATCAGGTTCTTGGTCATCTACATGACTAAGGCCCTTCTCCCCCGAATGCTCAGTTTGGTCAGACGGCTTGCTCTAGGAAGAGTCCTGGTGGTTCCAAACTTCTTTCATTTACGGATGATGGGGGCCACTGTGCTCATTCAATGCTCATTCAATGCTTTAATGCTGCAAAAAAATGCTGTACCCTTCCCTAGAGCTGTGCCTCGATACAATCCTGTCTCAGAGGTCTACAGACATTTCCTTGGACTTCATGGCTTGGTTTGTGCTCTGACATGCACAGTTAACTGTGGGATCTTATGTAGACAGGTGTGTGCCTTTCCAAATCATTTCCAATCAACTGAATTTACCACAGGTGGACTCCAATCAAGTTGTAGAAACACCTCAAGGATGATAAGTGGAAACAGGATGCATCTGAGCTCAGTTTTGAGTGTCATGGCAAAGGCTGTGAATACACAATACATGCGATTTTTTAGTTTTTTATTGTTAATAAATTTGCAAAGATTTCAAACAAACTTCTTTCATGTTGTCTCTTATTGGACATAGGCGTCAAGTTAAGGAGCACTACCGCTGGCTTGTCAAAAAGAAGGAAGTCTGTACGTTTTTGTACCATCCCTAGAACCTGCTGCCAAAAGGGTTTGATTTTTGGACAATACCAGAAGACGTGAAGCAGCGTACCAGGTTGAATGTTGCATCTCAAATACAACTGTGTCCGGGGAACATTAACGCTAATACGGACGTGTCCGGTACCAGCTGGTCAGAATTCTATAAGAGGTCTCCTGGTATCTGCTACATAATGACCACTTATGAGCAAAGAAAATAATCTGATTCTTTTGATCTTCAGAGGTGTGATATGTGATATTAAGGTCCCTCTTCCCCATTTTCCCAAATATGGAGGGTCTGTGTTCTGTGAAAAAAGTTATGATCCGGAAGGGACCGTTGAAAAATATGAGAGTTGCAAGAGCTTCCAGCGGCCCAGGACAGAGGAGGTAAAATGGTCAAACAAGACCCCACCCAGTGGGCCCAAAGAAGGTGGAGGCTCTGACTAATTTTGGTCGGGTTGGAATTGGAAGGCTTTATCAATTCAGCCTAGAGCGAAGTCTGGGTGGCGGATAATCAGCGTCACTGGAGAAGGGAAGCTGGAGATTGTGGCCAGCTTGTATTACTTGCGGATTTCAGACAAGGTGTTTCCAATCAATGGGTGTGGAAAAGAGTCGACTAAGTGGGGCCTCCGTCCATGGAAGGCCGGCTAAGGGAACAGGTACTGACTCTTGCTCCATGGAAACCCATCCTTTATGTGGGGAGTGTCTGCACCAGTTGATCACCCTAGCCATATGGGAAACCATACATTATAAGGTGGGATCTGGAAGGCCAACCCCTCCACTTAGCTTGGGTCATTGCAGGAGCGATCGTTGAAGACGGGAAGGCTTGCCTTGCCAAACATTTTTGATGAAGGCTGCCCGAAGCTTTTGAAAAAACACCTGAGATATCTTCACTGCAGCAGATACAAGAGGCTCAGCATAACATTCATCTTCAAGACATTGCATCTGCCGAACCAGGAGACCACCAGAATTTTCCACCTTTCTAAGTCCGCAGAAAAGGTAGCCAACAAAGGCTGGAAGTTGTATTGGAAGATGAGTTGAAGATTGGAGAGAATTCTCGTTCCTAGGTATTGGATAGCTTGAGGGGCCCATTGGAAAGGGAAATTACTACTAAGATGGGCAACGGACCTTGAAGGGAGAGTAATATTCAGAGCTTCTGATTTTTGCAGCTTGACTTTGAAGTCCGACAGAACTCCATATGCATGTATTTCAGACAATAAGACTGGTAAAGAAACAAGTGGATCAGATACATAGAACAACAAGTCATCTGCATAGGCTACAATTTTGAGATGCTATGTATCAGATGCAAGGCCTCTAATGTCTGGATTATTCCAAATGTGTTGCAAAAGAGGCTCTAGGGAGAGCACAAAGATTAGCGGGGAGTGGGGCAGCCCTGTCTCATACTGTTGCCAATAGAGAAAAATTTGGAAGCAACTCCGTTCACCTTTACCATAACAGAAAGGGACGAATAGAGAACTGAAATCCATGTTAAAGCGGTTCTGTACTGTTTTTTTTTTTTTTTGGGGGGGGGGGGGGGGGGGGGGGGTATACAAAGGATGCTTACCTAAATTGGGGGACTCACCTGTTCCATCTTCCATCTCGATCGCCCTCCGTTTTCCTCCGATAAGATTCTTTATATCCTTCTTCTCTGCTGGGGGGCATCTTGCCTGTGGGCATAGGAAACCCCACAGGCACTTTAGATGGCCCAGCATGCACCGCCGTTACTGCGCCGAGCTCGCGCGTGCGCAGTAACGGCAAAGTGCAGCTCACGTTCTCCGAAATCTCGCGAGATGTGATTTCGGAAGATGTGACCGAAATCTCGCGAGATTTCGGAAGATGGCCGCACTGTCTCCTGGGATCAATGACACCAGATCCCAGGAGACAGTGCGGCGTGACGAGGATCCCCGCACAGACCCCGCCCACCCCCGCAGAGACTGAGGACAGGAAGTCATCAATTACAAGGTAAGTGAAAAAAAAAAAAAAAAACACATTTCATTTAGTACTCTTTGCCTGATTTGGAAGGCAAAGAGATTTACTAAATGAAATGTGTGCTGAACCGCTTTAAGTTTTAGGACTATGGTGTGGGGATAAGATAGAGGTACAACCAGGCAGGGCTGTCCACTCTCCCCTCTCCTTTTTATTCTATCTCTGGAACCGTTGTTAGCCACAATTCGCGGAAACCCAGAGGTGGAAGGCTGTAAAGTCGGCAGCGAAGAGCACAAACTTGCGGCCTTCGCGGACGACGTCCTCTTTTACATAAGCTCACCCCAGAAGTCAGTCCCTATACTGCTTAAAACCTTAAAGGAATATGGGGAATTAACAAACTTCAGAATCAATGCCTCAAAAACATTTATTCTTAATATCAACCTCAACAAAATAGAGAAACAGAACCTACAAAAAACAGTTAGTTTCGTCTGGAAAAAAAGGATAAAATACTTAGGAATAGAACTGGCTAACAACCCAAGGAAATTATATAAAATAAACTATATCCCGCTCCTAGAAGATATAAAAAAAAAATGCCAAGAGCTGAAGGGAAAAATATTATCCTGGACAGGCAGGATCAATTCGGTAAAAATGACGATCTTACCAGTCATCACATACAAATTTCAGATGCTCCCCCTCCCGCTCCCAAAACAGTACCTCGGTAAATTAAGAGCTATTATAATGAATTTCATATGGAATTACAAAAAACATAGAATATCCCTTCAAGTTCTAAAACAAGACAAAGGTCAGGGTGGTCTCGCGGTCCCAGACATAGAAAGTTACTACCACGCTATAGCACTACTGAGAATCGCAGAATGGGGTAAAATAGGCAACACTAAAAGATGGGTTAGTTTGGAAGAAGCACTGAGTGAAGTTAGGCTGGGGAGGATTGTGTGGAATCCCCCGAAAAGCCGGACACTAGGAGAAAAAACACACATAATCACTATCACGACTTTAAAAATTTGGGACAAAATCTATAAAATATTCAACAAAAAATATAACTCGCCACTTATAGCACTTAAAGAAAATCCTTTTTTCCCGCCAGGGTTAAAGGAAATAGGAGGGGATTGGATTAGAAAGGACTGCACGAGATTAGGGGAAGTTATCAGTAAGGGGAAGGTTATGACACTGCACGAGTTACAGAACAAGGAGGCTTTTTCCATAGATGGATGGCGGCATCGTCAGCTAACCCACTTTGTGGGCTCTCTCCCTAGCCCATTAAGGGAGGCTAAGGACCTAACAAAATTAGAGAAAATTTTTTCGGCAGAATGTTCTAAAAAAAGAATATCTAGAATCTATAAATTGCTATTAGAAAGAGATAGACCAGAGATGCCACCATACTTTATCAAATGGGAAAGCGAACTAGGAACACAACTAGAAATAGGCACAAGTAAGAAAATTTTAAAATTAGCACATGGGTCAGCAGTAGATGCGAAAACTGCAGAAACAAATTATAAGTGCATGGCTAGGTGGTATAGAACCCCGGATAGGGTCAGCAATTACCAGGTGGATACACCCGCAAACTGCTGGAGGGGATGTGACCAAAGGGGTACAATGGGTCATTTATGGTGGGAGTGTGCTAAAATCAAAAAATTCTGGGAGACCATCCTAAAATTCATAAAAGAAATAACAACGATTGAGGTAAAAAATGACCCTTGGGTGGTACTGATGCATGCCACATCGAAGGAAATCAAGCAATATAAAGGCTCATTGATCCCCCATCTGCTTAATGCGGCTAAAAAGGTAATCCCAAGGAGGTGGAAGGACAAGGAAAGCCCTCCCGTTTGGGAATGGGTTGACGCAGTGGAATCTACTTACATGATGGAATGTGTGTTGCACATCGGGGAGGAGGACAGAGAGGCCACGAGGGCCAAATGGGAGAGCTGGAGAAAATTCAAGAGGTCCTGGAGCTATAGGGAGGCTTTGCGAGTGCAGCCGTGACAACCGACGACCCCTGGGGGGGGGAAGCCGGAAGGAGATCTAGCCGCGGAAAGGCAGACGTAAAGGGCAGGTGAAGACACTTGGGAAAAAGGGCCATTACACAACAACAAAACAGCGGACGGGGAAGGGGAGGGTGGGGGTACGGGGGGGACAGGAGGGAGGGGGGAGGGGGGAGGGGGAACCTAGGGGGGTAAACCGGAACCGAGATGGAACGGGATTCAGGATAGAGGAAGTGGAGGGGTAGTGGAGGCTCGTTGGGATTTCAGATGTATGTGTGTTTTCTTAGTTTTGTAAATCTTATGGATGCTCGATCCAGGACCCCTATCCCCCCCCCCCAACTCTAGGGGGGGGGAAAAAAAAAAAAAAAGGGGGAGAATTAAACAATCCACTAATGATGCCAAGACAAATAGAGGGATGGAGATGCGGGCACAGCTGACATTCACCCACGAATACTCTGTCTGAAGTGGAAAAAAAAATAAAAAAAAAATAAAAAAGATAGAGGTACAAATTGTGGAATATTAAGTTAGTTTGATTATTAAATATATATGTATGTACATCTATGTAATTGATGGAATGTGGAGTAATGTATTCTTTACCTCTCTTTTGGATAAATAAATTTAAATATGAAAAAAAAATAAAAAAATTGGGGTAGGGTAGGCATCAGTGGCTGCTGGTGCTAAAAAATTGTGGGGGGCGCAAATGAACTGAAAAATTCTGAAAAATACTGAAACAAAAACATCAATTGCAATCTTACCATGCCATCAATTCCAGCCACTGTGCCATCAAATGCAGCCACTGTGCCCATCATATGCACTTACTGTGCCCAGCAAATGCAGCCACTGTGCCCATCATATGCAGACAACTGTGCCCATCATATGTAGCCACTGTGCCCATCATATGCAGCCACTGTGCCCATCATATGCAGCCTCTGTGCCCAGCAAATGCAGCCAAATGTGCCCATCATATGCAGCCAACTGTGCCCATAATATGCAGCCAACTGTGCTCATAATATGCAGCCAAGTGTGCCCATCATATGCAACCTCTGTGCCCAGCAAATGCAACCAACTGTGCCCCGTCAATTGCAGCCTCTGTGCCCATAATATAGAACCACTGTGCCCATCAAATGCAGCCAACTGTGCCCATCAATTGCAGCTTTGGTGCCCATAATATGCAGGCACTATGCTCAGCAATTGCAGCCAACTGTGCCCCATCAATTGCAGCCTCTGTGCCAATAATATGCAGCCACTGTGCCCCCCCACCCGCTCGCCCCACCTTCTGCCCGGCACTTACCCCATCGCGGTGGCGGGTCAGGCGGCGAGCTGTGGGACTGGTAGCGTGGCGATGGCTCCTGTGTCCTCCGTGCGTGTCTTCTTCCTGTTCTGCTAAGCGACCAATAGGATCGCCTTTGCCTTCAGCCAATCAAGTGACTGGAATTACATCCAGGCCTCCTGATTGGCTGAGAGGTGGTTCTGTGTTAGCAAAGCAAATATTAATTTGCTTTGCTAACACACCTGGATGAACAGATTGCTCTCTCAGTTCAACTTTTTTGAAACACCTATGGCTCTAATCAGGTGCTTCAACCCCCCCCCCCCCCAGCTGCTGTAATATACAATATAATACATTTGTCGCCAAAATTCATAAAGGATCTACAGGCCTTCATAAGATTGTCTTTGGCCTGAAATAAGGAGTGTTCCCTAATCTGTTCCCGTACCCGAGTGAGCTCTGCTTCTGTGAGGTGTTCAGGGTGATTCTTGTGGCGCATGTCTAGGTCATATAATTTGGTCAGTAAACTGGATAAGGATTTTGCCTTCTCCTGCTTGACTCGATGGCTGTGTTTAATTAGAACCCCTCTGATGTAGCATTTATGGGCCGCCCATAGGGAAAGGGGACTAGAAACTGAATCTTTGTTAGCCTCACAAAAAAAAGTTTAATTCCTTCAAAACATCTGTTTTAATTTTGAGGTCTTGCAGGAGGGCTTCATTTAAAGTGGCTGATCTAGGCATGGGTTGTGTTAAAGCTAACTTTAGCGAGGTCGGAGCATAGCCTCGAAAGCCTAATATGACCAATGGAAGTGTTTGAGACTATCGGTATCATAGCATGGAAAATGAGGAAGAGGTCTATTCTAGAGTATGACCCGTGGGTCGACGAAAAAAAGGTATAATCCTTCTCTTGTGGATGAAAAATGCACCAAATGTCAACCAGTTGGCAAGAGTGGAGGAGCTCCTTCAGCCAAGATCGGGCCTTCTGAGGTAGGGCAGAAGTACAAGAGGACGAATCTTTTTGTGGGTCGAATTTAAGGTTAAAATCACCACCTAATATGAGAGTGCCTTCGGTAAAAGAATCTAAAGAGGAGAGCCATGTCTCTAACACAGATAGTTGATCTACATTCAGCAGGTACAGTATCTCACAAAAGTGAGTACACCCCTCACATTTTTGTAAATATTTTATTATATCTTTTCATGTGACAACACTGAAGAAATTACACTTCAGTGTACAGCTTGTATAACAGTTAAAATTTGCTGTTTGCGTGCTTTCTTGTGCATCATCTTTAGAAGAGGCTTCCTTCTGGGACGACAGCCATGCAGACCAATTTGATGCAGTGTCCGGCGTATGGTCTGAGCACTGACAGGCTGACCCCCAACCCCTTCAACCTCTGCAGCAATGCTGGCAGTGCTCATACGTATATTTCCCAAAGACAACCTCTGGATATGATGCTGAGCATGTGCACTGAGGTGCCATGTTGAACTTCCAGTGACCAGTATTCCATTTTTGTAGTTAGATTTAGTTACACTTGTATGGTGTCCATTTTCAGGGTCATTCAGAATTTGAGGATACCTTCCAGCACAGAGATTCAGAAAACAGACCAGTCAGGAATGATATAATAAAAGCATGTAAGCATGCATGCAGCTACTTTAAATGCAGAATTGTAAATGTACAGGCATTGCACATTTCCTAGCAATTGGAGGACAAGTCTTACAGTCTAAAATTCTTAGAAGTCATCATTCCATGGATCGTCCATGATCAGAAAACAGCAGCCATTCTTTTAGAGAGTCAATTATCTCCAGCAATGCAAGGAACCCTCCGCACGACTCTGCCTTAGCTAACAGGAGAGGAGATGTGACTCAGTTTGACCTTTTCAAAAGAAATAAGAGTTATAAAGCTGGATGATGGTACGAGGAGGATAGAACGAGTTGAGGGGGTGGGAAGAACGATCCATTATCCTAAACTTAGAGATGAAAATGAAGGAAGACCACTTACAAGAGGCTTTAAAAATATCTCCACCTCCTCAATGCCTACAGGCACTAATATGTTCTCCATCGTTCTATTATTAGGCAAGTCTACCTTAATTACTGTACTAACGTTTTCCAGCAGGGATGGTAATTATAGGATAATTTCTCTTTTCTGGTGTTCTCCGATCACTCTTTGGTATGTAGAAAGTCATTTGTAAAAAAGGCATGTTTGACATGTCAACTAAAATGTAAATTAAAGTGATTATAGACCTTCTTAAATAATAAACATGCCATATTTACCTGCTCTGTGTAATGGTTTTCCACAGAGCAGCCCCAACCTTGATTTCTGGGGTCCACTGCCGGGGATGTTGGTTCCTCCTCTTCACTCATGTGGGCCCACCTAGTCATGATGTTACATCTCATCATGATGCAGCAATGCCATCATGCCACCACGCTATCAGGGACTCTTTTCTGGCCCTGCAGGCAGGATTAGTAAACAAATCAGACAGTGGGATACAGTGATTTCAAAACTCTCCACTAGAGAACAGATACCAGAGACCAAAATAAAATAATGATGCCACCCTCTCCTCCTCCTCCAATCAGATGTAGTGCTATCCCTGCAGGAGCCCCTGGTAATTTTGTGTCCTCTGCTCTCTTTAGCCCTAACTCAACCCAACTGTCACCACCAGAATGTCTTGCAGTGTCGTCTGGTGCTCAAAAATTATTTTGGGGGGGGGGGGGGGGGGGGCGCGAAAACTGAAAAATTAAACTGTTAGTAATGCAGGACTGTAAATAGCCATTTATCAGGTGATTATGTATCATTGTTGCTAGATAAAGTATTGAAAATGTTAATGTTAAAGTCAACTGTTAAAGAATGCTATCGGAATGCTATCAATGTACCATGAATCAGTGAATTTTTTAAAATCGGGAAACAAACTTTAAACAAACTTTATTTAAACAAAAACAACAACAAAAAAACTGAATCAGAGTAAAGGTGACTGAATACAAATGCACGCCACATTTACAGTCACGCCAGTAGTACTATTTGAAAATAAAATTTTCTCTCCTTTCTTTCTGGCTTGCAAATTTTTCAATGACCTTCTGGTTGAAGTCAGTCATCTCAGTCACCAGTCTCTTTTCCATTGACAGTATGGCCAATGCATTCAGCCTCTCCTGGGTCATGCCATTTCTCAGAAAAGTCTTAACTCTTTTCAAGCTTGAGAAGCACCTCTCAGCTTCTGCTGTGGTCATGGATGTGGTGATGCCTGTAATGCCTTAATATACTAATTTTTTACATGATGGGGGTAACATGCAGACTTCGGGCGAAAGCCCATATGTATGATGTTGTTAACAAATGGAGTGGACACGGGACATTCAGTATCACAATTTCCTTCAAGCAACAGTTCCTCTAATATACCCAAAGTGTCTAGTTCACTCTCTGACCAATCTGGTGCCACCATTATACACTTGAGTATACTCCTGATATACTGGGGGCTGGGATTTATCGTTTGGTTTTAAGCAATAATATCTTTTGACAGTAAGGTCACAGTTGTATTTGTGTAAGTCCCTAAAGAAATCAAAGAAATTTGCATTGCAAATAGGGGCAAAATTTAGTCCCTTTTGCAAAAGGCTAGTGTCACTGTCACTGAACATATGTGACGACAATTTAATATTTTTACCCGCTTACATCACAGATTCCTCCCATGTCTTGGAAAATCTAGAACACTACAAGTGGGAGACTAGCTATCTATGGCTCTCCCTTGATGTGTGCTCTTCTATCTACACTTCTATCCCCCATGAGGTTGGATTAAGAGCAGGGGAACACTTTTTAGCTGGGGCTGATTATATGCACCCTTCCCAGTCGCACTTCATCAGTAAATGTACCAAGTTCACTCTCGAACAAATTTATTTTGAATTAAATTGGTTGTTCTACAGGCAGATCGCTGGCACAGCGATGGGTGCACATTATGCCAACCTGTTTATGGGTTTTTAGGAGAAGTACAACATCTGGTCCCATAGCCCATATGCCAGACAACTAGTATATTATGGTCGCTATATTGATGACGTGCTAATAATATATGTTTCTGAATTTATCTTTTACTGCAATGCCAACACATATGGTATCCAGTTTACACATGTGGTGGATCCCATCTCTCTTGTGTTTCTGGACATGGTTCTGTCATGGGATCAGGATGGTAAGATAATTTCCAAAACCCACTTCAAGGAAATGGCGGGCAATTCCTATCTGCATAAGAAGAGCTGCCACCACCCTAGGTGGAAGGATAATATTCCGTACAGTCACTTCTGCAGGCTTGGTAGAAATTGCACAAATCCTGCAGACTACCTGACTCAAGTGAAAGTATTAAAGTAGAACAATGGGCAAAACTTTTTTTTTCATTTCATGTAGAGTAAGGGAGGGTAATAACCCCTGTCAGATTTTTTTTCCCCCTTCTCTGTCCCATTGCAGAGATTTCCCTTCACTTCCTGTCCCATAGCCAAACTGGAAGTGAGAGGATGTCTCTGCAAATTAAAAGTAATTTTCTGGGGACCCCCAGCTCACCAGAACTAGTGTCCCCATTGGAAGATTTACCATCTATTACTTTTTTGGGGACAACCCAAAAATAGTTTTTTTTTTTTTACTTTCAATGATAAGGTAAACAGGACAAATAGAGCAGGTGAATCTCCTAAACAGGGACATACAGCAATACAAACGGACAGGGGCTCTAATCCCTCTCCACTCTGTCCAAAAAACAAACAAAACATTTTGCCTTTAGTTATACTTTAACTAAAAAGTTTCTTGAGAAAGGATACCACAAGGACCATATACAGAAAGCGGTCGAGCTTTACCACTATGGGCTAAATGGAAATAAACAGGGCACACGAGTGGACAGGCAGACGGACACATTGTTCATCACCATATTTCATGATCAGCACTGGGCCATAAAAAGGGCTACTCAAAAACATTGGCCAATTCTTAAACAAGACCCTGCTCTTCATAGGGCTCTTCCTGACAAGCCACAGGTGGTCTTTAGAAAGGCCAACAGTGTTAAGAGCATCATTGCCCCAAGTCGTATCCAAAGCAAGCAACAAAGGGCCAAGGATATGCCCACATTTCTTAACTTGAGAGGATCCTACAGGTGTAAGTCCAGTAGATGTAAGGCCTGTAAGTTTATGATATATGGCAAAAAGAGGTTTACCAGTAAAGATGACCGGGAGTTTGAGATCAAACAGTTTATAAGCTGCAATACACAGTTTTTGGTCTATAGGTTAAGGTGCCCCTGTGGGGAGAATTATACGCACCATGCTGGAGAGATTCGGAGAACTTCGCCGGTTTGCCGAAAAAGAATGCGATAAACAGTGTCCCGCGGCATTTCTCACAGGTACATGGAGGTAGCACACTGGGGCTGGAGCTTTTTGGTATAGAATCTATACCTATGACCATTCCAGAAGGTGAAAGGTTTTCCAGATTATACTTAGGGGAAACCTGTATTTTTACTCTAAACTCCATGTCACCCAATGGGTTAAATGAGGAATTAAAAATGGGTGATTACAGAGGTTAGTTTAGTGATCAAAGCATCATTTAATGGGAGTAGTATGCTCTCTGTCTCATGATCGATCCCTTAATTAGCATAATTTTTAACATATTAGTGTTCGCTGGGAGCAGATACATCTCTATAAATTATTTAATGGTTATTACCACCTGTCAAGGAATTTATTATGATGTTTTGTCTATTAAGTTGCTACCGCTGTAACCAACGCCTATAACAATTTTATGCCTTCCCTACCCCTGTGTCCCTTTAAGATCCGAGACAGGGGAGGTGTCACCGTGAGTGCAACAGCCACAGTGGAATCCTTATGCTGTATCTATCTTCAAACAATGCGAGTTTGACCATAGTAGTGTTTTTAACTTTACCATATTAAAGCCGAGTTACACTAGGGCAGCTTTGCGCTCTCTTCTTTTGTGTTTTTTCCAGATGTGTTCCTGCCACCCATAGGATCCAGAGAGTAGCAGCACCCTTTGACTTGTCTAAATTATCACCAATGACCAGCCGGAGGGCTATACCAAACTGTTGATTAGCACGCCTGCTAGTTTTTTCTTTTGTGTGTATTTTTCCACTCTTCTGGGAAGGCTGTCCACAAGGTTTAGGAGTGTGTCTATGGGAATGTTTGACCATTCTTCCAGAAGCACATTTGTGAGGCCAGGGACTGATGTGGACGAGAAGGCCTGGCTCGCAGTCTCTGCTCCAATTCATCCCAAGGTGTTCTATCGGGTTGAGGTGTAGGCTAGTCAAGTTCCCCCACCCCAAACTCACTCGTTCATGTCTTTATGGATCTTGCTTTGTGCACGGGTACAAATCATTTGGTGGAGGGGGGGTTATGGTGTGGGGTTGTTTTTCAGGGGTTGGGATTGGCCCCTTAGTTCCAGTGAAGGGGACTCTTAAGGCACCAGTGTACCAAGACATTTTGGACAATTCCATGCTCCCAACTTTGTGGGAACAGGTTTGGGGATGACCCCTTCTTGTTTCAAAAAGACTGCGCACCAGTGCTCAAAGCAAGGTCCATAAAGACATGGATGAGCGAGTTTGGGGTGAAGGAAATTGACTGGCCTGCACCTGACCTCAACCTGATAGAACACCTTTGGGAATTAGAGTGAAGACTGCGAGCTAGGCCTTCTCGTCCACATTACTGCCTGACCTCACAAATGCGCTTCTGGAGGAATGGTCAAACATTCCCATAGACACACTCCTATACCTTGTGGACAGCCTTACTGGGACACCATTAAAGTTCATGCGCGTTTAAAGGCAGGCGTCGCAATACTTTTGGTAATATAGTGTGTGTGTGTATTTCGTTTCTAATTTATATTTTATTTTATTATCGTTCAATTGCTTACATGGCAAGGGATTTCTGGCCGTGTAAGGCTCGATTCACATCTATGCATGTTGCTTTTGAGCGTTTCTGCATTACTTTTTGCTGTGCTTGCTGTGTTTTTGGACACGCATTTTTGTACCGCGATTTGCGTTTTTTTTTTTTTACACTGTATATAACTGGTTGCTAAGGAGGGGGCTGAGAAATATGCAGCCCGGCAGGTTAGGAAACAGATGGGACGAGCAAACCCCCCCTCCTGAACCATACCAGACGAGCGAGCTGGGGGGGTGGGTGCTCTGCGCTCCCCCCACCCAAAAGCACCTTGCCCCCATGTTGATGGGGGCAAGGGCCTCTTCCCGACAACCCTTGCCCAGTGGTTGTCGGGTCTGGACACAATGCACACTCAGAGCGCGCCCGCAAGGTAACCCCCCCGGGAGAGTGCTTCTCCCAGGGGGTTATCTGATGTGGGGAGGAGCCGCGAGAGCCACGAGGGACCCCAGAAGAGCAGGTTCGGGCCACTCTTTGCAAAAAGAGCTGCACAGTGGAGGTAAGTATGATATATTTGTTATTTAAAAAAAAAAAAAAATTACCTTTACAATCACTTTAAGAATTAATGGCACACCTGTGCATCTGCTAAAGAGCAGCACGTTAGTCTTGTGCTGAGAACGTGTAGGACTTTATACATGTTCCTGACACGCAGTACGATGTACCAGGACTTAGTCTGGGGTGCCTCAAGCCTGAAAATACCTTTCAAGGGTGTCCTGACTTAAAAGAGCTTGAGAAACACTGCTCCATCTGACTTTTTGAAGCTTCTAATACACATTATGAGAAGCTCACAGCGTGCAGTAATATCAGAGAAAACAACTTTACTACAGGAGATAAGCCTGAAAAACTGTACAGGACTGAAGGGAAGACTGGAGTTTGGCTTTAACCAGGGGCGGCCCATCCATTAAAGGCGCACAAGCGCTGCCCTCCGCCTGTCCGTCGCCGCCTCCCCTATTGGAATTGGAATCCATGCGCCGATGTCCTAAAAGGAGCTGTTTTTTTTTTTTTTTTTTTGAAGCACCGATTAGAGCCAGAGGCTCTAATAGGCTTTAACCACTTACCCACTGGGCACTTAAACCCCCTTCCTAACCAGACCAATTTTCAGCTTTCGGTGCTCTCACATTTTGAATGACTCAGTCATGCAACACTGTACCCATGTACCGATCTGAAAACTTTGGCCTTTTTTTCACACAAATAGAGCTTGCTTTTAGTGGTATTTAATCACAGCTGGGTTTTTTATTTTCTGCGCTATCAAAAAAAATAAATACTGAAAATTCTGTAAAAAAAAATGCACTTTTCTTCGTTTCTGTTATAATATTTAGCAAATGAGTAATTTTTATTCATATATTTTGGCCAAAATTTATACTGCTACATATCTTTGGTAAAAATAACCCAAATCGGTGTATATTATTTGGTCTTTGTGAAAGTTATAGAGTCCACAAGCTATGGTGCCAATCTCTGAAAATTGATCACACCTGATGTACTGACGGCCTATCTAATTTCTTGAGACCCTAACAAGCCATGAAAGTACAAATACTGCCCAAATTACCCCTTTTTGGAAAGTAGACATTCCAAGGTATTTAGTAAGAGGCATTGTGAGTTTTTTGAAGTTGTAATTTTTTCCCACAATTCTTTGCAAAATAAAGATTTTTTTTTCTTTTCCCAAAATTTTTCATTAGCAGGTTATTTCTCACACACAGCATATGCATAGCACAAATTACACCCCAAAACACATTCTACTATTCCTCCTGAGTACGGTGATACCACATGTGTGAGACTTTTACACAGCGTGGCTACATACAGAGGTCCAACATGCAGGGAGCACCTTCAGGTGTTCTTGGAGCATAAATTACACATATAATTTCTTGACTACCTCTTGCACTTTTGAAGGCCCTGGAGAACCAGGACAATGGAAACGCCCCAAAAATGATCCAATTTTGGAAAGAAAACAACCTAATGTATAATCTATGAGGCATATTGAGTCTTTTTAACATGTCATTTTTTTTTACAAGTTTTTGGAAAATGTATAAAGAAAATTAAAACGCATTTTTTTTTTACACAACGTTGTCCATTTACACAATGTTTCCAAAACATAGCATGTACATATCAAAAATTACACCCCAAAATAGATTCCCCTACTCCTTCTGAGTACGGTGATACAACATGAGCATTGATGGATGGATGAGTATGCTGAGTATGGATGGGTGAGCATGGATGGACGGATGAGTATGCTGAGTATGAATGGGTATGCTGAGCATGGATGGCTGAGTATGGATGGGTTAGCATGGATGGATGGATGAGTATGCTGAGTATGGATGGGTGAGCATGGATGGATGGATGAGTATGCTGAGTATGGATGGCTGAGCATGGAGGGATGGATGAGTATGCTGAGTATGGATGGCTGAGCATGGATGGATGTGTATGCTGAGTATGGATGGGTATGCTGAGCATGGATGGCTGGGTATAGATGGCTAGATGGCTGGAATGGGCCGTTCCCCTCTCCCCTCGCACTGTACCGATCTGTACAGAGAGGGGAGAGAGGAACCGGACGTGACGCCGGTTTGTTTACAAGTGATCGCTCCGTCATTTGAAGGAGCAATCACGTGGTAAACGCCCGCTATCAGTGACCGTTTACCGTGATACGCCGGGTCCTCTGATATTCACAGATATTCCCGGGTGCGCGCCCCAGGGGTAGTGGGATTCTCTGAGGACGTCAATGTACACCATCCCAGAGTTAGCCGTCATTCGGCTATAGCGCGGTCGGCACTCGGTTAATATAGGGTGGGCTTGGGTCACAGAGTGTGCCCTCCGAGCCCACCCAGGTGTGTTACAACAGCGAATCAATATTCGCTGTTGTAACGCTGATCCTCTTCCTGGCCAATCAGGAAGCGGGTTTTGACACCCATCACCCAATTGGCTGAAAGGACATGCGATCCTATTGGATTGGATAGGAGGAGGAGGGGAGGAGCTGGAAACCGCCATGGAGGAGAGGACTCGGAGCCAAGCCGCTGCCTCCCACCTGCCACAATGGGGTAAGTGCCAGACCGACCGGCAAACAGTACGGGGGGTGGATGCCACTGCGGCGGGATGGGTGGTTGTTTGCGCCCCCCCCAAATAAAAAAACACCAGCCATCACTGGCTTTAATGCACTTTTCCTGCTGTCTCTATATAAAAAAACTGCATACAGATATCAATCTAAGATTTTCTCTTTGCGTTATGAAGCAATCGCAGGCTGAGTCTGCAAAGGTGTCTCTCGCCATTGTTGGACTTGGTGGTGAGCACTGAATATATAATGTAAGAACACATGGACTGCTTACAGAGTCCTTTGTCTCCTGTTCACAGGCTGTGCCCACTTTGCGTTCCCCTCCTATCTCAGCAGTAACAGCCAGAACTGGCAAACAAGCTGAGAAGGCAGAGATCTACAGGATCTTTCTGTCCCCAGTTCACACAATAGCCCAGCAATTAGCAGTGTTAACACAGCAAGCTGTTAGTGAAGGGTTGGCCAGCCTATAATTTTCTGTTCTGTTATCTGCGCTGTATGGCGCTCCTGCTGGAAAGATTTGCCGTCAACACGGTCCGATCACACCAAATCCGAGCGTGTGTACGATTGTCCGACGGACAAAGTGCTACGCATGCTCAGAAGAAATTCTGTTACGGAAGCGCTCGGTCAGGTAAAACTAACTTTCCTAATCGACACAGCACATTCGTCACAATGCAATGTTAAAATGTCTTTTTTTAGCTGCTCCTATTCACCCGCACTTCTCACAAACTTACTTCTTTATTACTTTGCAGCATTTATACACTACATGTTTATTTTTACTCTGAACGGAAAAGAATCTTTGTTATTTTTTTACCATGATTTGTCTTTTTTGTTTTTTTTGGGGAATACATATTTGAATGTTTTTTTTTGTTTTTTTTGGAGGGGGGGTGTGTGTCTCAAATTACCAAAAACACATTATTAACATTTGTATTTCTTGCTTAAATTTACTAGGAGGTTGTTTGTTGTTGGTGCCCCTTGTTAATTCTACTTTAGGATTAGTGAAATGTACCTGCTTACTCAAAGAAAAACTGTCATTGTAGCAAAGTAAAACACAATAGTCAATGATTATTTCAAATCAAAAAAAACTTTATTTAGGTCACACCAACAAACCAAAGAGGAACGCAGCTGAAAAAGGGACATAGTTTCAGTTATTTGTTCATCAAACACACACAATTCTCATCTAGTGACTGTTGCAAAATGTTTACAAATAGAAAACCATACAATTCTCAGCCCAGCAGTTTAGATTCTGGCCCCAAATGTCTCCAACACTACTGTCAGTTGATATGTCAAACACGTTAGGAACTAAGCAATTGGGGATCCTGAATTAAGTGAACATCATTCATTATTCCCCATAAATGGTAACAAAAATACTATACCTGGAACAAGCTGGGCTCCTCCACCTCTTCCATACTGGAAGGCCCAGGTTGCTCCTCGGAAGCCTCAACAGGGGTGGGCTGCGCGCAAGGAAGCGTGGAAGGAGGAGTCGAGGTTGGCTCCGTGACATCAGTCTGGTCTTTCAGAAAATGGAGACTCTGATAGTACCAGAGCTTGGGCACATAGACCTCATCTGCTGAAGTTGCAGTTTCCTCAGACTTCACGACCTTCTTCCGCTCCCTGATATACGCCACTCTTCAGGCTGCCAATTTTCTTTCTTATATCATCAACAGTTGCCGTGGGGAACCTTGGCTTGACAAATTCCACAAGTTCCTCCAGGGCTGCGTGCCTCTTTGGTTTGTTGGTGTAATGTGGGTGTTTACCCTGCCATAAAACGGGAAATTCCCTGAATTTGGCAATGAAGAGGGGAGAAAACTCATGTCGTTGAATCCCTGCATAATCTCTGCAAGACACAACACCACACAAAACCCTCTCAATTATGTCAGTCTAAACTCTCCTAATCTTCTCCATAAAGAAGCCTCAAGTTCAAATCAGTCTAGGCTAGTTATGTACCAACGTCAAATTGTACCTTCGTTTGTAGCGATCGTCTCGTGTGTGAGTTTTCTCTCCCCTCGTCTCCCAGATCGTGGCTACGACACAGGCGTGTGACGTTTTATATACAGTGCGCATGCGTCAAACTCCGCCCGCCCCTGACGATCTTTCTCGTCTATTCCCACCCTTTCTCTTTACGGCGCAGTGGGGAGAGCACATGGCGGGGACACAGCAGGTGCGCCACAAATATCCCACCAACCGAGGAGGAGGACGAGGAAAGTCCGGAGGCAGAAACGTCCCGATCCCGGAGCCTGAAATTCAAGGCCTCCAATATGTCATTTGGAGAAATGTTGGAGATGGTGGACATATTAAAGAGGAGCGACTATGATGGGAAGTATGGCCCTTACCTCAACCCCAATGTCCGCAAGGCCAAGATCATGTCTAAAGTTGTGAGGAGGCTGTACAATCAGTTTGGGGTACAACGATCCAAGGAGCAACTGAGGAAACGCTGGTCAGACCTGAAACTGAGGGAGGCCGATCAGTACAGAAAGATCAAGCGAATTCTTCTAAAAAGTAAGTAGTTGTGTTTTGTGTTTGATTTCTTGCTTGCATACTGCTCCATTGTGGTTTGATTTTTACAAAGTTGTACATTCCAAAATGGCCACTTTCAGGTTCGTCTGTGCATTCGATCGTACTCAGCCTCGATCTTTCTGCCACTGTCATGGTCGTGTGTGTGTGTCCATTCGATCGTTACGCAACCTCGATCGTTCGGCCACTTATAATACGATGTTTGGTGTTTTTTTGGGGGAAAGGAAGTTTGTTCTCACTAGAAATGTCATCAAGAATGTAAAGCCAATTTATTCAATGTAAAGGAGAGGTCACCCAGTAGCTGTTTACCCATCTGGACTCTAGAGCACTAGTGCTGGACACCAAACCCCCTTTTTATTAGGCTTTTCCACACATGTGCTCCAGTGGGATACTAGAGGGGGGTCTCCATCACACAAACTTCTACCAAAAGAGAAGGCAGAGATCTACAGGATCTTTCTGTCCCCAGTTCACACAATAGCCCAGCAATTAGCAGTGTTAACACAGCAAGCTGTTAGTGAAGGGTTGGCCAGCCTATAATTTTCTGTTCTGTTATCTGCGCTGTATGGCGCTTTATTTGCCTGCAGTTAGGAGTTATCGTGCCACTAAAATTCATTTTCCTTCCATTTAAAGTCACACAGTCTTCTGCTGGGAGGCTATATAATTCTTAAAGTGGGCCGAGCATTTAGATATCATTTTCATGTTATCTATATAAATGCTGCTAAGTAATGTGTAAGTGTAATGCTTCCAAGTAGTTATTAGCACTACAATACTTGTCCTGGTATTGACTTCATCTGCTTTTCTCTTCAGAAGAATAGAGCCATCTTTGTTCGGGCATCAATCAGGATCTACTTTCTGATATGTCAGCGCAGAGTGACACAGCCATGTAAATCCTAAGCAGTTCACAAATGTCTGACATAGATCAGCCCCTTTCAACATATATGTTACTTGGGTGTGCTATCCCTTTAAAAAAACGAGAAAAAAAACGAGTATCAATTAGTTTCAAAGAGCGATCTATAACAAAACAAAGTGCAAGATGTTAAATATCATAAACAATTAATAAATATACATTATAAAGTGCTAGCGCAAATAGATAACTTGAATGAAAAAAATGTCATGTACAGAAATGGATATATGTATAACTTCATTACACCTGCTGATTTAACTGCCAAATAATTGCACCAACTTCTCTGCAAACCACAACCTGGTGCAAAAATGATTAATTACACAAACATATTATATTATTTTTACCCAAGGTTGTGGTTTGCAGAGAAGTCGTTGCTAGGGTTGCACCGATATCAGTATCGGTGCAGATTCTAAGCATTTGCACTGATACTTTCAGGCTCGTTTCTTTCAGCTGTCAGCGGGATTCCCCCACTGACAGCTGAAATGTAAAAACAAAAAAAAAAAGCCGACAATTATCGGTTGTTAACCATTTCCGGACCGCCCACCGTTGTTATACGTCGGTACTTTGAAGAAGAATATCGTTGTTATGGCAGCAGCTAGCTGCCATAACCACGGGATCCTCTTCTTCAGCGGGTGGTCCACTTCAAGATAAAAGTGGTCTCTGTAGCGGATTCGCCGCAAGACCATTTTTATTGGCGGCGGGAGAGGGGCCCCCCCTCCCGCCGCGCTCCGGTGCCCTCCGCTGCTTACCGGAGCTGTCGGTACCGGAGCTTACCAGAGCCGTCTCCTTGTCTGACATGGAGACGAGTGAGGGGAAGATGGCCCCCATCCATCTCCATATCATTGCAGGGCGGAAGCAACGTCAAAACGTCACTTCCGCCCATAGCTCTTAAAGGACCATTTATTAATTTTTTTAATTTAAATGACAATTTTTTTATTTATTTTTTATTGCATTTTACTGTAAATATGAGATCTGAGGTCTTTTTGACCCCAGATCTCATATTTAAGAGGTCCTGTCATGCTTTTTTTCTATTACATTTTTCTATTACATTACATTACATTTTTCTATTATTTACATTCCTTGTAATAGGAATAAAAGTGACACCATTTTTTTTAAAAAGAACAGTGTAAAAATAAAAAATGCCCGTTACGTGAGTAGCGCCCGCATATGAAAACGGTGTTCAAACCACACATGTGAGGTATTTCCGTGATCGGTAGAGCAAGAGCAATAATTCTAGACCTCCTCTGTAACTTAAAATATGCAACCTGTAGAATTTTTTAAACATTGCCTATAGAGATTTTTAATGATAAAAGTTTGTCGCCATTCCACGAGCGGGGTGCAATTTTGAAGCGTGACATGTTGGGTATCAATTTACTCGGCGTAACATTATCTTTCACAATATAAAAAAAATTGGGCTAACTTTACTGCTGTCTTATTTTTTATTTCAAAAGAGTGTATTTTTTCCAAAAAAAGTGCGTTTTTGTAAGACCGCTGCGAAAATACGGTGTGACAGAAAGTATTGTAACGGCCGCCATTTTATTCTCTAGGGTGTTAGGTGCAAAGCCATTTTAAGATCTCTCCAGAGATGTTCAATTGGGTTCAAGTCTGGGCTCTGGCTGGACCACTCAAGGACGTTCACAGAGTTGTCCCATAGCCACACCTTTGTTATCTTGGCTGTGTGCTCAGGGTTGTTACCCTGTTGGAAGGTGAACCTTTGGCACAGTCTTAGGTCCAGAGTGCTCTGGAGCAGGTTTTCAGCAAAGGATGTCTTTGTACATTGCTGCATTCATCTTTCCCTTGATCCTGACTAGTCTCTGAGTTTCTGCCGCTGAAAAACATCCCCACAGCATGATGCTGCCACCACCATGCTTCACGGTAGGGATGGTATTGGCTAGATGATAAGTTATGCTTGGGTTCCTCCAGACATGACGCTTGCCATTCAGGCAAAAGAGTTCAATCTTTGTTTCATCAGACCAGAGAATTTTGTTTCTGATGGTCTGAGAGTCCTTCAGGTGCCTTTAGCCAAACTCCAGGTGGGCTGTCATGCGCCTTTTACTGAGGAGTGGCTTCAATCTGGCCACTCTACCATACAGGCCTGATTGGTGCAGAGATGGTTGTTCTTCTGGAAGATTCTCCTCTCTTCACAGAGAAAAGCTGGAGCTCTCTCAGAGTGACCATTAGGTTAAGGTGACCAGATTTTTCAATTGAAATCCGGGGACATATTATTTTTTTACTAGTAATGGCGGCAATTAGTGACTCTGCCGTCGCTGCCGCCCTACTCACAGCCTGTCAAGTCTTACTCTCCAGGCCTCGGCTACTACTGGGTGGGGAGCGGAGGAAGATCACTCCGCCAGGGAAGGCAAGGAGATGGGCAGGTGGCTGGCCAGGACTTGAGCCAAGGCAGAAGAACATGCGAGCAGGAGCGGAACGGGCATGAACCCGAAACTGAAGAAATATTATCTCTGCTCCAACCAGCACATAATCATCAGAAAGGGGCACAGATAATGAAAAAAAAATACACCACTCCCCCACCCCCTAAGCTAGTAGGAGCGGCAGAGATTTTTTTTTTTTTTTAATTCTGCACTGACTGAAATTGCCCCAGCCCCTGTTCAAATCCAATCCGGGGACAAAGCCAGGGACAAACTTGGTTCAGGGACAGTGTCCTCAGTCTGTGGACTGTCCCTGGAAACCGGGGATGTCTGGTCACCCTACATTAGATTCTTACTTTCAATGGTTTTTATTTCAAATTTTTTCAAAACATTACATTAACATAATAAAACATGTTTATTACAACTGTGTCATTGACATTTAACTGGCTTCCTGCCGTATCACTCAATATCAGATTTAAAGGATGCAGAGCCTGTTTTTCATTCTTTTTTTGGTTTTGTACCCGTGAAGGCACTTTGGAAAAAAAAGAAAAGAAAATAGAGATTAGAAGTCAAGTTAGTGAAAGTAAGAGAAGGTAGTGTGAAGAGAGAAAACTCGTACAATCCAGTTTCCTTACCCTGTCCCCCCCCCGGACCCTTTACAACTGTATCGCCCTGGAACCCTCCGACACGTATTTAATCCAAGGATCCCATATTTTCTCAAATTGGGGTATTCTATCTTTGAGTGATGCTGTCATCCTTTCATTTAGCATAATCCAAGAGAGTTTGTATTTGAGCTGGTCGAATGGCACTATAGTTCTCTTCCATGCCTTCGCTATTATGATTTTGGCTGCTATAAATATAAATCTTATAAGATGTTTAAGGGGGTTTGATATTTTTTTTATTTCAGTTCCTAGCAGAGCCTGGATCGGGGATTTGATTAGGTTCACCTGGGTGAGTGTGTAGATAAAATTATAAACCCTGATCCAAAATCGCCGCACCTTGGGGCATTGCCACCATACATGGAACATTGTACCTATCTGTCCACATTCGCGAAAGCAAAGCGGGGATGCTCCAGGTATAAAGGTTGCCAACCTCACCGGGACCATATACCACCTCATAGTTACTTTAAAATTGGCCTCGATTAATGAGGTATTCATGATGGATTTCGTTGCTCCCTCTGCTATTTTGTGCCACTCGTCCAGCTCAATGCTCTCGCCAATATCTACCTCCCATCTTTTCATATGTTCAAGCTTCCCTTTGCAGCTCGTTAGTGTTGCATATATTGCTGAGATGTGTCCTTTAATTTTATCATATTGTGCACATAAGTTTTCCATAGGGGTCCTTGCGGTAATATCTGTATTTTTAGATATGGCACTCAAAAAATGCGTGATCTGACCATACCTAAACAGCTCAGAAGCTGGTAACTGATACATCTCTTCCAGCTTTTTCCTAGTTAGGACTCCCCCTCGGTCACAAAAGTCTGCTATTCTCATTAGCCCCTTGTTCGTCCACCAATCAAATGCTCGGGGGGTGAGACCTGGGGTGAAGCCCGCATTGCCTAGTAGCGGTGCTAGTGGAGCATGCTGGGATTGAAATCCATGCGATTTACATAGTCTGTCCCAAATATTCAGAGAGATAGAAAGTGCTGGGCATAGAATCGGGGGTCTTTGTTTGGGGGGCAACCAAAGAATAGAGGAAATCAGGTGCGTTTTACATGCTTTGGCTTCTATCAACATCCAAACTGGATGAGGTCCTAGGCTATGGAACCTGGTGATGTGCGCTAACTGCGCTGCCTGATAGTATTTTAGTAGATCCGGGAAACTTAGTCCCCCTCTATTCTTTGGAGCGTATAGCGTGCGAATGTTCACCCTAGGTCTCTTATTTCCCCATATAAAAGATAAGATTTTAGTCTGCAACATTTTCAGGTCACCCCTGGTAACTGTTAATGGTAGCGTTCGAAATAAGTACAGTATTCTAGGCAATACATTCATTTTGACCGAGTGTAGTCTGCCAAACCATGACGGCGGGTGGAGCGACCACCGCAGTAAATCTGCCTCTATGTTCTTGAATAGCCCAGGATAGTTCTGGGAATACAACGTGTTCCATGAGGGGGTGAGGTTTATTCCCAAATATGGGAGGGCGTGTGTTTTCCACACAAATTTAAAAGATTGTTGTAAAGTAGAGACTGTGGTCTCATTCAGGGAGATATTCATGGCCTGTGATTTCTCATGATTTATGGTTAGACCAGAAATCATGGAGAACGGTTTAAGTATAGCATATAAATTCGGAAGTGATGTAATAGGGGATGAAATTGTCATCAGTATATCATCAGCAAATAATATGCATTTATGTTCCATGTCGCCACAATTTATACCCTTGACATCTTGTGAAGACCGAATCCTGATGGCTAATGGTTCCATCGCCAGTACAAAAAGTAGTGGCGATAGAGGGCAACCTTGCCTTGTGCCTCTGTAGATACCGATAGGGTCCGAGTAGTAACCCTTCACCATTAGAGCTGCAGTCGGGGAAGTATAAAGTGTTTGCAATGTGGACAAAAAGTAATTTCCGAATCCCAGTCGAGTCAGTACATATATTAGGTAGTCCCAAGACAGGGAATCGAATGCCTTATGTATGTCTAGTGAGAGTAACATCCCCTGCCTCGGGCCACCTCCGTCCCAGTCGGAGTGGACCGCTGATATTATATCTATCACCCGCCGTGTTTGATCCGTCGTTTGGCGCCCCGGTACAAATCCTGCCTGATCAGGATGTATATACCTTCCTAAAAAGGAATTCATTCTGACTGCCAGTACCTTTGTCATGATCTTTAAGTCTAAATTGATCAGTGAAATGGGGCGGTAGTTTTCACAGCTGCTATGGTCTTTTCCCGGTTTGGGGATAACATGTATAAATGCTTTATTCTCTTGGTTCGGTAGAGCTGCTCCCTGTCTGATTGCGTTAAAGAACCTACAGAGGTGTGGAGTCAGAATTTCCTGGAATTTTTTATAATAGAGGCCCGAGAACCCATCAGGGCCTGGTGCCTTAGATGGGTTGAGACTTTTAATTGCCTGTGTTATTTCTATTTCTGTAATTGACTGTTCCATAAGCTCTATGTGTTCCTTTTGTATGTTTGGCAGGGAAATGTGTTCGAAGAATTCATCCATTTTGTCATTTCCTATCTTATCTGAAGTCTTGTAGAGTTTAGTGTAAAAGTCGGTGAATGTCTTTACTATTTTTTCTGGATTTTGACTAAGTTGCCCGTTGTTCAGTCTTAATCTGGGTAGCGCTGGGGTATAAGGGCGGGGTGTTAGTTTCCTTGCTAATAACGTGGTAGGTTTATCTCCCATTGTGTAATACCTGTGTTGTGTCCATCTTATTCTTTTTTCCGCTTGTGTAGTGAGACTTAGATTAAGCGCCAATCTGGCCTCGTCTATTCTGTGTCTAATATCCACTTGGGGATTCAACCTTTGTTCCGCTAGTGTCTCCCTCAGTATTTGTTCCTGTTGTGCTATCGTGCTATCCCTAGACCGTTTGTTCCGTGCTGCTAATTGAAGCAGTTTGCCCCTTATTGTGGCCTTATGCGCTGCCCAGTTTACTACCGGGGAGGTGTCTCCTGGTAGGTTCTCCTTGAAAAATAAACTTATTTCCTTTTCTATCTCTACAACTGTTATTGGGTCATTCAGCATAGTGGCGTTGAGTCTCCATGGGGACGGATAAGGCTTTGTCCATAAACTTGATAGGGAAAGTTTAACTGGCGAGTGGTCTGACCAAGGGGTGTTCATTATATCAACAGAGGTGACATAAGGCAACAGCGGGGTTTTTATGAATAGATGGTCTATTCTCGAGTAAGTATGGTGGACATGAGAGTAGAAAGTATAATCCCTCGTTGAGGGATTGTCCTCTCTCCATGCATCTATGAGATCATTACCATGCAACAGCTTCGCCAGTTTATTGCTACCCTTGGGTATACTTCTCGACATTGGCTTATTGTGTGAGGACTTGTCTAGTGTACGATCTAACGGCATATTACTGTCCCCACCCAGTATTACCTGTCCCTGTGTTTTTGGGAGTAGTGTCTTAAGCATGTCCTGAAAAAAATCTATTTGACCTGTGTTTGGGGCATAGTAGGAGATTATCGATACTGCTTGGTCATTTATGTGCCCCACTGCCATGACAAATCTGCCCTGTTTATCTCTGAGTATGGTAGTGGGTGTGAACGGTACCCTGCTTGAAAAACATATAGCCACTCCAAGCTTTTTCCCCGGGCCGGATGACGTATAGAATTGTGGGTATTTTGCATTAAGGTATTTCGGGGTAGATGTCTTAGAGAAGTGCGTTTCTTGTAACATTAATATGTCGGCCTTTTGTTTGTGATAGTATGTAAAGGCTTTCGTTCTCTTTACAGGAGAATTAAAGCCTTGCACGTTGTGTGAGATTATAGAGTATTTGGTTCGGTGATCACTCGCCATCATGGTTTTGCAAAGCACACTTACCCTGATCCAGATTGCCCAACACCGTACTTCCGGTTATTCGGGATGAGAGGATTCCCGTACCCCAGCTGGGCACCATTTGTCCGGGGGGGGGAAAGGTCAACTCTTCAGAGAAAGGGAAGGGAGAAAAAGAGAGAATAGAGAAAGTTAGTAGACTTAGACAGTAGCAATTATTCGCTTCCATAGGTATACCATATTGCATCTCAGTTATCAATCCTGTCTTATAGGGGCAGGTCCCTCTCCAGGTATCCCCTGGGATTGAAAGGTGAAGTTGTTCTCGTCCGCGGATAAGAACAAGTTCACTGGAGTGGCACGCGTGTCCACCCCGGCACCAAACATATTTTCTACTTCAACAAGTGTAGGACATAAAATAGTTGGAAGTGGCAGTCCAGGCATTAAACATATTCGCATAAACGTCAAAAAAAAAAAAAAAAAAAAAAAAAAAAGGGGGGGGTAAAAAATCCCCCTCCTACAAAAAAAAAAAAAAAAATAAAGAAAAAGGTGTCCTTCATGAATGGATTACTACGGGTCAGGCGACCCTTCTGAGTCTGATGTTCATTAGTGAGACCGGACTCACGGGTTACGTTTCTCTTCTCTGCATATCGTGCCAATAAACAAAGTTTGGCATAACCTGCAACTCTTGATAACCGAAAATAACTTCTGGGCATGAGCCACAAACTTGTCCCTCAGAGACAATGTCGTCTTCTATGGGCTTGACTGGGTGTAGTCAGGTCTAGCTTCCATCAGGGGCAGGGGAAATGGTCTCACCCTCTAGAAGATACAATTCCCCGATTCGGGGTCAGCTTTTTTTTCTTTTTCTTTTTTCTTCTTCATAAAATTCAGGTTGGTGGTGGGGTCCGTCGATCGTTTCTGTGTCTTTGGGATGACCATATGGGAGACAGGGCCCTGTCTCTATGATTGGGGGGTGGCGTGGATGGTCGTTCCCTGGAAATGATTCCCAATTCAAGCAGTAGGCACTCCCCATCATGATAGTTAGAAAATGAGCAATTTTTGCCTTTGTAAGTAAAGGATAGGCGGAAGGGAAAGGACCACCTGTATTTTATTTGACAGTTCTGTAATTGCTGGAGAAGGGGCTTCAGGGTGCGGCGTTTTTGCACCGTTGAGGGAGCCAGGTCTGTGAATAGCTGTATCGGAGAGCCCAATAAAGTCAGGTCCTGTTTATATCTTGCAGCCGACATCAACTTTTCTTTTACTTTGTAAAAGTGAGGCTTGACTATTATGTCCCTGGGGAGCCCGTCTGATCTTGGGGCTGTCAGGGCCCTATGGATCCTGTCAATCTCCAGGTGCTGCGGTGCTATGTCAGGTATTAGTTCTTGCATCAAGGTATGCATGGCCCCCTCCAGGTTTGTTTGGGTCTCTGGGAGTCCCCTTATGCGGATATTGTATCGGCGGGACCTATTTTCGAGGTCCTCGATTTTAGCGTAGGCCTCGTCCAATCTGTCCTGCATTTCAGCTGTCATTCTGGTATTCTGATTAATGCGGTGCACCGATTTATCTACCTTAGTTTCAATTGTATCTATTCGCATGCTAAAGCTCTGTATGTCTTGCTTGATGTCCTGCGTGATTATGTTGCACGCTTTGGAGAGTTCCTGTTGCAGCATGGCTGAAAATCTTGCCAATAAGGCTGCATCTCCTGTGTATGGGGCCTGCTGGGGTGGAGAGTCTGCTGGGGCAGGGCTGGTTTGGCTGGTTTGGCTGAATAAAGTGTCTGCTAGTTCTGCCATGTTTCTATCCATGGATGAGCCTGGGGATCCTGCCTGTTCTTGGGCCCCCTGGGATGCGTCTGTGGATGGGGATGGGGAGGGTAAGATCGCTCCCTGCATGTCATCTTCTAGTTCCCCCGAGGATTGGGAGGAGAAGGGGTCTCTAATCTCCACTGAAGGTGAGGGTTGTGAGCGCTGTGGCGAAGTTTGTGCATGCTGTGGGGATATAGGCTGCTCAGGGCTCTGGCTGCCTCGTGTGTCCTGCTTACCCGGCGCCATCTTGGATAAGGGGGATTGTGCTGCGGGAGGCTGTCTCGGCTGGTTTTTCTTGATAGCCTGTTTATATTGCCGTTTCTGGCGTCTCATCGCCTTCCCTCCGTGTTCCGGTCCACTGCTGTGCCTGTCTGTGGCGTTATGCTGTTGTCCTGTGCTAATTATAGCTTCGTTTGTGCCGGCGGTGTGCGGAGCTCGGTTACAGCATGTCCGTCCCGGGTTCCGCGCGCATGCGCCTTCCCTACATTAGATTCTTGGTCACCTCCCTGACTAAGGCCCTTCTCCCCTGATTACTCAGTTTGGCCAGGCGGCCTGCTCTAGGAATAGTCCTGATGGTTCCAAACTTCTTCCATTTACGGATGATGGAGGCGACTATGCTCATAGGGACCTTCAATGCTGCAGAAATTTGTCTGTACCCTTCCCCAGATCTGTGCCTCAGTACAATTCTGTCCCGGAGGTCTACAGACAATGCCTTGGACTTCATGGCTTGGTTTGTACTCTGCAGTGATGTAAGTAACTGAGTTAAAATAAACTGAGTTACCTAACGCAGTTACTTTAGAGGGTAACGAGTAATCTAACTGATTACTTTTCCCCTCATGGTAACTCAGTTCCCATTACTTTGGCTTAGTTACCCCAATTACATCTACCGCCACTAGATGGCAGTAGTGTAATTCCGGTGTCCTGCCGAAAAAGTTCCCCCACCGGATAAGGACCCCCTGTACTGCGCAGGCGCAGGGCTTGCGCAGTACAAAGGACTACGGAGCTTCCGAAAATTTCCGAACCTAAACAGCTCTGAGTGAACTCTACACCGCGCAGGCGAAGTTAACATGTAATTGTACGAGGCGATGCCACACGCTCCTGATGCTCGTGCTACTCTGCAAGGGGCGTCTATCATGTAAGTAAGGGGCGGGTCTAGTATTACTGTAACCAAGGGGCGCATTTATTATTATTGTTATATATCGAGCTCTGCCCATTAATTTAACATTCGCCCTCTTCTGTAGCCATCCGCCCCTTACACGATATAATAATAATAGACCCGCCCCTTGCTTACACGCTATAACAGATCTGCCCCTTGGTTAGAGTAATAATAGAGCAGCCCCTTGGTTACACGATATATAACAATAATAATAAATGCGCCCCTTGGTTACAGTAATACTAGACCCGCCCCTTAGTTACCCGTATAGAATATTTTAAAAAAAAAGTCAGTTACTTTGCTGCGTAACTAATTACTTTTCCAATGTAGTAACTGAGTTACTAACGCAATTACTTTTTGGGAGAAGTAATTTGTAACTTAACTAATTACTTTTTTAAAGTAAGATGACCAACACTGGTACTCTGATATTCACTGTTAACTGTGGGGCCTTATATAGACAGGTGTGTGCCTTTCCAAATCATGTCTAATTAACTGAATTTACCACAGGTGGGCTCCAATCAAGTTGTAGAAACGCCTCAAGGATGATCAGTGGAAACAGGATGCACCTGAGCTTAATTTTGAGTGTCTTCTTTCACATTGTCATTATGGAGTATTGTTTGTAGAATTTTGAGGAAAATAGTTAATTTTATCCATTTTGGAATAAGGCTGTAACATAACAAAATGTCGAAAAAGTGAAGTGCTGTGAATACTTTCCAGATGCACTGTATATACAGGGCTCCCTGATTCCTCCTGTATTGAATTGTATTGTAACTGTACTGTCTGCCCTCATGTTGTAAAGCTCTGTGCAAACTGTTGGCGCTATATAAATCCTGCATAATAATAATATATGTATATATACAGTACATAAATATATTACACACAAATATTTTGTGATCATTTTTACCAGGTGAGGGTTTACATATATGATAATAAAAGAAGAAAATGCTGTTCCACAATGGTTTCCCCTAGGGGAAGTCATGAAGTGTGTAATGAAACTTGTCAGAGTGAAGCTACGTGATGTCATAGCACAATACCAAAAGCAAGCTGTTTTTCTGTGAATGTGAATCTGAAATATAAAGAATATTAAAGTGAACTTACCCTAGTGCACTGGATTTATGTGCACCTTATTTGCAAGTGGCTTTCCATTTGTTTAATAATAGGAATTAATACAATATACTGTACGAAAAAAAAATTAAAATTATTTTTGAGCAACATTGTGTAAAGTGTAGAAGCCTTACCCTGCACATGGTACCTGATGTTGGATTAGGAATGTGGTGTGCTGTTGATACATTTAGTGATACCCAGAGGTTGTGAAAGCCCTATTAAAGAGCAAGGGGCATAGTCAACTATTTATATCATAGGTCAGTGTCCATAGGTATGTGGGTGGTGTGACTGTTGACGGGGCATATACTGGTGTATATTGGATAAGAATCACACAGACACAAGGTTGAGGATTCATACATTTTATTTTGAACATTGAAAAGATGGACTATATGTATGCACTTGTATGAGCACTATTCAGTGGACTTTATTTGGTGTTGTTTGGAAAATTTTGAGTATTTATATTGGATACATAATTGATTTAGGTTGATCTCAGTGATGGATATATTATATATAACAAATATTTGGTGATATTATGGATGCATACCTCCCAACTTTTTGAGATGGGAATGAGAGACACCTATCAGCAAAAGTATGCAGGCATAGGACACCCCCCCTGCCATGCCCCCTTAAAGGAGTATTGTACAAAAAAACAAGATTGGTTAAACCCACAAGTGTTTTTTTTTAACCACTACTATTACTTTATATTGGCTTTTGGAATTTACAAATGCAGCAATTTAGAAATCAGATGAAAGGTTTAGTGCTGGAAAACATTTTTTGATAGATAAAAAGTGCATTTTATATACAACTATATAGATCAGACCAAAATGAGGGACAAATGAGGAGGAATGAGGGACAGAGGGACATTGCTCCAAATCAGGGACAGTCCCTCGAAATCAGGGACAGCTGGGAGCTATGTGGATGTGGTTTAGAAGTATGTGGAACACATAACAGCGCACAGTTGCAACAGTTAGGAGCATTTCATTTTTTTATTACCAAATGCAGGGGTAGCGCAGAGAATTTTTTTTCATCTTCTATGTAGCGGCCCCCTGCAATAATACCTTTCTGCCACTAGATGTCCACAGTGTTCTAAACGTAATGGCAGCCACCATCATTTAACCCAGAAGACTGAACATACTGTGAGTGCAGAGCGCTATGGACCCACTCATGGGCTGTGTTCAGGGCTGCTGATAAGCCAGTACAACTGGCTCTGTTATACCTGCGGGCCGGGCAATCTGAACAAAAAATAAATCTGAACAGAAAAAAAGAGGAAAAAATATTTCTCCAACTCCCCCCTCCTCTCTCAGCAACTGTTCAGCCGCTCTCAATGAGCACTCACTTGGGCTAAACATCTCAGAGACGGAGCCTGATGGTGAGATCCTGTAGTTTGAGTGGGTGGGAGGGGGTGTGGCCGGCTTTGAGGATGATCGTTCCCAGGTTCTTCTGATGTGCACACATGAGCTGCATTAACAATATGGTGGCAGTGGATCTGGATTCTCAGGGGACTGCAGGTTAGCCCAGTCACATTAACTGCAATGTAAAGTCTAATGTCTGTTTTTTTATGTAGCACAGCTGCCCTGACTTTGAGAAATTGGGTTTTAAACTGCACTGCCTAATTTCTTACAGAAATTGCATTTGAGGTGTCATTAACTTTTTATTGACACCTGCTGCAGATCGCAAAAGCAGTCCGTTTTGCATGCAGGTTGAATTGTACAGGAATCCACAGCACATTCCTTGACAATTCAGATCCAGGCATGGTGTGAACCGGCCCTTAGACATAATATTACTTATTAAAAGTTTAGAAAAAGTGCGCTTAGCTGACATAAATAGCATCTCCTTTTTCACGTAGCACTGTTTGAATGTGAGAAATTGGACAGTGCAGTTTTGAACGCAGCACAGTGTCATCTGCATCCTATACACAGTCATCTTAGACTCTAATTAACCACACCCCTTTAAGCCATGCCCAATAATTAAGCGTAATTTAAACCACCTCTGTTTTTCATCTTCGTGTGGTGCTTATTTTTTAATTAGCCACACTCACAATTTAGCCTTTATGAGTATACCCTCGCCTCTCTGTATACCCTAGCCTCTTTGTATAGGGGCGTGGCCAGGGGTGGGGCTGAAGAGGGCCTTGTCAGTTAGACTGTTTGGGGCCTCATGATTTCTATCAGCTGCCCTGGCTGTGTCCCTGGACTCACATCAATTGATGACCAGCCTAAAACCATCTTAAAAAGCTAAGTAAAAAATGTAAAATTTAAATTCACGAGCAGGAGCAGTAAGTGGCAGGAGAGGGAAGCCTGGATGTGAGCTTTAATTAATTAAAAAAAGAATATTGTTTGCATTTATATATACAAATATAAAACATCACATCAAACATGTACAGACCTAAAAAACAAAATTAATAAATTGATTGAAAACCATTTGGCCTTGTTTACATTGGCTGCAAAACTTGCTGCCCCTCTGTAAAACATTACAGCTGTGACATATGTGAAGGGCAGTAAAACTGCAGCTCTACAACCTATTTAATCCCCCCCCCCCCCAGTCATATGTGTGAATGAGTAAAACCTTTGTTGGACAGATGTCAATCACATTCCTACATATTGCCTGAATTCTGGCTGTATTCTCTCTAATAGTGTAATCCCTATGTTCGCCAGCTCCATCTAGTGGCCAAAATGCAATATATTTTTCTCAGTGAGGTATTTCAGAAAACTGCTTTTTGGCCTCTAGATGGAGCTGGCTATCATAGGGATTACTTTTCTGGAGAAATTTCGGCCAAAAATTGTGCAGCATGCACAAATGTGTGTGACATTTTTCTAAAGAAAAAATGGACCCCAAAGTTTAGTTTTGTGCTATTACTATTTTTCTTTCCCTCTCTTTGTATTTTACCTGGCTTCTTCCAGATAATATCAAGAAGCATTGCATTGTGCACGCATGAAGCTATTTGCCATTCTCTGGAAGCCGACAGGTTAAAAAACACCAGGCAGATTGGAACAACGAGGTAGCTTAAATATAAATGGCGTTTTCACAAGCGGATGTACTTTATAAAATTGCATTTGACCAGGTCAGGAAATGAAATTCACAGACAGATATGTTGACTTTGTCCTTCTAAAGAGGTGTGAGGATCACCATTCCGGTTTGAAATAAGCCTGTTAATTCATCTGTCTGCTTTCCGCTTGCCTCATCTGCATCTGCAAATATACTACTCAATGTGAAAACTATGTGTAGTATAACAAGGACTGCTTTTAAGGAATCAATCGTTTTTAAAGATAAACCTCAGTTTATAATAGAAAAATTGCCAGCAGAGTCAAAATAATCAGTTTGCTGCAATACTCTCCTTTAATCTATCTTTGTTCCCTCCAGTATTCCCTTTCTGCCACATGTCTGTGTCATTCAACCTACTTCCTGTATGCTCAGGCTGTCATGGAAACACCCCCTTCAGTGGGTCATCCTGTTGGCTTGGGCTCACAGTACTGCAGCACTGAGTGATGCTCATGTGTCATTACCAGGGCACCCTTCAGCACTTCAGAAGGGAATGCTCACCGCTGGCCTGCAAGAGAAAGGAACCATGATGTCACCACACCTGACAGAAGACAGATGGATTTAAGATTTGTATTACTTTTTTCTTTTTTTTTTTAAGGGGTGGGGAAGGGGAAGGTGGGGGTTCTGACTAAAGACAAAAGTAGAGTTGGGTTTTGACCTTGCGTATTTTTTTGTTATGTATTTTAATGTAATTATTTATATCTAAATTTTCGATTTTATTCTTTTATTTTTTTCATTGTCTTCCTTTTTTTGATTTTGTAAAAGTAAAACAATGAGGCTAACTTGGGCCTTAGAAGTAACTGTTTATAAACCAATGTTTTTATTAATTTTTTGTTTCAATATATCAATACAACATCCTTGTTTTACAAAGTATATACCAGGGTAGGCAACCCCGGGCATTGGTGCCACAAGCGGCACGCAAAGCACTCGACTCCCTCCCCATCAGCAGAGCAGCGCAGGGAAGTGTCAGTGAGACACTAATGCATTCCAATTTCAGAATTCCCCACACCGCACCTGCACTGAGGGGGAGGCACTGTGCCCCCACACATTGTAAAAGATGGGAAATATTGTTTGGTTCTCTAACTTTGCTGTAGCTGCGATCGTCAGCTTTTGTGATGGGGAAGAGATTGGGTGTAGTTCTGCTAGGGGGGGGGGGGGGCGGTCCCTGTTTCCAGGAGAAGGAGGACTGTCTTGGCCACTGCTAAAGCCAATCACAGTCCTGCTAGCCCCGTCCACCATTTGGAGGAAGTTGACTCGCTTGGTTGCCACTACCAATCTCAGAAAGAAGGGATTTTACTGTGATTGAGAAAACCACAATCAGATGACAGTTTGTGGAATTACTGTTGAGCTTCTAGAAACTTTGTTGAAATTATTCCTGAATCTTTGCGTCACTTACTACTGAACCCCGGCACTCTGTGTCCCTTTAAGCCACAGCCAGTATTCAGCGCAATGAAAATCCCATCCAACCACTTTTTTCTCAGCTGTGGGGCCCAACTTATGATCCTGCACACAGGCCCACTGCTTTCAGAAAATGCCCCTGACGTGAGCTCATCATTGCACATTAATTTCAGATGCTTGTATGTGCCATCCCATACATCACATACATCCCATACATTCCATACATGCGATACAAGTATGTGGGCAGGATGCGAGAGGTGGATCAGCAGGATAAGTGTGCCAGGACAGGTAGATTTCACTCCTCTCTGCTTCCTTTCACCAGTGTTGGGGCAGAAAAGCAGGGGGTAGAGCAGTGGGGCAGATGTAAAATGAGGTGTATTGGTGGGGAAGATGAGCAGGGTGGTACAGTGGTGGGGCAGATGTACAGGGGGTTACAGTGGTGGGGCAGGAGAGACGGGGGAACAGTGGTGGGGCAGAAGAGCAGGGGGGTACAGAGGTGAGACAGATGTGCAGGAGGTACATTGGTGGGGCAGATGAGAAAGCGGGTTACAGTGGTGCGGCAGATGAGCAGATTCAGTGTTAGGACCGATGAGAAGGTGATTCAGTAGTGAGACAGAAGAGCATGGGGATACAGCGGTGGAGCAGATGTGCAGGGAGGTACAGTGGTGGGACAGATGAGAAAAGGGTTACATTGATGGGGCAGATGAGCAGGGGGGTTACAGTGGTGGGACAGAAGAGCAAGGGGGTACAGTGGTGGGTCAGATGTGCAGGAGGTACAGTGGTGGGAGGGATGAGAAGTGGGTTCAGCGATGGGACAGAAAAGCAGGGGGGTACAGTGGTGGGAAAGATAAGCAGGGGGGGGGGGGTTCAGTGTTGTGGAAGAGGAGAAAGGAGGTACATTGGTGGGACAGTTGAGCAGGGGGTTACAGCAGTGGGGCAGAGGAGCAGGGGTACAGAGGTGGGGCAGAGGGGTGCAGAGGAGAAAGAATGTACATCAGTGGAACATATGATCAGGGGGTTACAGTGGTGGGGCAGAAAAGCAGGGAGAACAGAGGTTGAACAGATGTGCAGGAGGTACAGTCGTGGAGCATATGAGAAAATGGGTTACAATGGTGGGGCAGATGAGCAGATAAGTTCCGTGTTAGAACAGATGAGAAGATGGTTCAGTGGTGGAGCAGATGAGAAAGGGGGACCTTTGGTGGGGCAGATGAGCAGGGGGATACGGTGATAAGACAGAAGAGCAGGGTGGTACAGGGGGTTACAGTGGTGGGACAGATGAGCAGGGGGATACATTGGTGGGGCAGATGAGAAAGGGGGTACATTTGGTGGGGCAGATGAGCAGGGTGGTACAGTGGTGGGGCAGATGTACAGGGGCTTTCAGTGGTTGGGCAGATGAGCAGGGGGGTTACAGTGGTGGAGCAGATGAGCAGGGGGGTACAGTGGTGGGGCAGATGTGCAGGTTAGTACAGTGGTGGGACAGATGTACAGTGGTGGGGCAGATGTGCAGGGGGGGTACAGTGGTTAAACAGATTTGCAGGGGGTACAGTGATCTGAGGTGTGGAGTTTTCAGGAATCGGTGCTTATTTGAGGGGTGAGAGTGCAGGATGTTAATTTCTCACTACTACATTAGTTTACAGCATTTACTTTATAAAAAAATCCTTTTCGTGATTGAGAGTGTGAAGTTGACATTTTTTTGTTATAAAATCTTTGAAAATTTTTTTGGCACACTGTGCTCAAAAGGTGTCTACTCCTGGTATATACTATACTATATCAATTATTTGTTTGCTCTTTTATTTTTCTGTAAGCATAATAAAAACATGCTAGATTGTCCATCTGAGCTCTGCGGTATCAATTTAACTTTCGGAACGTTTCATTTTTTTTTTGCTGAATCCTTATGGGACTTATCCATAAATGTATTTTATTCTGGGTTTACAGTACAGTATAATACAAATTGCTCCACTGGGAGGCACTGTTGTCCCTTGTCCATTAATTGACTTCCTTCGTCAGAACGACCAAATCAAATTAGCACAGCTGTTACAGTGTGATGTATGCATCTCTTTTACATGGTAGAAAAAATTAAGCCTGTCCTTGTTAAGTGAGAAAACGAATGTTGAACAGACAGTTTAGCGGATAAATTGAATGAAATAAACTGGAACAATATGCCGTAGCAACTTTAAACACTCTGTCTTAAAAAGATATCACTGTTACCAAAAAGTTTTGTGTCTTTTTATATTAATAAGTTATTGTTGTAGGAAAGCTGTATTGGAAAAGCTTTTAAATTGGTGTAGAGGTAATGAACGGCAAATGGAGTAACGTGCTTGCATTGTCCATAGGGACCAATCAGTGAACCTGTTATGTCTAAAATAGATAAAAATGCTAAATCTCATTGCTTTGCTGGCAGGTTCCTGTGTCAATTGCAGATCAGTCAATGTGGAGACACTGGATCAAAGGAATGGTGAGTACAGGGTCTTGACTTATGTCAGAGTCAGCATTAAGACCCTCTCCTGAGTCCTGGGCAGCTGAGCCCCAGCATATATTAGAATGCAGTCCAATTCTAGAGCATCTTCTGACCACTGATTTTGTGACATTGTATTGAAAATTTGGGAGTGGAAGGAGAGGAGAGGTTTGCAAAGTGGAAGGGTGGGGCCTAATGTCTCCTTGAGTGGCAACAGAGGCCCTATGTACAGGCTTGATCTACAGTGCCTTGAAAAAGTATTGCCACATATTCTCAATTGGATTTAGGTTAGGAACTTTGACTGGGCCATTCTAACACATGAATATGTTTTGATCTAAACCATTCTATTGTAGCTCTGGCTGCATGTTTAGGGTCGTTGTCCTGCTGGAAGGTAAACCCCTGCCCCAGTCTCTCAGACTCTGACAGGTTTTCTTCTAATATTGCCTGGTATTTGGCTCCATCCATCTTCCCATCAATTCGGACCAGCTTCCCTATCCCTGCTAAAGAAAAGCTTCCCCACAACATGATGGTGCCACCACCATGTTTCACGGTGGGGATGGTGTGTTCAGGGTGATATGCAGTGTTAGTTTTCCACCACACATAGCGTTTTGCTTTTAGGCCAAAAAGTTCAATTTTGGTCTCAACTGACCAGAGCCCCTTCTTCCACATGTTTGCTGTGTCACCCACATGACTTTGCGCAAACTGCAAACGTGACTTCTTCCATAAAGGCCAGATTTGTGGAGTGCACAACTAATATTTGTCCTGTGGACAGATTTTCCCACCTGAGCTGTGGTTTTCTGCAGCTTCTCCAGAGTTACCATGGGCCTCTTGGCTGCTTCTCTGATTAATGCTTTTCTTGTCTGGGCTGTCAGTTTAGGTGGACGGCCATGTCTTGGTTTGCAGTTGTGCCATACTTTTTACATTTTCGGATGATGGACTGAAAAGTGCTCTGTGAGATGTTCAAAGCTTGGGATATTTTTTTTTATAACCTAACCCTGCTTTAAACTTTTGCGCAACTTTATCCCTGACCTGTCTGATGTGTTCCTTGGCCTTGATGATGCTGTTTTTTCACTAAGGTTCTCTAACAAACCTCCGAAGGCTTCACAGAACAGCTGTATTTATACTGAGATTAAATTACACACAGATGGACTCTATTTACTAATTAGGTGACTTTTGAAGACAATAGGTTCCACTAGATTTTAGTTAGGGGTATCAGAGTAAAGGGCGCTGAATACAAATGCACGCCACACTTTTGACATTTATTGCTGAATAAACAAGTCCACAGCAGAAATGTAAAAATTGCTCTTGTCCATAGGGGTTGTATAGGTGTAAGAGCTGAAGTAGTTAAGGTAGAACTCCAATAATGTTTTTATTTAACACACACACACACATATATATATATATATATATATATATATATATATATAGATAGATAGATAGATAGATAGATAGATAGATACAGTGGTGTGAAAAAGTGTTTGCCCCCTTCCTCATTTCCTGTTCCTTTGCATGTTTGTCACACTTAAGTGTTTCGGAACATCAAACCAATTTAAACAATAGTCAAGGACAACACAAGTAAACACAAAATGCAATTTGTAAATGAAGGTGTTTATTATTAAAGGTGAAAAAAAATCCAAACCATCATGGCCCTGTGTGAAAAAGTGATTGCCCCCTAAACCTAATAACTGGTTGGGCCACCCTTAGCAGCAACAACTGCAACCAAGCGTTTGTGATAACGTGCAATGAGGCTTTTACAGCGTCCTGGAGGAATTTTGGCCCACTCATCTTTGCAGAATTGTCCTAATTCAGTTACATTAGAGGGTTTTCGAGCATGAACGGCCTTTTTAAGGTCATACCACAACATCTCAATAGGATTCAGGTCAGGACTTTGGCTAGGCCACTCCAAAGTCTTCATTTTGTTTTTCTTCAGCCATTCGGTGGTGGACTTGCTGGTGTGTTTAGGATCATTGTCCTGCTGCAGAACCCAAGTTCGTTTCAGCTTGAGTACACGAACAGATGGTCGGACATTCTCCTTCAGGATCTCTTGGTAGACAGCAGAATTCATAGTTCCTTTTATCACGGCAAGTCTTCCAGGTCCTGAAGCAGCAAAACAGCCCCAGACCATCACACTACCACCACCATATTTTACTGTTGGTATAATGTTCTTTTTCTGAAATGCAGTGTTCCTTCTACGCCAGATATACTTGGACACACACCTTCCAAAGAGTTCCACTTTTGTCTCATCGGTCCACAGAATGTTGTCCCAAAAGTCTTGGGGATCATCAAGATGTGTTGTGGAGAAATTGAGACGAGCTTTGATGTTCTTTTTGCTCAGCAGTGGTTTTCTCCTTGGAACTCTGCCATGCAGGCCATTTTTGCCCAGTCTTTTCCTGATGGTGGAGGCATGAACGCTGACCTTAACTGAGGCAAGTGAGGCCTGCAGTTCCTTGGACGTTGTTGTGGGGTCTTTTGTGACCTCTTGGATGAGTCGTCGCTGCGCTCTTGGGGTAATTTTGGGAGGCCGGCCACTCCTGGGAAGGTTCACCACTGTTCCATGTCTTCGCCATTTGTGGATAATGGTTCTCACTGTGGTTCGCTGGATTCCCAAAGCTTTGGAAATGGCTTTATAACCCTTTCCAGACTGATAGATCTCAATTACTTTCTTTCTCAATTGTTCCTGAATTTCTTTGGGTCTCGGCATGGTGTGTAGCTTTTAAGGATCTTCTGGTGGACCTTACTGTGTCCGTGATACGCAGCGCAGTCATCTGGGACACATGACAGGTCCAGATGACTGTGCGGCGCCGAGGGTAAGTGATGTCAGTGCCCGGGCACTAAAGGAGGCAGACTACGAGGGACCCCCTAGCAACAGGCATTTAGAGGCGAGTACATTTTTTTTCCCAATTATTTTATTTTTTATTTTTTTATGATTTTTAAGCTATTTTTTTTTTGGTGGAAACACCACTTTAACAACAATCTTCTGTTTTTTGCTCACTTTTGACCTGTTAAAGTATAATTTTAGGCACCAACTAACTAATCTTAAAAAGTCTCCCTCCCCCTCTTAACATCTATGCTGACTAACCTGTATAATAAGTAAGAGCTGTATACTTATCTATTTTCAGGCCACTTTGGTCCATGTACGTGATCTACCCTGTGTCAACCAGCACTGACTGAGAATACCTGGGAGTGTGACATCACCCATAGGCTTCAATGACCCATCTGTTGTTGGAGCTCCCTCCTCTCCCCTAGAGTGGTGCTGGCTGACACAGGGAGGCGTATCACGTGACTGGAGTGGCCTGACAATATATAAATATGTATGCTCTTTCTTACAAAGATTAGTCAGAATAGGTGTTAGAAGTGTTTAGGATTAGTTAGGTGGTACCTGCAATTCCACTTTATATATACCACTTAGGGCTCAGTTACACTAGCTTTTATCTCTGAAAAATGATCTATGTTTGGATCACTTTTCAGAGAGTATTTGACCGACAGGTGGTAAGGAGACATTGTATCGCCTCCTCACTTCATGCTTTAACCTTGCACTAGCACGCCACCACCATGAGAATTGCATGTGCTTGCGGGGTGCTTGCAGAAAGGCCCCATTTATTTTAATGGGTTGTGCTCAGCGAAAGTGACAGGGGGTATAATTCCTGCTGTGGCTGCGACATGTGTAGCACCCTCTAGTGTGTGCTACTAGAGTGAGAGATGGAAAAACATACTCTGACTCATGTCTAGCCTGTGAGTCTGTAATTGGGTCAGGGTTTCTAGAGGTTAGGCAGGCATGACTCATACAGACAGCCTTCTGGTGCCTCACCCTGGATCTAGAAATTTGGGGAACATTCTTGATGCTAGTGGGCGGAGGTGAGGAGGAGCTGCTCCGCATATTTATGGGCCCTTAGCCAATCCCCAGGAGTGGGCCTGGCAGGGGACTAAGAAGCCCATAAATAGAAATGAGGCATGCTGGTAGAGGAGTTGGGTGGAAGATGGAGAAGTAGTACCGAGGGGAGGGACCCCTGCCGGGGAGGGGTTTTACCTTGGGCTGGAGCTCCGGAGGCTTGCCTGGAAGAATCCCACCACAGGAGGCAGTTGGAGGGACCCTAACCGGAGATGCAGCAGAGAGAGCAATGAGAGACAGTGACAGTGCAGGGACAGACAAGGAGAGAGACTGCCAGCTGTAGCAGGTATCTCTTGAAGACAGCGGCGTGCCAAGTCTTCATCCAACCTTGCCCTGGGGAGTCTCCATGTGTGTGTCAGTCAGTTGGACTAGGAAGAGAAAGCAGCTAGGTGGGCTGGTGGCATTTCTGCAAGCAGTAAAACTGGGATCAGTGTCTACGAAGAAGCAGAAGGTGGTGCAAGATGCTGTTCACTCCACATGTTCTACCTTACCAAGGGACTGCAAGTTCCTAGCCTGGAATTGGCTGTTGCCGAGCTAACAAGAGACTGTTAGTTCCTCCAGGAGTGATCCAGCAGAGGCTGTACAAACAGGGAACCAAGTTTGTGCAGGAGGAAGGTAGAAGAAGAGTCTTTAAATAGGGAGGAAGTTGTCCCTGGTCTTGTTTGTTGAACATTTGCAAGTTAGGCATCCCATAATCCATAATACATGACCCTCTGCATCCTTCTCTGCCCTTTGCTATGGTCCACTTCCAGGTGGAATGGTACCCTATACATTAGGTTTATGATTGCTTCTCATCTTTGAGGCTTTATGTCAGGCTCACTTTCTTTACAGAACTGAAGCTATTAAACACGACTAGCATTGCAGAAGAACTTGTCTCAGGGGATCACATGTCGGCAGAAATGACAGAAGTGGTCCCTTGGTTGCTAATACAACAACCATGAATGCTAACTAAATCATATTGACCTGATTGGGAGGGAAGTGTTTTCCATTTCAGGGACAATTAGAGGGAAAAGGTTTTTTTCTTTTTTTTTTTTTTTTTACAGAACAGGATGGCTTTATTGATAATGCATTTAGTGGGTAGAAACCGTCAGTTAATCGTAGTACTTAGAGATAATAGTTTATGCATTATAACAGGACAAAATGTAATTCCGGCATCAGTACTAAGAAACATGTTATTATCTGTACCTGCTATGTTTTTAGAACCAGTCTGATTCAAAAACAGCTGCTGGAAATTTTTGTATTTTGCTAAGCTACTTCTGTGATCCAGACGTCCCTTTCTCTACCTCTTCCCCTAGCTTGCAGATTGCTGAATAAGGCCTCATGCACACAGGAGGTAAAAAATGCTGCTTTTACAGGCTTTTGACCTTATATCTACATTTTTTTATGTTAGCCTATGTGGCACCCATAGGCTTTTACAGATGTATTAGAAGAGGACCGTTTAACAACTTCCCGCCGTGCTATAGCTGAAAGACAGCACAGGCTTACTTTGCCGGAAGGGCATACATGGACAGCCTCCAGTGAGCGCGTTGCCCGCACGCCCCCTGTGATCATTGAGTCCTTAGGACTAAGCTGATCACAGATCAAGGTAAAGGGCCAATCACAGCGGCTCTTTACCACATGATCAGCTGTGTCCAATGAAAGCTGATGACGATGTAAACACAAGCTGGTTATCGGCTTTCCTTTCCTCATGCTGACAGTGTGAGGAGAGGAGAAGAGAGCCAATAACTGGCTTGTGTAAAAAGAACATCTACACTTAAATTCAGGGCACTGATTATCAGTGCCTGATTATCAGTGCAGTTCTATCAGTGCCCACCAGTGCTGCCAATCAGTGCCCACCAGTGCTACCAATCAGTGCTCAACAGTTCTACCAATCAATGCCAATCAGGGCCTCCTCATCATGTCACCTATCAGTGCTGCCTATCAGTGCCCATTAGTGCCACCTATCAGTACCCATCAGTGCCACCTCATCAATGCATCCTATCAATGCCCATCAATGCAGCCTCATCAGTACACATCAGTAAAGAAGAAAAATTACCTGTGTGCAAAATTTTATAACAAACAATTACATTTTTTTTTGTTTGTTTAGCAAAAAATGTAAAACCCAGTGGAATACCACCTAAAGAAAGCTCTATTTCCTGACAGACTCCATGGCAGCCTACGTATGGGTTAATCCCGCCTCTCCTACCTCATAGGACCCCACTCCCATAAATCTTTGCTCCTAGCCAGGTACCATGTTCCTTTTTTGTCCTCCTCCTTAGGACTAAAGAGGTAGTTCTTACCTTAAGGAGTAGTTGATCCAGGCCTGGCGTTTCCCCTTGTGCTGGCGATGGAAGAATGGCGGTGTTGCAGTCCAGTTACCCAGCTATTAGCAGGGTGGATACGGGTGATGTTGTGGTGCCCTGAAGAGCTTACTATCCAGTCATTGACTGGCAAGCGGCAGTTTGGCCAATCGTCCTCGCTATTAGCAGGAGGCCTCCCCCCCCCCCATCGATACCCGGTCGTGGTCGCCTAGGAGGCGCTTGGAGGGTCAGGTCGGATCATCTTCGTGCTGGATGGGTATCGTATATTCACTTGTTTCTCCATGGCAGCCTGTGTGTAGTCTGTGTGTGTTTGTGTCTTCCTGGTATGGCGGCTGGAGCGCATCTGCGTTCCAGTCCGCCGCTGCTCGTTCCTACTGCGCGTGCGCACGGCCTCGATCCAGAGAAGAACTCAACCCAGACAGGATCAGGAGCGTGCTAGGGACGCACGGCGATACAGACCTGGTAGGGAATTCAGGAAAAACTGGAAAAGAAACCAACCTTCAGGACAGAGGTCCACAAAGGCCACGTCTTCCGGGGGTCGTGATGCGACTAAGTCCTTTTGATATGGAGCCTGTCCAGGTGGAGCAGGTAGGAGCACGGTTACTCCATTTCCAGCACGTCTGGGCAGCCTCAGTCCAAGATTATTGGACAATCAAAACCATCTCTACAGGTCACACCTGGACTTTCACCAACCCACCCACACACCGCTTCATTCCCACAGTTCTACCGAAATCAAAAGAGAAAAGAGAAATTCTCTTATCCTATACAGACTCCCTGATATCTCAAAGGGCCGTCATTCCGGTACCAGTGGAGGAAAAATTTCAGGGAGTATATTCCCCCCTCTTCATGGTTCTCAAAAAGAACGGGTCATGGAGGCCAGTCATCGACCTAACATATTTGAACTCCTTCATCCAGAAGGAAAGATTCAAGATGGAGACTCTCTTGACCATAAGTCAAACAATTCAGCCAGGCGATTGGATGGTCTCAGTAGACCTGAAGGACGCATATTTTCATGTGCCAATCGCGAGGAATTTTCAGCAATATCTCAGGTTCGCAGTGGAGCAGAGACATCTCCAGTTCACCTGTCTTCCTTTCGGGCTGACAACATCGCCCCGAGTGTTCTCAAAAGTATTACTGGCAGTGGTAGCCCTAATCAGGGTCAAAGGTGTCCGGTTACACCACTACCTGGACGATCTGCTCCTGCTCTCACAAGACAGAGAGCAGCTTCTTTTACATCGGGACCAAGTCATCTCGATCTTGACGGAGTTCGGCTGGTTGTTGAACAGGGAGAAGAGTCAGTTGGATCCAACCCAGTCCTTGATATTCCTTGGGGCACAGTTCGACACGGTAAGAAGTACCATTTCCTTACCCATGGAGAAGATCCCAGTAATCCAAGACAGAATCCGTCTTGCCTTGGCATGTCCTCGCCTCAGGGCATCATATTGCCTCAGGGTTATCGGCACCATGGTAGCCACAGCTCCCATGGTAAAATGGGCACAGTGGAAGATGCGGCCCTTCCAAAAGGGTTTTCTTCAGCAATGGGTCCCAGAGTCACAGGATCACTTTATCAGAATGACCCCGTCTATGAAGGAGAGTCTTCCTTGGTGGCTTCATCAGGAGAATCTCCTCAAGTGCCATTCCATTGCGCCAATCTCCTGGATCACAGTGACGACGGATGCCAGCAACAGCGGCTGGGGAGCCCTCTGTCTGTCAGAAGTAGCCCAGGGGAAATGGGATTTCCCATCTCAAGGTATAGTGTCAAATGTCTTGGAGCTCCGAGCTGCCTTTCAAGCTCTTCAAGCCTTCCGTCACCTGATATCAGGAGCCTCGGTTCTGTTGAGACTAGACAACACGACTGCGGTAGCATACATCAAGAGACAAGGGGGCACACGCAGTCTCGACCTGCTAAAGGAGGTCAGTCCGATTATGGTCTGGGCCCAGGCGAATTTGTCAAATCTATCGGCAGTCTATCTCCCCGGAGTCCAGAATGTCCAGGCGGACTTCCTCTCAAGAGTATCCCTGGACAACAACGAATGGTCCCTCCACACGGAAGTGTTCAGTTGGATTCTGTCCCTGGGAGTAACACCGGAGGTGGACCTCTTCGCATCACCCTGCAATGCGAAACTCGAGAAGTATTACACGAGGAATCGTTGTCCCCAGGCTTACGGGATAGATGCGTTGACGGACCAGTGGAGGTTTCTCAGGGCGTATGCCTTTCCCCCAGTTCCGGTCATTCTCCGTTTTCTATCAAGACTCCGCTGGGAAGAAGCCGAAATAATAGCGGTAATTCCATACTGGCCCAACAGGCCATGGTTTCCTCTCCTGACGCAGCTCAGTTGTCGGGACCCAGTCCCCCTTCCTTCCAGGCCGGATCTCCTGCTACAGGGAGCGTTGCTTCACCCATGTCCATCCCATCTCCACCTGATGGTTTGGTGGTTGAAAGGGAAAGGTTAACAGCTCTGGGGTGTCCGAACACAGCAATTGAGACCCTGATGAGTGCCAGGAGAGAGGGTACCAATAGGGTATACCAAAGAATCTGGGCAAGATTCGTGAGTTTCATCTCTACTGTTGGGGGCTCATTCAAAGACCCAAAAATATCGGACATTCTGGGTTTCCTGCAGTCAGGCCTAGAGTTGCCCTTGGCCGTTAGCTCTCTTAGAGTTCAAGTCTCCGCGATTTCTGCATTTACAGGCGTTGCCTGGGCAAAACATCCTCTCGTCAGGCAATTCTTCAAGGGTGCAACAAGACTTAGACCTCAAAGGAGGCCAAGGTTCTCCAAGTGGGATCTTCCCCTCGTTTTGGACTTCTTTTCAGGAGAAGAATTTCAGCAAATGGATCAATTGTCCATCAAAGACCTTTTTCTCAAGACAGTATTCCTGGTGGCCATAACATCTGCCAAAAGGGTATCTGAGATCAGCTCTCTGGGTTTCAAAGAACCATTTATCACCTTTTTTCCTGATAGAGTGGTCTTGATCCCCATGCTGGGATCAAACCCCAAAGTGACGTCCGTCTTTCATGAGAATCAAGAAATAGTACTCCCAACATTCCATTCACCTGACAATTCTAGCATCCATCCTCTCGATGTCGGAGAAATCTTAAAATTCTATTTGGAAACGACGGCTCCTTTCCGGAAATCGGATTACCTTTTTATCTACTTCCAAGGGAAAAACAGAGGATTACGTGCTTCCTCCAGATCCATCTCAGCCTGGATCGTCCAGGCTATTCAAAGGGCGTATACGGCTAAGGGTCTGGTTCCTCCGGAGGCAGTGACGGCCCACTCAACTAGGAGTGTCTCAACGTCTTGGGCAGCTTCCCGTCACGTGTCGGCAGAAGTGATTTGCAAAGCAGCCTCGTGGTCATCGATAAATACATTTATGACACACTATTGTGTTGAGCCAGCGGCTCTTTCCTCAGTTAATTTTGGTTTGAATGTCTTATCTGTTGACGGTGCCAATTAAACCTTTTTTCTTTAAACCAGCAATATTTCCCACCCGGGAGTGTATGGCTAGTTATTTCCCATACGTAGGCTGCCATGGAGTCTGTCAGGAAAATGGAAAATTTATATCAAATACTTACCGTAATTTTCCTTTCCTGATGGACTCCATGGCAGCAGGAGTTCCCTCCCATTGCTGGAGTAGGCTAAGTTATGGAACATGGTACCTGGCTAGGAGCAAAGATTTATGGGAGTGGGGTCCTATGAGGTAGGAGAGGCGGGATTAACCCATACGTAGGCTGCCATGGAGTCCATCAGGAAAGGAAAATTACGGTAAGTATTTGATATAAATTTTCCATTTTGTGTGAAGAAAATTATACGAATTTCATATGGACACAGTGTTGCATGACCGAGCAATTATCTTTCAAATTGTGACAGCGCTGAAAGCTGAAAATTAGCCTGGGCAGGAAGGGGGTAAAAGTGTCTGGCAGGCAAGGGGTTAATGGCTGAAAAAAAGGCAAAGAGCTTATTGGCAGAAAAAAACGCCTAAACACATCTAAAAGCACCTAAACACCAGCGCTTGAGCATTTATTCATTCCAATGGCCAGAATAATTTATTAACGCCTGACAAACACCTGATGCCGCGTACAAACGATCGTAATTCTCGTCGGAAAAAGCTCTGATGGTATTCCCGTTGGAATTCCGACGGAATTCCGCTCAAACTGTCTTGCCTACACACGGTCACACCAAATTCCGACTGTCAATAACACCGCGACATACAACACGTTCGACGGCACTATAAAAGGTAAGTTTAATGCTTCCAAGCATGCGTCAAATTGTTTCCGAGCATGCGTCGGAATTTTGCGTGTCGGAATTGCATACACACGATCGGAATTTCCGATAGATATATTTATTCTGTAATACAGTGTGCAATGTCCGCGCCATGCAGAGCGCTGGACATATTTGTAATCCGTAGCGTGATCGCTCACCGTGGTTGCCACTGGTAAAAGCACATGGTTACAGTCACTGGTTGCAGGGCTTATCGCAGTGGTGAGTGTCCATTGAAACAACTGAGTGCAGGGGCGTGATGGCAGCGCTGATCCTGGATGGTTTCTATGGACGACAACACTTGGCGACAAGTTTGAATCCGGTTGCTATGGGCAACGGCATGTGACAAAAGTCAATTTTGAGAGCATAGTCTTTTCCTCATTGTACCCTAAACTTGGCAAAACAGGCTTTTAGCGGTTGCTAGTGGCGATGGCCAGCAGGTTAACCGCGAAGGCGGATCTCGGTGGGACCTACAAATGTAGCTTTGCAGTTGCCACTAGTAACAAACATCCACCAAATCACCTCGCTGCCAGACTCCCATACATCATTTGCAGAGACAATGAACAGTCTTTTGCTGGTTTTGTTTTTTTATTTATTGGGGGTTACAACTTGGTTGGGGAAAAGGGTATATGGGATGCCTATAGGATAGTTCATTTTCCATCATATATTAAAGATTTTACTCACTAGCACATAGTTAGAGCCAGAAGAGATGATGTACATATATTAATTGCTATAATCTTCCTCCTGCATCACCATGCAGACTGTTGTTCCTCCTCTGCTTAACTCCCGCAGACTATTGCTTCCAGGAATTCCTCATCCATTACCGTGTAAGGAATGAGGACATCACTCTTGACCATGTAAGGGTGATGTTCCCAGAACTCCTCTCCCCCTGCACAAAACTTATTCTGAAGTAAAGTAATGTCACATCTTCTTCCGTAAGCATGAGGGACCCACTTTGAATAAATCCCCAAGCTGGCTCTGATTGCTCACTGCTACTAGGCCAGAGGACTGCAACACCTCTCCCTGGAGGCCTAGTAGTTTAAAAGCACATGTTGGATAATGGACTACTGTTCCCAGCCAGCCCAGCTTGCAAATCCTGTGCCCTAAAATTTGACACATATCCCCACAGTCTCTCCTCTGATCCAGGACTCCCCATCATTGACCGTGTAATGATAAAGACTTTGCTGATGACCGTGTAAAAGCAAAGTTCCCTCACAGACTTCCTGGCACATCCAGCCCTCCACTGTGGTACACTCACCGACCTTTCTCTGCCCTGAGTCCTTGATGGAGAACTTGACCGGACCATACGTTACGACAGCTACACTTGCCCTTCTGCTCCAGGAATACCTTATCAACGACCGTGTGATGATAAGGACATTGGCAATGACCGTGTAAAGGCAAAGTTCCCTCACAGCTCTCCCTGGGCCTTCTCCTGCGATCGGTGCACCCCCCCAGATGGGGGTGCCCTCCTGCTGCTGTCTATTATTCCATTCTCCACTTCACTCAGCCAACAACTCTCTCCAGTGGCATGTTACCTCAGCTTATATAGGAGGCCCGCTCCCTGCCAATACCATTTGGGGATTGGTCAGGGCTCCCACATGAGCTGCCTGCCACTCCAGTTCCAAGCCCTGCCCCTCTTCCAGAACATTCTCCCTGAAGGCAGGGGAGGCGCCTCAGAACTAGAGCACAGGTGGTCACACCCACTGCTACTCTAACAACTCCCAGCCTCCAGATCAAAACAGACAGGCCTAGCTTGGAGCATAGGCTTGCCTAAATTTACCTGAGCTAACAACCTATCTAGTAAAAATCCTATTAAAATCCTATTACTAGCAGTTACCTATTGGTAGAGGGTGTTACGTGGCTCCGCCCCCCTCTGACGCTATGGGAAAGCCATAGGGGTGTCCTCGTGCATCAAAGGGGGCGGGGTCACCCAGCGACATCACCGTGTGGCCCCGCCCTCAGTTATAAAAGAGCTGTCACCTGAGAGGACGGTCATTACGGAAGGTGCCTCCCATGGAGGCAGGTCGGTCATGTTTTCTTTTTTGGTCCATCGGCAGAGCAAGAGAATAAGAAGAAAACTTGTCCCAAGCCGTGTCTTATCATTTTCACACTTTTTTTGTGAAATGGTAGTGGGTACATTTGTACCCCGTTACCATTTCACACAGGGGGGGAGCCGGGATCTGGATGTCCCCTTGTTAACCACTTGCCTACCAGGCACTTAAACCCCCCTCCCATCCAGACCAATTTTCAGCTTTCAGTGCTCTCACGCTTTGACTGACAATTACTCAGTCATGCAACACTGTACCCAAATTAATTTTTTGTCCTTTTTTTCCCACAAATAGAGCTTTCTTTTGGTGGTATTTGATCACCTCTGGGTTTTTTTTTTTGCGCTATAAATGAAAAAAGACCGAAAATTTAGAAAAAAAACACATTTTTCTTTGTTTCTGTGATACAATTTAGGAAATTATTAATTTTTCTTCATAAATTTTGCCCACAATTTATACTGCTACATATCTTTGGTAAAAATAACCCAAATTAGTGGAAATTATTTGGTCTTTGTGAAAGTTACAGACTCTACAATCTGTGGTGCGAATTATACAAAATTGATCACATTGATCACAATTGATCAGCACTGGTGGCCAATCTCATTTCTTGCGACCCGAACAAGTCAGGAAAGTGCAAATACCCCCCAAATGACCCCTTTTTTGAAAGTAGACATTCCAAGGTATTTAGTAAGAGGCATGGTGAGCTTTTTGATGTTGACATTTTTTCCCACAATTCTTTGCAAAATGAATTATTTTTTTATTTTTTATTTTTTTTCTACATAATTGTCATTGTAATAGGTTATTTCTCTCACATGGCATGTGTATACCACAAATGACACCCCAAAATAAATTCTTCTACTCCTCCTGATTATTACGATACCACATGTGTGGGACTTTTACACAGCCTGGCCACTTAGAGAGGCCCAACATGCAGGGAGCGACATCACGTGTTCTAGGAGCATAAATTACACATCTAAATTGTTGACTACCTATTACACTTTTGAAGGCCCTGGAGCACCAGGACAATGACACGTGACACTGACGTGGCACTGATGACACATGACACTGACGTGGCACTGATGACACATGACACTGACGTGGCACTGACACGTGACACTGACGTGGCACTGATGACAGATGGTACTAATACGGGGCACTGATGACACGTGACACTGATGACAGATGGCACTAATATGTGGCACTGATGAGAGATGGCACTAATACGTGGCACTGATAACAGACAGCACTAATACGTGGCACTGATGACACATGACACTGATACGTGGCATTGATGACAGGTGGCACTGATGACAGATGGCACTAATACGTGAAACTGATGACAGATGGCACTAATATGTGGCACTGATGACAGATGGCACTAATATGTGGCACTGATGACAGATGGCACTATGTGGCACTGATGACAGATGGCACTATGTGGCACTGATGACAGATGGCACTATGTGGCACTGATGACAGATGGCACTGACAGGTGGCACTGATGACAGGTGGCACTGACTACAGATGCCACTGACTACAGATGGCACTGGGGATGGCACTGGGGATGGCACTGGGGATGGCACTGGGCACAGATGGCATTGGGGACAGATTGCAGTGGTGGCAGTGGGCACAGATGGCATTTCATTTTTTTTTTTTTTAAACTTACGGCGCTGCAGCCGTTCATCTCCCCCTCCTCACACGCTGTCTCTGTGTGAGGAGGGGGAGCGGCGCTGAGAGATGATCTTATATGTTTACATATGAGATCATCTCTCATTAGCCAGGGCGATCGCGCTGTAAACGGCCGCTGTGATTGGCCGTTTACAGCGATCTGTGATTGGCCGTGTCCGAGGGACACGGCCAACACAGAATTTCCCTGCTGCGCGCTCGTGAGCGCGCACAGGGAACGAGGAAAGGGGAGGCCGTCATATGACGGCCTCCCGGGATTTCACATCTGCGCTGTGGCCGTCATTCGGCTACGGCCGGATGTGAAGTGGTTAAAGGGGGCTTCCAGATTCCGATAAGCCCCCCCGCCCGCAGACCGCCACAACCACCGGGCAAGGGTTGTGGGGATGAGGCCCTTGTCCCCATCAACATGGGGATACGGTGCTTTGGCGCCCCAAAGCACCCTCCCCATGTTGAGGGCATGTGGCCTGGTACGGTTCAGGAGGGGGGGCGCTCTCTCGTCCTCCCTCTTTTCTTGCGGCCTGCCAGGTTGCGTGCTCAGATAAGGGTATGGTATGGATTTTTGGGTGGACCCCCACGCTATTTTTTTTTTTGGCGCGGGGTACTTCCCCTTAAAAACCATACCAGACCGGAAGGGTCTGGTATGGTTTTTGAGGGGGACCCCCACACCGCTTTTTTTTTGTTGGTTCGGGGTTCCCCTTAATAATCTTACCAGACCCGACGGGACCGACAATTCATTATAGCCGCGAGTACTTTTAAATTACTTTTTTTCCTTTAGAAATGTAATTTTGCTCTCGGACTGTTCTAAACACGGGAAACATGCACCACATTACAGGCATACTATAGACACCCCCCAGGTACGAAATTTAAAGGAATATTTCACTTTTATTGTTTCACTTTAAGCATTATTAAAATCACTGCTCCCAAAAAAAACTGCAGTTTTTTAAACTTTTTTTGCATTGATACATGTCCCCTGGGGCAGGACCCAAACCCTTTTTATGACAATACCATGCATATAAGCCTTTAAAATTAGCACTTTTGATTTCTCCCATAGTCTTTTTTAAAGGGTGTTCGAATTTGCCGCAAACACCCCAAACTGTTCGCTATTTGGCGAACAGGCGAACACCCGATGTTCGAGTAGAACTTATATTTCGACTCGAACATCGGGCTTATCCCTATTCAGTTGTACGGTGTTGATGTAAGTGTTGGTGTAAGAACTTGATATGTACATTAAACATCAGTGTCCTGTTTCACATGCCTTGTGATATGCCTTTAAATGTTATATGTATTATTCTGTCCCTGGTCCCTCCCTTTCCTGTATCTCAGCTTATCCTGTATAGTTAGTCCCACCCTTTGTTCATTCTCCCAGTAATGCATTTCTGCACACATGTGGACTGGATCACATTATGATCTTTTGACCTATCCGATGTTCATTTCTGTAAGATCCTCACAGTTTATGGATTAAACTTCACAAGATCAACAAGGTGTTGTCTGGATCAAGTCACTGTCTGTTTATCCAAATAAGATTGGGGTTATCGACATCTCAACACAACTAACTATAAGTTACAGAGATCACAATTTCAATGCTTAGATTGGAGAGACAGAACAATCAGTGATACAAGAACCTCAGCATTCTCACTGTGGCATAGTTGAACACTTTTCTGCAGCTGAAGGCCAAAGTAGAACACTTTTCTGCAGCTGAAGGCCAAAGTAGAACACTTTTCTGCAGCTGAAGGCCAAGTAGAACACTTATCTGCGTCTGTGAAGGCTATAAAACCGTGAAGCTGCACGCAGAAATCGGCTAGCAAAATAGAACACTTCACTGCATCTATGAAGGCCAAAGAAGAACACTTTGCTGCATCTGTGAAGGCCATGAAACAGTGAAGCTGCATGCAGAAATCGGCTAGCAAGGAAAGTTTGATAAGGGAAGTACAACATTGGAATCATTCGCAATTATTTGACTAAGGCAGCTAGTAGCAAGTAAAGGCTGAACAAGCAAGCACCTTTTAATATGGAACAGTTTAACATGTCAGACACAAGTGAAAGTACAGTGTTGTCCAATCCAGAAGCAACTCCTACAGACCCTATTGCGCAAGATATTATCAATACAGAGCTAGTCAACCCACCACAGTAAGCAGAAATAGCTGCACAAATGTAATAGCCCGAGGTGAGCTCAGATAATACACAGCTCCCAGACATTAGAAGAAGTCATTGTACACGCACACTCATCGAAAAAGGTAAAGCATTGCAAGATGGTAGATAAATTCTCTAATAAAGGATTTCGAACAAAAATATAGAAGATGGAAATACCATATCAATTGTTTGAAAATAGCTCTTAAGAAAAGTGATAATGCAGAATTGATTATTGAAGTTGTGAGCACAATCAATGCCACTCAGTCAGAGGTTGACCATATTTATGGTGACCTAAAAAGCATCACAAGTCCTGAACCTGAAATTCTGAGAAAATATGACACTTGTCTTGCAATCACTAATACTGCAAATGAAAAACAAATGAAAAAACACTTTCTCAACAAAACTGGGGAACTACACCAGGCACTTCCATGTTCTCACTCCACACACACATAAAACAAGAGATAGTAGCAGATTTTTAGAAGACAGTGCATAGCTCAATGATTATATGCAGAGTGCCATAAAAATCAATCATTAGAAATTGGGTTTAATTTCTTTTACTGAGCAGTTTGCAGTTGTCAGGCTTTTAATTGATTGCTTGCTATCTTCTGAGCAGTTTACACATACCCACTATACATCAGTATGTTAATGTAGAGGTAAACCATTGAGACAAACTTATATTTTTTTTGTGCTTTCAAAGCCTACTTTGTTGGGAATTCTGCACAGCCTAGCAACTATGGCACACAGCTTATTCTACAGGAGCACCACGGTCGAGCCTACACAGGCCTTTAAGACTTCTGTTTCCCAAACTACAGGGATGTAGCAACAGGAGTTGCCGCCTCTTATTCATTGCATGCTGTGTGTTGGCACATTCCACTCGGTGAGACACTGCAGAAGCAGGGTTGTCATCCTGTAATAGTAAGTACTCTTGCTGGTAGGATGTAAATTGAAAGAGAAACTCAACTATAACATAAAGGCTATGCACAATGTTTTTTTTTTAAAGTGTCACAGTAAAATTAGTACATTCATGCCTCAAATTTTTTTTTTGCAAGTACAAAAAACTACCCATAGAGCTGTCATCTCTACCTACTGGATTACAGAACTCTGCCTATCCCCACCCCTTTTTTTCCCCTCTCCACATGCCAACATTGGGTTCCTTCCCAGTAGAACAATACACACCAGACACATGACACCAAGAGCCTGTCCACACACCGTGTGTTGGAAAAGACTCCTGGGAGCTGTAGTAACTAACCTCCCAGCAGCTGTCCAAAAAAACTGTCAATCCAGGACAAGATAAAAGTGCTCCAGGCTCCTCTTCTCTTTGTGCCCCCATAGTAAACCACTTGCTATGAGGACACACCTGCGTTGCCTGTGTCTGACACACACAGTGCGTCTCTGCCATGTCCTCTCATCCCTCCTCACAGTATTTGATTTACAGAAGTAGGAGCAAATGGCACTATGCCCTGTGAGAAGAGGGGGGAGAAAAGACTGCAGCCGGGCACAGTGCTGGTTCCCTCAGAGGCTCTGGAATGTGTTATGGTGGAGGGGGGGGGGGTGGCATAGTTAGTGGGGTGTTTTTTACCTTAATGCAGGGAATGCACCCAGCCTTTAGAACCACTTTAAAGCAGAACTAAAATCTGCAGTATTTACCTCCTCTCCAACAATGCAAATTTCACAAGCTCCCTCACCGCCATTGACCCCTTTGCTCCAGCTACCCCGGGATGACGTAACTCCTGCATATGTGGTAGTTAATTAATCCCAGGGCCGTGGTAGGCAGATATTGCATGCACAGCTCAGTGTACAATCTTTGGAGACTTAATAATAGGAAGGTAGGAAGCAATTATTGCAGAACAGACATACAGAGTCTCTTCTGCAATAAAATACTTTCTGCTAGAAAGTGTTTCATTTTCCTCTAAAGTTGCACCTTAATTGAGCATGTTGGCAAGTCCCAATGAACAATCTCAAAACATTTCAAAACTCAGAGAAAAAGTTTTTCTCTAGACGCAGATGTGTGAAGACAGAGAGAGATGGGTATGAATCATGTGTACTATTCTGGTGGGAATTATGAGCTGTTGTTGGTTCCTTTCCAGCAGATATTAGTCACTGGCAGAAAATAACTAACCCCATGTAGTGACTTCTAATAAGCTACATTCACAAGGTGGAGTAATAGTGATTATTAGAATCACAGCTGTAACTTGGGTCTCCTGGAGGCTTTTAAGAAATACAAATCCTGTGCCACTATACCCCTTTCTACATAGCACTTACCTACATCTTCCACCCTTCCATAATACCCCCAAGCCTTTTAACAGCCACCGTATTTGTAGGATATTTTTACAGTATTTTCTCATAAAGACTCATTCAGGGAAAGGTGACTGTGTCTGCACATATCCCAAGCCCCCAGGCAGTTATAATTATCCAGCCATGCTCACATAATGCCTCCCCCCTCTCCTGGAGCCCTTGCTAACAAAGTAGGGCTTCTGGGTATGAGGGAGCACATGGCTTTTCCCATGTGACAGTTCTCAGTCCTAAGCATCCAATCACTAGGCTCAAACACTGTAGCATAGGAGGGCTCTTGACGTCATTCCCTGTCTAAGGTTTGACACTGGAGCTTAGACCAGCTGCAATGCTTTAGCGAGGAGGATGGCGAAGTGACGGTGTCTCTTTAAAGGTGAACTCATAAAAAAAAAAAACCCTCATTTGTAGTCACACAAAATCACGCCCTTATTTTTTAACATGTCCTGAAACAGTTGACCACAGACTTTGGAACAAGAGGTGGACATTAAGGTATAAATACAAAATACCATGGGAACCATGGGTACAGCGACAATGCGGTGCATGGATCACAGTGGTAGGGGCATAAAGGGGTATATGTTAAATAAAACCTGAGCCTCTACTAGGAGGGAAGAAAGTTTAAGACATAGAGTTCAGGGGTGAGGACTGAGTAACGTACAGAGTTCAGGGATCAGGATTAAGTGACGCCCAGAGTGGAGTGGTTAGGATTAGGTAGCGCACAGATTTCAGGGATAAGCATTAGATAACGCACAGAGTTATGGGGGCCTGGAGTAAGTAACGCACAGGCTTCAGGGTCGGGATTAAATAATGCACAAGGATCAGGGGTCAGGTCAGGAGCAAGTAACTCACAGATTGCATCTGCTGTTTGGCTTCACAGCTCTACCCCAGCATTCATACCCTCCCTATGAGCTGAGGAGCATAGTATAAATATTGCATTGAGCAGCCTCCAAATCAAGGCACACTGGGCAAGTGTCAATCCAAAATGGTGTAGCTGGCTGGGTGGAGTGGCCTGTACATGCGCAGCAATATGGATAGCAAAAAGTGCATGGATCATAGATAGCTGCACACATGCAGTCTTCTCTAGTAGTACCATTTTCAATGAACGCATGCTGTGTGCCTGAGACCCATCCATGACACCTGTTTCCCTGGGACAAACTCTTTACTACAGGGACTACCCCTGGGAGGAGGAATTGTAACCTTACTGTGTTCACCAATACCTCCTAAAATGTACTTTTTAAATGAAAGCAGTGCAAGTACATGAATTTGACTTATCAGTCTCTTTGCAGTCCACACAGCAGATCCAAGACTGGGCACAGTTTAATATGTATTTCATCTGCATATTCAGCAATTTGCCTGAAGTTCAGCTTTAAAGCTGTTGTTGTAAAGCCCCATACACACGGTCGGACAATCCGCGGACCAGGTCGGTCGGATTTTATCCGTCGTACTTTGTCCGATGTTGGTGTTGCGTACACACGGTCGGACTACGTTGTCGGAATATCCGGTCTGCAAGAACGTCGTGACGTAAGTCGTCGTCCACGAGATTACAAAAGGGAAGTTCAGCACCACGTCAGGCACCCGTTGGGCTCCTTCTGCTGATCCCGTGTTTATCGAGAGTTAGTGGAAGTTTGGTGACTTAAGATTCGCGCTTCTCAGTTTTCTGACTCAGATCGTTACTGCTCTTCAGTTTGTGCTTGTCGTGCGTATCTGTTTATTAGTGCGTGTAGTCAGTTCGCATTTGTTGGTCATTGCGGCCTATATCTTGATATAGGACGCTTTGATTTGCACTGCTTATTGTCTGCTCGTTGCTGGTATTCATTTCGTTCTTTCAGGCCTTGCTGTTTATCGGTGCTTTCTGTTTGTCCGTTCTGACCAGCCGACCTTTTGTGACCTTGTGAGCGATGTTTCCCGTGCGTACTCGTCGCCGAGTTCGTGCTGTACGCGGAATTGGTGTCGGGCTTTTAGCTTTGACCCAAGACCCGTCCATGAACAGAGTGACGAGGAGTATGTGGACCAAGAATTGGTTGCTTCAGCGTGACCAATTCTCGCACATGCCTTTGCTTCGTGAGATCCGGGAGAATAATCCTGATGATTTCAGGAACTTTCTCCGGATGACGGACCCCGATTTTCACCGTCTTTTGGCTTTGCTGACCCCCTTTATCAGCCGGCAGGATACCTGCATGAGACAAGCCATTACTCCGGAGCAGAGGCTTGTTGCCACGTTGAGGTACTTGGCGACAGGGAGAAGTCTTCAGGATTTGAAGTTCTCTTCAGGTATCTCTCCCCAGGCCCTGGGAATCATTATTCCAGAGACCTGTTCTGCCATCATCCAGGTCCTGCAGGAGGACTATATTAAGGTAACATTTATACTTTACTATTCCCTTCTATGTATGCTCTGTTTGCTAATGTCTTCTATTTTTGACCTCCTTCCCTAATTACCATGATTGCAATATGTTCTAATATGCTGTGCCCCTTTTCTCCTTCATGCATTTTTCCCTTCACTTACCTTACCAGCATGCTCTTCTGCCCAATAGACACCTATGGCCTAGTCACTTAAGCAATGTATTTTGTCTGCTGCATAGTATTGTTTGCCCCCAAACACCCCCTAAAATATGCACAAATGTTTGCTGTGTGGTTTACTTCATGTAGAGCCCCTTTAGAATTTTTTTTTTTTGGTGGGGGGGGGGGCAAACTCATTAGGAACCCCCTCCCCCAACTGCTCTGTCAGATGGTACCAATCCTTTATCTGCTGGCTTTTCCAAGGTCCATACACACTATATACCTACCTCTTTATAGTGGGCATCTTCAGGGATGAATTCAGCAAAGCATGTAGTGCAAGGGGCTGCCTCCATACATTCCATTTCCTAATTTTTTGTCTTCTTTCCCTCCTATTAGCTTGCTTGGTAAGTTCAGAATGTCACAATGTGCCTGCCTTTTTTTGGGGTGGGGGGGGGGGGGGTTGAAATGTTATTTTATCTTTCCTGGGGGCTGCCAATAGTGTTAAGTACAGAGGGTCTGGCCAAACTAGCACACATTATTGAGCCATTTGCCAATCAATGAAGTGCAGAGGGTTACCTGTCCCCCCCCCCCCCCCACAAAATCCTAGTTATTGCCAATGGCCCATCAGAAGTGGGGGGATTGATGGGGGGTGAGTCATCTGTGAAGGGGAGCCTCTACTTTTCTGTGCAAATACTTTCCAGCCTCCAATTTTATACAATGCTCTTGTTCCAAGATGTTGATTGTCTAATCTGCTTGCAATGTTTAAGTGCAAAGTGACTAATTTATTTTTCTTGTTTCACTCCACAGTTCCCTTCCACGCCACAGGAATGGCAGACTGTGGCCTCCCACTTTGCCAGCCGTTGGGACTTTCCTAACTGCGGAGGGGCAATTGATGGGAAACACGTCCGCATCGTCCCACCGCCCAACTCGGGGTCCTACTATTATAATTATAAAGGGTTTAATAGTGTAGTGATGTTGGCGGTGGTGTCGGCAACATACGAGTTTATGTATGTGGACGTGGGGATGAACGGCCGGATCTCGGATGGTGGTGCCATTACGCACACGGAGTTCTACTGGCGTCTCCAAAGTGGCAGTCTGTGCTTGCCACCTCCAGAGGAGAATGCCGAAGGACTCCCCTTCGTCTTTGTCGCAGATGAAGCGTTTGCGTTGACTCCCCATGTGATGAGGCCGTTCCCGATGAGGACCCTCACCCCGGACCAGAGGGTCTTCAACTACAGGCTGTCCAGAGCCAGAAGAGTGGTGGAGAACACTTTTGGCATCCTGGCCAGCCGCTTCCGCCTGTTCCTGACGGCATTTCACTTGGCGGAATACAAACTGAACCACATAGTTCTTGCCTGTTGCATATTGCACAACTTCCTCAAAAGACATAACAGGAACTATGTGGTGCCCGTTGGCCCAGATGTGGAGGGCCCTCCAAATGCGGACCTCACAGCCCTTCAAGTGGCACGTCCAGGCTTGCCCCCTCTAAATGCCCGCGTGGTCCGCGAGCAATATATGGACTACTTTGTGGGTAGGGGGGCCATTGCTCTGCCTGACGATGTGTGAGAGGCATTTTTTAATAAATCTGATATTTTAACCAACCTCTGATTTCTTGTCATTTCAGTCTTCTTTTTAGCTTATTTTACTTTGACATTTTTTCCCTTTGCCTTCGACAGTGGGAATGCACTTTCTGGGCAAAAGGAGGTAACAGTCTCTTCTTCCCAAAAAGATTATTCTCATGTTGTGTGTTTGCTACCTAATCTTTGGTCTAGAGAAGGTTTGTCCTGCATAACTGACAGCCAAAATACTCCTTTTCATCACCAGGTCTGACATGTGTGTATTCTGAAAAATGCTGTGCTCCGTGTTTTCGAACAAAGCACTGTGGGTGTCATTTACATAAGTCAAATCCGCTATGCTCTACAAGTGCATTGAAAAAGTTCCCTGGGAAAGGAAATTGCAGTGCAAAGTGGATTTGCCTTTAGTAAATAACACCCATTGCCCCCCATATCCTTTACATTTTACATACATAATGCATTGTGTTTTTTAAATAAGGAAGCCACACATTTAGAAAAATAAAAAAGTTTACTTGGAAAACATTCACAAGTGCGTTTACAATCTTCACGCCAAAACTGACAACATCTTGGTTATTTACAACATTGTTTACAAACATTCTGCAATTGGTAAAACCAGGCATGGAGCTAACCAGAACCTATGAACTAGGAAAGTTCAACTTTGTAAAGTGAAGACAAGATCAGACATGACTATATGTTTAAAGTGTGTTTGATCTTGCCTTCATCACCCCCGAAAAGTGGAAATTTGGAACATGCACACAATTTGGGTGTGAAAATGGTCATTAGATGGTAAAACACATGCCTAGAAGCTTCAAAAGTGCCATTTTCCATCATGGGGATGAATGGACGTTTTTTGGGGGTGCAACACCTTCACCACAACCACTTTCGTAGTTCGTAAAGTGTTTGCACCCCCAAAAAAACGTTGGCATTCATCCACCATGATGGGAGCTAGCACATGTGGACACAATGTGTGCATGTTCCAAATTTCACACAGTTTTTAAGTTGCAAATGTGTTCAGAAGCTGGCACAAATGTGTGTTAATTACTTGGTGCGTTTTCAGATTTTTCCTAAAACATCAATGATGTTCTTCAATTTTTGTTGAACATCATTGATGTTTTGCTTTATGTAATCTAGATTTCTATTGCAGACCATTATCTCTCCGATGAGTACGTGGGCACTCTCTGTGGTAAAGTGCGATTTTTCTTCCACAACATCCACGTCACCTAAAAACCACAAACAAACAAAAATGGGGTGTTGGAAATGAGGCAGCCATACATGGATTAGCTTACCAGTAGCTGTGTTCTCCAACACTCACCTGTTGTGGTGACAATTTCTCCAAGTTCGATGATCTCTCCTTCCTCCTCCTCCTCCTCTGCTTCTGCTCTTTCCCCTTTTTTGGGAGGTGTTGGTTTGGGGGTTTCCTCAGACGGCCCAAGTTTTCGCTCCCCTATGAGAATGTACAAAAGGAAGATTTAGCAACACAATCTATTGAGGGCAGAAATAGGAAATGACAAACATTGGTTGAAAGTGACGGACACTATTTTAGTTTGGCCAGTTACAAATGCCAACTACATGAATGTAGTCACTTTGTAAAGGTGCTAAACTGACTAGCTTTTTGGTAGAAGTTTGTGTGATGGAGACCCCCCTCTAGTATCCACTGGAGCACATGTGTGGAAAAGCCTAATAAAAAGGGGGTTTGGGTGTCCCAGCACTAGTGCTCTAGAGTCCAGATGGGTAAACAGCTACTGGGTGACCTCTCCTTTACATTGAATAAATTGGCTTTACATTCTTGATGACATTTCTAGTGAGAACAAACTTCCTTTCTCCAAAAAAAACACCAAACCACGTATTATAAGTGGCCGAACGTTCGAGGTTGCGTACGATCGAATGGACACACACACGACCATGACAGTGGCAGAAAGATCGAGGCTGAGTACGATCGAATGCACAGACGAACATGAAAGTGGCCATTTTGGAATGTACAACTTTGTAAAAATCAAACCACATGGAGCAGTATGCAAGCAAGAAATCAAACACAAAACACAACTACTTACTTTTTTGAAGAATTCGCTTGATCTTTCTGTACTGATCGGCCTCCCTCAGTTTCAGGTCTGACCAGCGTTTCCTCAGTTGCTCCTTGGATCGTTGTACCCCAAAATGATTGTACAGCCTTCTCACAACTTTAGACATGATCTTGGCCTTGCGGACATTGGGGTTGAGGTAAGGCCCATACTTCCCATCATAGTCGCTCCTCTTTAATATGTCCACCATCTCCAACATTTCTCCAAATGACATATTTGAGGCCTTGAATTTCTGGCTCCGGGATCGGGACGTTTCTGCCTCCGGACTTTCCTCGTCCTCCTCCTCGTTGGGGGGATATTTGGGGCGCACCTGCTGTGTCCCCGCCATGTGCTCTCCCCACTGCGCCGTAAAGAGAAGGGGTGGGGAATAGACGAGAAAGATCGTCAGGGGCGGGCGGAGTTTGACGCATGCGCACTGTATATAAAACGTCACACGCCTGTGTCGTAGCCACGATCTGGGAGACGAGGGGAGAGAAAGCTCACGCACGAGACGATCGCTACAAACGAAGGTACAATTTGACGTTGGTACATAACTAGCCTAGACTGATTAGAACTTGAGGCTTCTTTATGGAGAAGATTAGGAGAGTTTAGGCTGACATTATTTATATTGTTTGGTGTGGCGTTGTGTCTTGCAGAGGTGATGGAGGCCTTCTACAACGTGAGCTTTCTACCCCTCTTCATTGATAAATACCGGCAATTCCCCCTCTTATGGCAGGCGAAACACAGGGATTATAGCAACAGACCAAAGAGGTACGCAGCCCTGCTGAAACTTGTGGCATTTGTAAAGCCTACCCTGCCCATGGCAACCGTGGCAAACTTAAAAGTGAAGATCAACAACATGAAGAGTACCTATTTCCGGGAGCGCAATAAGGTCCGGAAGTCCCTAGCATCTGGAGCTGCAGCAGCTGATGTCCATGTCCCCACGCTCTGGTACTATGAGAGGCTCCACTTTCTCAAAGACCAGGCTACTGTCAGGAAGTCACTCTCGACTCTTCCTTGCACGCGTCCTTCCACGCACGCCACCCCTGATGAGGCTTCCGAGGACCAACCTGGGCCTTCCAGTATGGAATATGTGCAGGAGCCCAGCTTGTTCCAGGTATAGTAGTTTTGTAACCAGTTTGGGGAATAATGAATGATGTTCAGTTAATTCAGGATCCCCAATTGCTTAGTTCCTAACGTGATTGACATATCAACAGACAGTGGTGTTGGAGACATTTTTGGGAAGAATCTAAACTGCAGGGCAGAGAATTGTATGGTTTTCTATTTGTAAACATTTTGCAACAGTCACTAGATGAGAATTGTGTGTGTTTGATGAACAAATAACTGAAACTATGTCCCTTTTTCATACACAGGAAGACCGCAGCCAGGAGGTGGCTGTGGAAGGTGGCAGTCAGGAGGAGGCAGGGGGTAGTGGCAGCCAAGAGGGGGGTAGGCGTAGGAGCCTGACTGTCTCCCAAGTCTCTCCCCTCCGCCTTCCCTACAGAAGGGCGAAAAACATGGGGGAGGTGGGAGAGTCAGCGCTCCAGCTGATCAGAGATGCCTCAGCCTCCCTCTATGCCACACCCACCTACGAGGAGGCCTTTGCCTCCTTGGTTGGCAGTAAATTTACGGGTATGGAGGCGGGGCAACGCAGCATGTGTGAGGAGGTCATCCTCAAATACTAAATGAGGGGATGGCTGGGGAGATGACTCCCCTCACACATGTTTGCGAGAGTGACCTTGCTCCGCCTCCTCCTCCTCCTTCTGCCACCCCACCAGCACCAGCACCACGGCGTGGAAGGAAGCGTATAAGGAAGACCTGAGAGTGACGACCTGGATTCAGTCTGGTCTGAGACAAGATGGAGCCTCTCGTAGGACCAGAGCCTGGGGACCTAGATGGCATCTGCTGCAGTTCCGGATGTTTTGGACTTCAGGACCAGATTGCGCTCCCTTATTATTTAGATAGGTACTCTTCATGCCCCCAATTGTTTAAGCCTGTAAAATGATGGTTGCCATGGGTGTCCAAGGCTTTGCAAATTCCCCAAGTTTCACCATGGCTGCGTTCCTCTTTGGTTTGTTGCTGAGACCTAAATAAATGTTTTTTGGATTTGAAATAATCATTGACTATTGTGTTTTACTTTTCTACAATGACAGTTTTTCTTTGAGTAGGCAGGTACATTTCACTAATCCTAAAGTAGAATTAACAAGGGGCACCAACAACCAACAAACTCCTAGTAAATTTAAGCAAGAAATACAAATGTTAATAATGTGGTTTTGCTAAGTTGAGACATACAACCCCCCTCCAAAAAACAAACAAATTCTCCTTCAAATATGTATTCCCCAAAAATTTTTTTTTTAAAAATCATGGTAAAAAAATAACAAAGATTGTTTTACGATCTGAGTAAAAATAAACATGTAGTGTATAAATGCTGCAAAGTAATAAAGAAGTAAGTTTGTGAGAAGTGCGGGTGAATAGGAGCAGCTAAAACATGTCATTCTTGTTGCATTGTAAAGAAAAAGAGAATGCGCTGCATTAAAGACATTTTAACATTGCAGCGTGACGAATGTGCTGTGTCGATTAGGAAAGGTAGTTTTACCTGACCGAGCGCTTCCGTCACAGAATTTCTTCTGAGCATGCGTAGCACTTTGTCCGTCGGACAAGCGTACACACGCTCGGATTTGGTGTGATCGGACCGTGTTGACGGCAAAGATTTCCAGCAGGAGATAAGACTTTGTCCGTCGGTCAAACCGACGAACACTGTCCGATGGTGCATACACACGGTCTGATTTTTCAACAACCTTGTCCGATCGGACAGAATCCATGAAAAAGTCAGACCGTGTGTATGGGGCTTCAAAATTACATTGGTATTTTAGTTAAAAAAAATTAAATTTAATACTTACCTGCTCTTCTGGTCCCCCCACCCCTACTGGCACTCTCGGCTCCTCCTCTTCTGTGTGTGCCCCCATAGAAAGAAACGGTCTTAGCACTCCTGCGGTCTTGCTTCCAAGCTGGGCTGTGTGCATCCACAGACACACGCATAATTCGGCCCCGCCCCCGGCTCTCTTCTCACAGAATTTAATTGACTCCCAATGGCTCTCGCTGCTGTCTCTGTCCCGTGAGGAGAGAAACATAGACCTGAGCCACTGAAGACCAGCATACCACTAGGTCAAGATTAAACTCAGGTAAGTTATTAGGGAGGTGGGGGAGGGACAATACAATTATTGGGACATTAAGGTAAAAAAATGTCTTGGCTTTATAACCACTTTAGGTTTGTATGTTTTTAGATGGACGTTTCATAATATATTCATAATATATTTATATAAATATTTTATTTTACAAATATACATTTATTTGTGGCCAAGTTTTTTTTATTTATATATTGGAAATCTGTATGAGTTATACTGTTTATGCTTTTTATGCTTTTTTTATGCTTTTTTATGCTTTTTAAATTGTTATTAACTTTTTTTTTAAATTATATTTTAGTATGACGGGTATCAGCAGAACAGAATGAGATTGCTTCCCTTTAAAGGACGGATACAATATTAACTGTAGTCAAATTGCTATCATGAGCTCATATAGCCCATTGTTCTATCCCTGAAGAGATTGTGCATTGGAATCCCAGACTTTCCATCTTAGCGTGCTTCTTACCATTGCATTAGCACTGACTATTGTACAAAATGCGCCTGGGGAGGAGTTCACATATTGCTGGGAACAAGAAATCAATCTGTAGTATTGATCTATTGATATCATGGGACTGAGAGCTGCTTGTGTTAGTGGGGGGGGGGGGGGGGGGGGGGGCTGTGTTTTCACAGTTAACATGAGATCTCTTAGAGATTTGCAGGCAGAGTCCAGCGACAGGCAGAGCTGAGCAAAAAACCTTAAAGTGGACCTCCTCTGCCTTATAATATATTAATGGGCAAAATTCATAAACTGTCTCTAGCTAACGCATTTGGAATTGCATGGTTAAAAACTGTACAAAGTTTCTCTTCTCCCATTTCTTTGCTTTCCGTTCCACCCATTCTCCCTGGCTTCTGTTATGAGCCTACAGCTCTGCTATCTGAATCTTAGTAAACGGGTTAAAAAAAAGATCCCTATATCACTGCAACAGAATGAATACATCTGTAGTTGCTGATCCATTTATTCTGTCCCCATTGATAAGTACTCAATCTCTCTCCTTCCCCTGTTGTATGTGGAAGGGGAGGGATCAGCACTGTAAACATTACCATGTGATTGCTGTGATGACAATCACAGCAATCACATGGTACCCAGTTCCTCAGATTGGCTGGTCAGTGATCACTTGGTATATAGGCCACCTGACTGCTATTTATCCAGTTCAGTTCATAAATGGCAGGGGTAAATAAAATCACCGCTGATCTACTGTTGATAGACGCACCCTGGTAGAAAAGGGGTTAAGGAAATGATCTTTACTTATACAGGAATATTCTTTTGTAAATCTCTCAGATCCAAATTTTTATTCATGCCTAATGACAATATGGTTGCCTACCGAAAGTCTGAGCATTTAGTATTTAATCTGTCATTATAACTTTGTTGGGTTTCTGAGGTGATACAATGTAAGTATTAATGTAATGAATTAACAAAATTGTATGGTATTTATATCATCTGTGTTTAAAAAAAATAGACAAACTATTTTCCAAGATTTTATGGGATAGAAACATAGAGTGATAGCAGATCAAAGATCAGTGTTTTTATGCGTAGTAGGAAAATGCTGCACTTAATCCTCCAGATACAAGGAGTTACAGATACTATATATATCTTTATATTATAGATAGATAGGTAAATTATATTTATATAGATAGATATATCTATATAAAAAGTGCACATGTGACCAAAAATTCATGAACATCTCAAAATAAAAATAAAAAATAGAAAAATAAACATAAAGGGGGTTATTTAGTAAAACTGGAAAGTTAAAAATCCAGCATAGAAACCAATCAGCTTCCAGTTTTTATTGCCAAAGCTTAATTGAACATGCTGAAGTTAGAAGATGATTGGCCATGCACAGTTGCGCCAGATTCTGAGTGCACCAGTTTTAGTAAATCTCTCCCAAAGAGTCCAGGCCCAGTGTTCAATTATGTTTCTGAAAGAATAATTCACTTAAAATGTGAATGTTATGTGCCTAAACTTCCACAAGCAGTTCTCTCAGATCACTATAAGTGCAAACATCTTACTAGATTAACAGGATCTCTAAGTAATCGATTCACGCTGCCCCGTCCTGAAAGTAACGCGACTCACGGTGCAACTTTGTCAAGGGACTTCCTGGCAATTTGTTGGTGACTTGAGTTATACTTGAGGTGATTTGATGCAATTTAAAGGGACTTTGAAGAAACTTTCCCAATGCCTGTGTAATCTTCCTGTAATGTGGGATCCCAAGTCGCGGCAGTGTGAACCAAGCCTAAAAGGGATCAAAAGGGCTCAAACACATAAATAAGGTCACTCCAAGGGTCCACTGCCACTTTCCAAACATGTCCAGTCAATCCAAAGTACTGTATGTGAAAATATCCAGCTTTTCCTTAGAGAGTGGGAAAAGAACAATGGGAGACCACAGAGTAGTATAGCTAAAAGGTCACCATTTATTATACATAAAATATACTCACAAATGTCACAGAGTACATAAAGCATCTATCACCATTCCGTTGTACACCGACGGGTGTAATAATGTCACAGGCTGCAGGCAGGGCCAGTGGCCTGTGACGTTATTACAGCCGCTGGTATACAATAGCGTGGTGATAGATGCTTTATGCCCAACCACGTCTGCAGAAATAACGATTTCTTTTCCTTTTCTTGGAGATTATTCCTCCCTGTTTCATAGTATTTACAGAGACTTTAGCAATTTTTACCACCCTCAAACACTAAAGTCCTGCAAGCAGACTTGAACCTAGACAAATCACTTCAGGGCCTAAGGTGATGTGGCCTCTGGTGGTTTATACTTTCCGTTTCTGGCTGACATTTAGGGATGAGCCGAATGCCCCCGGGTTCGGTTCGCACCAGAACCTGCGAACGGACTGAAAGTTCGCACAATCGTTAAAATCCTATTAGTTACAATGGACGCGAACGTTCAAAATCTAAAGTGCTAATTATAACAGCCAATATGCATGTTATTGTCATAAAAAAGATTTGGGGACCCGTATCCTGCCCCAGGGGACATGTATCAATGCAAAAAGAAGTTTTAAAAATGGAAGTTTTTTTATGGACCAGTCAATTTAATGATGCATAAAGTGAAAAAAAAAAGTGAATTATTCCTTTAAATATGGTACCTGGGGGGTGTCTAAAGTATGCCTGTGAAGTGGCATGTGTTTCCCGTGTTTAGAACTTTCCCTGCCTGCCTATCAATCCTCTTTCCCTGCACTTTTCCCACACAGAAATCAATGAGCAATAGTTCACAGTTCCACTGTCCCTGCCTGCCTATCAATCCTCTTTCCCTGCACTTTGCCCACACAGAAATCAATGATCAATAGTTCACAGTTCCACTGTCCCTGCCTGCCTGCCTATAAATCCTCTTTCCCTGCACTTTGCCCACACAGAAATCAATGATCAATAGTTCACAGTTAAACTGTCCCTGCCTGCCTATCAATCCTCTTTCCCTGCACTTTGCCCACACAGAAATCAATGATCAATAGTTCACAGTTCCACTGTCCCTGCCTGCCTATCAATCCTCTTTCCCTGCACTTTGCCCACACAGAAATCAATGATCAATAGTTCACAGTTCCACTGTCCCTGCCTGCCTATCAATCCTCTTTCCCTGCACTTTGCCCACACAGAAATCAATGATCAATAGTTCACAGTTCCACTGTCCCTGCCTGCCTATCAATCCTTTTTCCCTGCACTTTGCCCACACAGAAATCAATGATCAATAGTTCTGTTCACAGTTCCACTGTCCCTGCCTATCAATACTCTTTCCCTGAACGCCGCAACACACTACACAAGGCCGCCGGCGTGGCAGCCTTATATAGTGTGGGGCGTGTACTAAACTACCTGAGCTATAATTGGCCACAGGCATCCTGACTGTGGCCAATTATTGCTCTCCTCGCTGCTGGAGCTATGATTGGCCAAGCATGCGGGGTCACAGTGCATGCTTGGCCAATCATCAGCCAGCAATGCACTGCAACTGGCGCAGTGCATTGCGGGCTGTTCGCATCACACAAATTTGATGCGAACGGCCCCCAGAGTTCTGGACTCGACGAGCGGACGAACGGCCGATGTTTTATTCGAACATGGGTTTGAATCGAACACCGGGCCCATCCCTACTGCCAATATGTTACTTTAGGTGACTCTGTTACAGTTTAAGCTGATTGGCAAAACTTGGGCTCAGTTACTCATAATTATCCTGTCTCTTAAGTGTATTACTACCATTGTTATTCATTTCACCCCTGGCCTGCCTTTACCCAATTTATTTTATGACAATATATTAAAGTGGTTGTAAAGGCAGAAGTTTTTTTTTTATCTTAATGCATTCCATGCCTTCCCTCAGCCCCCCACTAATATTTACCTGAGCCCCATCTTGATCCAGCGATGTTGCACGTGAGATTTAGCTGTCCGGGACTCTTCCTCCTGATTTGCTGAGACACACAGCGGACGCCATTGGCTTTCGCTGCTGCCAATCAAAGTCAGTGAGCCAATGAGGAGAGAGAGAGGGGGTGGGGCCAAACCGCGGCTCCATGTCTGAATGGACACTCAGAGCAGCGGCTCAGCTCGGGTGCCCCATAGCAAGCTGCTTTCTGTGGGGGCACTTGGCAGGAAGTAGGGGCCAGGAGCACTGGCGAGGGACCTAAAAAGAAGAGGATTTGGCCTGCTCTGTGCAAAACCACTGCACAGAGCAGGTAAGTATGACATATTTGTTATTTTTAAATTAAAAAAACAAGACTTTAGTACAACTTTAACCACTAGCCGACCAGCCACTGCAGTTGTACTGCGGCAGGTTGGCATGGCTGTACAAATCGCCATAGCTGTATGTCGCTTTTTTTAGACGTCACAGCAGGCATGCCCCGCCACGTGTCCCCGGAGCCAATGTGCATGCCCGGCGTGCGTGATGACCACTGGGCACCCGCGATCACTCGTGACAGAGCGAGAACCGGGATCTGCGTGTGTTCATACTAAGTATGAACACCAATCTCTCTCCTCCCCTAGTCAGTCCCATCCCCCCCACAGTTAGAACACACCTAGGGAACACAGTTAACCCCTTGATCGGGGAGAAACCATTCTATAGAACAAAGGCGGAAAATGTTTATAAAAGCGTTAGCAAATTGGCAACTGCAAGATGCATGGAGGATCACCCATTTAAAGGAGCGGGATTATACCTGTTTCTCCCTGGTCCACAGTTCCTTCTCCAGGATAGACTATATTTTCATAGAGCATCAGTTAGTGCCAGCTCTTAAAAAGGCAGAAATAAAAACAATCACTTTATCAGACCATGCTCCAGTGAGAATACAACTGGAGATAAAAGGGGACTCTGGACCGGGGATAAACTGGAGGTTGAACGATTCATTGGTCCAAGATCAAGAATCAATAAGTAGGATTGAACCGGAATTGGACACTTTTTTTAGGCTCAATGAGACGCCAGGAATTTCCAGTTCAATCTTGTGGGAAACTCATAAAGTTGAAACAAGGGGGATCCTAATAGGGATTGGTGCGGGGAAAAAAAAGTAAGGGAGAAAAGGAAAAAAGAGTTATATATGGAAATAAATGAGCTAGAGCAAAGAACAAGGCCCAAAGGGATCCCGGAAAGGCAGGAGTTGATAATGAAAAAGAAAGAACTAGAAGAATGTTTAGAACAAGAGAGGAAAGCTGCGTTCCATATAATAGATAAAGAAAGATACCAATAGGGAAATAGATCAGGAAAATGGATGGCCAGAAGGGTGAAGGAAAAACAGAATAGGACTTTCATAGCGAGGGTAAGAGATGCAAGAGGGGACATACAAATCTCCTCCCCGGATATAGCATGCACATTCCATTCTTACTACAGTATGCTATATAACATTAAGCAGAAAGAGAAAGAGAAGACAAAGCAGAGAGAAGAAATGAGGGAGTATCTACGGAACCTGGACTTCCCGAGGGGTGAGAAAGAAGAGATGGAGGCACTAGAAGCCCCCATATCGTTAGAGGAAGTAGAGAGAGCAATTAAAAATACCGCCTTAGGAGGAAGCCCGGGCCCCGGTGGATACCCCATCTTGTATTACAAAAAGTTTTGCAAGCAGTTAGCGCCGAAATTATGTGACTACTTTAATACGGTAAGGGAAGGAGAGAAATACAGAGAGGAGACACTTTTGGCACATATCACCCTGATCTTGAAAGAGGGGAAAGACCCTATGGCAGTAGAAAGCTATAGGCCAATTTCATTATTAAATTCAGACATAAAGATTTTTGCAAAAATAATAGCAGAAAGATTGAAGTCATATTTGCCAAAATGGATCCACAATGACCAGGTGGGGTTTATCCAGGGGACGGAAGGAAGGGACAATTCACTAAAATCTATAATGTTGATACAGGAAGCCATCAAGAGGGGTACACAGTCCTCATGTCAATTGATGCCGAAAAGGCTTTTGACAGGGTTGATTGGGGGTTCCTTTTTGAAACCTTGAGATACCTGGGATTAGGCGAGAACATGATGAGATGGATTGAATCCCTCTACTACCACCGAGGGCTAGAATAAGAGTTAATGGCACCCTGTCCTGCCCCCTTGATTTATTCAATGGGACAAGACAGGGTTGCCCACTCTCCCCACTCCTATTTATAATCACGTTAGAACCCTTATTGGCCGCAATACGCAAAAATCAAGATATTCAAGGTATTAGGGTAGGAGAAAGGGAGTATAAGGCATCCGCATTTGCGGATTACGTGCTTCTTTATATCTCCATGCCCAGAACATCAATCCCCATGGTCTTGAAGGAGTTAAAACAATATGGCAAATTATCGAATTTTAACGTAAATATGACAAAATCTGAGATATTAAATTTAACTCTATCAATAGAAGACCAGAGAGCAATCCAAGTTAAATTACCATTTAAGTGGTGCAAGAAAGAACTGGGCTACTTAGGAATAAAATTGACAGCTCAATTAGGTGACCTCTTTGAAACTAATTATATCCCCCTGCTCAATAAAATTAAAGTGCAACTAAGTAGGATGCAATTTAAAGCACTCTCATGGATCGGAAAGATAAACGCAGTTAAAATGTTAATACTACCTATATTCATTTATACATGTCAAATGATCCCAATTTCCCTCCCATAAATGTATTTTAGAAAATTAAAATCTATGATAATAATATTTATTTGGGCACAAAAACGGGCGCGTATCGCTTTCAATACAATGGTTAGAGAAAAAGACAGAGGGGGTTTAGCAGCACCAGATTTTAAAAAATATTATGAAGCTATTGTGATCTCGAGAATAATAGATTGGACTCACAACAAGAAGGATAAGAGCTGGGTCAATTTAGAAACGAGTCTAAGTAGAACAAACATAGGGAAAATGATAAGGATACCTCCACAATGTCGAGATTTCATTCCAAACACAAACTCACTCACAAAAAATTCACTAAAGGTTTGGGATGTAATACAGAAGAGGCATAAATGGGACTATAATTCACCCCTAATTCCACTTTTAGATACAAACTTCTTCCTACCCGGGAAGGAGAAGCACATATATTTTAGTAGGTGGGCCAATAAGGATAATTTAAGATTGCAGGACGTGATGGAAGGAAATCAGGGGCGTAACTATAGGGGGTGCTGCAGCGCAACCGGGCCCTGTGCTGCAAGGGCCCCATGCCGCCCCCTCTACATATGGTCGGTGGCAACATAGGCGGTTAGGCACCGGGCACACGGGTGGCTGGAGGTGGGGGGTGACTAGCAGAGCTCAATGCTCGACTACCGCACTGGCTGCTCTTTAGTTTTGCATTCCTCACACAACCTGTGTCCTCTGCCGCTTCTCCGGGTCCCCCTCTCCTGCTCCATGCAGTGCTGCTCAGTCCGGTGTCTGTCCTCCCAAGCCCGAATCCCGCCCCCTGAGTCCCGGGCAAACAAACTTTAAGAACACAGATGCAGTGCTCCCCAAAGGACACCGCAGGCCTGTCTGCCAGCACCCCCCTCCTCCCCGTCATACACAGATGTTGACAGGTCTTTCTGGGAGATATGTCCCCTAAGGACAGGGACCCCATCTCCCCTGGGGACAGGGCCCAGTTCTCCCTAAAGGACAGGGACCCCATTTCCCCTAAGGGCAGGGACCCCATCTCCCCTGGGGACAGGACCCACTTCTCCCCAGAGGAAAGGGACCCCATTTCCCTTGGGGACAAGGAACCCTTATCACCTGAGGACAAGGACCCCATCTCACCTAAGGTCAGGGACCCCATCTATCCCCTGGGGACAGGGACCCCATTTCCCTTAGGGACAGGGACTCCTACTTACGTGGGGACAGGGACCCCATCTCCCCTAAGGACAAGGGCCCAATGTCTCCTGGGGACAGGGCCCACTTCTCCCCAGAGGACAGGGTCCCAATTTCCTTTCCCTTCTTCCTCTTTGTCTCAAAGGTGTAACATCACAGGTCTGTTTAGACCTCTGATATCTCACCAAAGTCCCCCAACGGGACTCCTAAAAAATTGTAAAAAATAATAAAAAAAAACTGCTGATACCAGTGGTGGAACTACAGGGCTCACAAAAGTTGTACCTGTGACCGAGCCCTGGAGATCCACCACCGGAATCGGAGGGAAGGGCCTCGGCTGGGGTTCAGGGGGGCCCTTTATGGTTTCTTGCACCGGGGCCCTGAAGGTTCTAGTTACACCACTGAAGGAAATAGATTATATACTTACAAGGAAATCACTCGGGAATGAGGACAGAAAGCACTAGATAAGTGGAGATACACTCAATTATAACACTTTGCACAGAACTTGCCACGGTCATTACGAGGAAAGAGACAATTGAGCCCCTTAGAGAAATTATTGGAGTCACCACAAAGCTTAGAGAAAAGGATATCTAAAATATATAAAATATTGTTGAGAGAGGCAGATCACGAATACCCATCTTACCTAGAAAAGTGGGAAAGAGAAATAGGCCCGTTAAGTAGTGACGAACATAGGGATGAGATCATAAGGCTTGTCCACTTGGTGGCAAAAGATACGCAGACAGTTGAAATGTCGTATAAGCTTTTAGTGAGGTGGTATGTAACCCCACAGAGAGCGAATGCATACAGCGGAGATAACTCCCCAACTTGTTGGCGAGGCTGTTCTATAGTTGGCACCTTCTAACATTTGTGGTGGGAGTGCCCCAAAATACAGAACTACTGGGATCAAGTAATAGAACTAATGTTTAATATAACAGGAGAAAGGGTCAAAAAACAACCATGGGTATGCCTGTTCCATGACACAGAGATGGGAGTGAGACAATATCGGTTTACCTTAATCCCCTATCTATTGAATTCAGCGAAGGCCCTGATCCCTTGCTGGTGGAAATGCCCGAACGCCCCATCCATGAAAAAATGGGTAGAGAGGGTGGAGTGGATAAGAACTATAGAAGAGTTGATCCATAAGATAGAAGATGCAGAAGGGAAACACCAAAGGTCATGGAAGCAATGGGGGGAGTTTAGGAAAACGGAGAGATACCTGAGGATGCTTGAAAGAGAGACCTTAGGGAAATAGAAGGAAATGAGCGAGATGGGGTAGGTCCCCCCCCCCCCCCTTTTTTTTTTTTATTTTTTTTCTCGCCCTTTAGGGGAGGGCGGAGTGGGAGGGGTGGGGAATAAGAGGAAATAACTGTATGATTAATTATGAATGTAAAAGAGTAATGTTTGTATAATTAAACTAAAATGAGAAAATAAAGAATATATAAAAAAAAAAACCTTGATTGTCCCCTAGTGTTAACCCCTTCCCTGCCAGTGACATCTATACAGTAATCAATGACTATTTTTAGCTCGGATTGCTGTATAAATATCAATGGTCTCAAAATAGTGTCAAAAGTAACGGCCGCAATGTCACAGTCCTGATAAAAATCTCAGATCTCCGCCATTACTTGACAAATGACATAAATCTATCCCCTATTTTGTAGACGCTTTAACTTTTGCGCAAACCAATCAATATAGGCTTATTGCGATTTTTATTTTATTTTACCAAAAATATGTAGAAGAATACATATCGGCCTAAACTGAGGAAATAAGTAGTTTTTTTTGTTTTTTAAATTGGGATATTTATTATAGCAAAAACTACAAAATATTGTGTTTTTTACAAAATTGTCGCTATTTTTTCTTGTTTATAGCGCAAAAAATAAAAACCGCAGAGGTGATCAAATACCATCAAAAAAAAATTGTATTTGTGGGGAAAAAAGGACATACATTTTGTTTGGGTACAAGGTCGCATGACTGCGCAATTGTCAGTTAAAGAGACGCAGTGCCGTATTGCAAAAAATGGCCTGATCAGGAAGGGGTCCTTCCGGGACTGAAGTGGTTACATTTGTTTTACTAATTGGTCTGATGCTTGTGTTCTTTAAAATAGCATTATACCTGGGTACCAAAGTCATTGTCAGTGATTCCTCTGTGAAATTCTGTGTCTGTGTACTCAGCCTGGTGTGTCAGAGCGGCTAAGGTCTTTGAGAAGGTTGAGGCCAGAACCAGAAGACCCATCTTTACTAGCGGCTTCTTTGGGGGTAGCGCTGCATCAGTAAAAAGACATACCTTGCCCTCCGGAAGATTTTACCCCCTTCATGATCTGACCATTTTTTGCTATTCAGTACTGCGTTACTTTAACTGACAATTGCGTGGTCATGCAACACTGTACCCAAATGGAATTTATATCATTTTTTTTTAACACAAATAGAGATTTCTTTTGATGGTATATGATCACCACCAAATTTTTTTTTTTTTTCTACTATAAAACATATCCAATAAAAAAAATTTCAATAATATAATTTCTTCATAAATGTAGGCCAGAATGTGTTCTACATATTTTTGGTAAGAAAAATCCCAAAAAGTGTATATTGATTGGTTTGCGCAAAAGTTACAGTGTCTATAAACTATGGAATATACTGAAATTTTTATTTCATAATTTTATTTATACTAGTAATGGCAGTGATTGAATGGTTTTACCCCCTCATCCCCTGTCGGATCAAGCATTTTGTGCAACAGCTTGCGCCAGTATCACCCTATTGTATCACTGATTGGCACTGACAGGTGGCACTGATTGGCACTGACAGAGGAGAGGGAGTGTCACGCTGAGCCAATATTGATGCTTAGTGAAACTCTTTCATTTAATGTAATTGCATGCAGAGAGAGAGACCAGCTGTCAAAATTCAGCGGTGATGTCTGGGGTGGGCTGGACCCAGTAGCTATCAAACACCAGCCAATGATTGGGCTGCTTAAGAAAGGGGGCGGGGCCATATACACGTAGCGGCTCGTCCAGACCCCATCCCATTGGCTGGTGAAATGATTTGTTACATCATCACACACGTTCTCTTATTACCCTCACCATTGCTGTGCAGTATGGTCATTCTGAGCCAGAGGTGTTGGAAAACACTTTTGTCAATGTCCTGCATCCTTTGTCACCTATGCCCTGCTAATGAACAGCTTAACGTGTGCAGCTATTGATTTCTCTATATGATGATAAATATTTAAAGAAGCACTGGCCTGTAATAGAGGTCACAGGTATTGGGGATGTGGAATGCAAATATAAAACTATTAAAGCTTAAATCTACTCTTTTTATGTTTTGCCTTCCCTGGTTCCTTCTTTCCGGGCTCATTATCAGGCTAATATGATTTTTAAATGAAATCCTTCTGTCTTCATTACATACCATTTATACTGAGTGATGTGAGTGAAGGAAAGGGTGAAGTTCAGCTTCAATCTATAATTTTCCCTATTACTAAGAGCTAGCAGTATTGACTCCCTGGGCCTTCAGATCTGCTTCTGTTACTTATATTTTTATGTAATCTTCTATCTTATGTAATCTTTTATTTTGCATTTTTTAGTACAAAAGTGCAAACACATAAGCAAACCAATGGGGAATATTCACAGGAAACCATTCAGAGACCAACGATTCCACTGTAAAGCAAAATTACAAGGCACCAAACATAACATTGCCAGTTGCGATGCAGTAATAAGATTGTAACATGGCCATCACACACTTGCAGAGACATTTTGACAGAAGAGAGCGAGACCTGGGATTACTTTGCCCATACTGGTACTGCTGGATCTTAGCGCGGCGTTCGACACAGTGGACAACAACATTCTTCTCAGCCGCCTCAAGGAAGTGGCAGGAGTTACAGATGGAGATCTAAGAAACAAGAAAAACAGAAGGGCGCACCGACCTTTGTGCATTACCACTAAAAAGGTTTTATTAAAATATATAAAAACAGCAAAAAAACTACTCACAAACGAGTACACGGTATAGGCAAAAACATGGATGGATGCACACGTCCACTGCTTTCAGTCACAATTCTTGAACACCGGGAGGACCTGATGGTTCCTCAGTGAATGGCTGACGCGTTTCAGGGGAGTACCCCTTTCATCAGAGCCTACAAGTGGGCAATGGTCTTGTCTCCCCCCATTCTAATCAACTCTCTTCTTTTATGGGGTAAATGGGTGGGCGTGGTCGGGCACTTACCCCCTCCCCCCATCCCCTCCTCCTCGTAGGCCCTCCCATACAGTTAGAAAAGGGTGCATATGAGTATGAAAGGTACCTCTATATACAACAATCCAATGGTCCTCCAATAGATCCCCCAAGACCCCAAGGCTTCTCAGGACATGAAGGGTCTACTCATCTTGTCTAGGTCCTTAGCCGGCGTGTTCCCCATCGATCCAGTGAATCCCTTCAGTGACTGGATGGCTGGCGACTCCGGACCGGAAGTGCGGGTGTATTTGCGTTCCACCCGCAAATACACCCGCACTTCCGGTCCGGAGTCGCCAGCCATCCAGTCACTGAAGGGATTCACTGGATCGATGGGGAACACGCCGGCTAAGGACCTAGACAAGATGAGTAGACCCTTCATGTCCTGAGAAGCCTTGGGGTCTTGGGGGATCTATTGGAGGACCATTGGATTGTTGTATATAGAGGTACCTTTCATACTCATATGCACCCTTTTCTAACTGTATGGGAGGGCCTACGAGGAGGAGGGGATGGGGGGAGGGGGTAAGTGCCCGACCACGCCCACCCATTTACCCCATAAAAGAAGAGAGTTGATTAGAATGGGGGGAGACAAGACCATTGCCCACTTGTAGGCTCTGATGAAAGGGGTACTCCCCTGAAACGCGTCAGCCATTCACTGAGGAACCATCAGGTCCTCCCGGTGTTCAAGAATTGTGACTGAAAGCAGTGGACGTGTGCATCCATCCATGTTTTTGCCTATACCGTGTACTCGTTTGTGAGTAGTTTTTTTGCTGTTTTTATATATTTTAATAAAACCTTTTTAGTGGTAATGCACAAAGGTCGGTGCGCCCTTCTGTTTTTCTTGTTTCTGTAGTGTTGTGAACACCCATTGTTCAAAGGAGGGCTGCAAGATTTTGGACATTACCTTGAGGAATTGCATTTATATCCTTTTTTACGAACCAAGAGACTAGACACCAGAGCGCAGGAGAATTTGTCGTATGTTGACAGATGGAGATCTGCCATGGTTCGCTTCCTTCTTAGGAAACCGGTCGCAGACAGTGAGCCTTCACTTCGGAAACCCGGGCAATTTCTGATGGAGTCCCTCAAGGATCACCATTGTCACCAGTACTCTTCAACATTTACATCCGGCCACTCTTCAAAATTATCAGCAAATCAGATCTATGTTTCCACTCATACGCGGACGACACTCAACTGTACTTCCGTATCACCGGACAAAAAGACCAATACCAGGAACTAGGAAAATGTCTCACATTGATAGATGACTGGATGACCACTAGCTCTCTCAAACTTAATGGATCGAAAACTGAACTACTGCTCCTCAACGCAAACCGAAGTAAAAAAACGAAGACCCCATGGACCCCACCAACCATCCTTGGACAGACCATTCTCCCAAGCACCAAAGCCAAAAGCCTCAGAGTCATCTTTGATTCAGAGATGACCATGGATGCACAAATAGGATCAGTAATCAGCGGATCCCATCATCTCCTCCGCATGCTTCGCAGACTTATCCCATTCATCCCAGAAAAGGAGAAAGCAGTAGTAGTGGGAACCATCATCAATTTGCGTCTCGACTACGCAAACTCCCTCTACATAGGATTACCGGATTACCAGATTGTACGTCTACAAGTCATCCAAAACGCAGCAGCAAGATTAGTCACCGGAAAGAAACCCTGGGAATCCATCTCCCCATCCCTAAGGTCTCTTCATTGGTTTACGGTAAAAGATAGGATCACATTCAAGACCCTCTGCCTCACCCACAAATGTACACAAGGAAATACTCCACAATACCTTTGTGAGAAAATAGAAAAATACATACCGAATCGCAGACTTCGATCGACAAACCAAAACCGCCTACTTATCCCCAAAGCCCGCTACAAATCGAAGGGAGAACGAAGATTCGCAGTACAGGGACCTCGGCTATGGAATGCTCTACCAAACAACATCTGCTTGGAAGAAAACCATCAGGCCTTCAGGAAAAAACTCAAGACCCACCTCTTCTAATATAGCAGGACAACAAGGGCAGACAAGCGCCTTGAGGCGATTCAGTTCACATTTGCATCGCTATACAAATCATTCATTCATGCATTCATTCATAGAGCTAAAGGTAGGATCTCCTGTCTCTGCCGCAGAACCAGACCTAACAACTCAATAAAAACAAGACAAATGGGGACATGAGAGATGGGATACCCTGAAGGTATCATGAAAAGAAATAGCTGAAGGATCCATAACTGAACAAGGCATAGAATCAGAATTTCAAGGGGTTCCTACATGTACCAGTAACAAACGTTCACTCATGGCGGGCTCTCTTTAGAGGATAGATAGTGTATCCAAGTTGCCCATTTGTCATTAAACTTGTCAAATCAGACCTGACAGGTGTACCCATTCCTCTGCTTACATAATGTCTAGCCAGGTGCTGGGATACAGCAATATGGACAAGGAGACATTGCCTTTTATTCTTCTTTCCCACTACTGAGATACTGATGTTATGCTGCTCCATTCTCCTGTGGCCAGCAGGGGAAGAGCTAAAGCAAAGCAAGCCCATAGAATTCTATTGAAACCCCCCCCCAGAGCTTCAGTGCAGATTGCGGAAGAAGTAGCTATGTGTGCTCTAACTAGTGGCGGCAGTTGCGCCGCGCTCGGCACTGACACACACACACGCTGTGTTGTGTGCTGCCTGAGCCTGGCATGCTATTACACTGCTTGACCACCGGGACTTTGCATAGTACCACTACTTTTGCATAGTATGTTGCATGAAAAAAAAATCAGTGAGTGTGCTGCCTTCCACAAGATGGTGCCCCTTTGCACCTGCCCAGTAAGATTGACTATTACAAGTAATTCATATTCTGCAAGCCCCCTTTGTTCTCTTGCCTCCTCCACTACCATCCTCCTTTTCTTTTGGACAGTGCATACCCAGTCAGTCTAGGACTAGCACCGGTGCCAAAAATACACGGTAACACTATAGTTCCAGCATTCGGTAGATTAAACTGTACTACTGCTCACTGCTGCACTTGGGGTGGCCTTGCTGCTGTTTATGCTCATCTGGATGCCAAATGTCCTCTAATGCCTAGTCCTTACTGTGAATCACTTTTTATGCTAAATTGTGTTATTACCACTGTTAATCAATTTTCCCTTTGATCCAATAAAGATTTTATTGAAAATATAGGATGTTACACAACCAAAAGGTATGCAAGGGTATCAGGAGAAATTACCGTATATACTCGAGTATAGGCCGACCCGAATATAAGCCCAGGCACCTAATTTTACCACAAAAAAATGGAAAAACGTATTGACTCCAGTATAAGCCTAGAGTGAGAAATGCGCAGCTACTGTAAGTGGAAAAGAGGGTCAACAATGCCCATTTGCATGCCTCACTGTGCCCATTTGCAGCCATAGGTCCCCCAAAGGGTTAAGGGAGTCTCTGGGCCCAAAGGGTCCTGAAATAACATTGCTGCAGATGGACACAGTTGACCGAATATCTTGGGGCCACTTGGTGCTAGGAACCCCAAATTTGGTATGCAAACTCAGTCGAACTAGCACTATAACATATCCAATGGGGATATGAGTAGGGGGAACCCAAATATTCATGGCCTCACAGTGGGCTCTGTTGAACACAAATTATCCACCTATGTGGAAGATATATTGTTTTATATTTCGGACCTGGCGATGACCTAGCCCAATTTAATGGAAAGAGAGGGGGATCCCTGTGGTGGACTTTTAAGGCAAGAATTTTAGTCAAGAGAGGTTTGAATGACATATATAGATAATTATAAAGTATTTATTTAGAAAAATAGTATATAGTATATATGTATAAAAACATGAAATGTTAGAACATCTAATGGAGCTAGTACAACATGTAAATATACAATGCAATTATTAGGTTTTCTTAGCCCAATTTAATGGTGAACTTAAAAGAGTCTGAGACCCTGTCGAACTTTAAAATCTAAATGTCTGAAATAATGCCATCTTAGGTGTGGCAGAGTTTATTTAAAGTGGTTGTAAACTGCAAAAAAAAAAACGTCTCCCTACAAGTTAATAGCATGAAAGACTTACCTAAAAAAAAAAACAAAGCCCTCCAGCTGTCACACGGCTCCCCCAGGGCTTTCATCTTCACCCGGTCTTCCTTCCGGGTTTGCGGGCTGCGAGCATTGCTGCATTGCTTCAATACAAGTTTTATATTACACCTGACTGTGTAAATTACTGCCTCCACACCACCCTGCACCCCACCTACAAACCTTAAATCGTTTTATCAATATTTATATAGTTTCCCTAAGAAAATAGTTTTTGTTAGTTGCAATTTCGTAGATCTTGCTATTTATATTTTTTTATTCGTTCTGCTGTTACTTTGGTGTTGCGTAACAAGAAAAAAATAAATTTTTTAATTTGCACATAACTTGGTCACGCTTTATACCTGACACATTGTTTAACATTAACAAATCACAGAATAAAACATATACTAATTACTTACAGTAAAATATTTTTTTTTAATTTTCAATGACTAGGTCAACCATACCTCTCAACATTTTGAGATGGGAATGCATGCATTAAATCCTACGTAATAAGAAAATTATTGCCAATTAAACAGATCCGGAGAAGAAATGTAAAAATGCTACAAAACGCAATACATTCAATATAGAAATATAAGATCAATATAGTAACATAAGCTCAAATAGAAGTATATGTCCTCTAGACACCCCCATGGGGACTACACTGTGTCTAAGAGGAGAACGTTGCCACACTAATAGAACTTATCCAGGAACCTGTGTCCATACTCTAGAACCCAGAGGCAAAAGTGTATATCAATCTGTTAGATATGAGTGTTACAAAAAGTTAGTAATAGTCGACCATTGTTCCCATGATGCCCACTTGGTTTTTTCCTTGGGTAATTTACCCTCACTGGATGCCATCATTAATTCATAACTATAATGTAGGTTTACGGTATCTAAGAGGTGAGTGATAGAGGGAGTTGTATCTGACTTCCATAATCTGGTTATAGTTAACCTAGCTGCCAATAGGATATGTGTCGTCACATGACGAAATGAAAAGGGTATGTCTTCAATGGATAAATTCAGGATAGCTAGACCCGGAGACATTGGTATATCTATCTGGGATATATCTTTTAAGAGAAGAAAAACGGTTTTCCAGTATTCCTGTATGAGGGTACATTCCCAAAATATGTGGAATATGCTTCCTATGTTGGAATTACATCTCCAGCACTTATTAGATAATGTGGGATAGAATGTTGCCAAGCGAGAAGGCGTCAAATACCATCTAAGGGACAATTTTTGTGTGAGTTCCCACAACGCAGAGCTTTTCGTGGATTTGTATACACTTCGTGAAGCTTGTTCCCATTGTGATTCTGTATAAGTCGTTGCTAGATCATTTTCCCAGTGTGTATGTGGTGTGGATTTAGTAAATACACGCTTTTGGTTAAGGGTGTTGTATACAAGTGAAATACCCTTCTGTTTAGGAGATTCAAAGTGCAGGTATTTCCATATTACTGAAGAAACTGTATATAAGAGAGGTTTGATTTTGTTAAGGCATTTCAGAAGTTTGGAATATGCAATAAAGTCTGATTCAGGCAAGTGAAATTCATTTTGGAGGGTTGAAAAGGATTTTGGGTTTGAGTCATGAAATAGTTGATTTATGAATGAGATTTTTCGGTTAGACCAATGGGATGTAGATAATTCAGGTGAGATGTGGTTTAAGACTTCTATAGGTATCGGTATCTGTGTAGTAGTGGGTTTCTTGATGGATAGTTTGGGTTAGAATTTTCCATGCTCTGACTGTGGCTATCATGGTAGGGGGAATCGCTTTTGGTATTTTAGCGTCTAATGGAGTGCTCAACAACCAATTTTTTAAACTAGGATCAAATAGGTAGAGAATTGTTTGAAGTATTCCCTGGAAAAAAAAAGGAGCATGCATTCTTGAGATTATATAGGTCACTATAGTAATCGCTAAAAGCATTCTTTAAATTTGCGTTGCATATGTTCGTATGTATGGAGAAGAAGCAGCCTGAGTTCCTGTCTAAGCGACATTAATTGTGCTAGTGTAGTGGGACATGCAAATTTGTTGTGTTCTTTTTTTTTTGTGTGAAAATTTTTATAAGAAATCTCATTACAGAGAAAAGAGTTTTTTTGCCAAAAGCGAGCCTTGTTTTTCACATACATTGCATGCATTACTCAGTTATCCTACGTAATAAGAAAATTATTGCCAATTAAACAGATCCGGAGAAGAAATGTAAAAATGGCTCTGGGTATACAGCTGAAGTGATATAGATATTTATAGATTAGGCACTAGAGGGAGCTCTCATTGCAATCATTCTATATCTCGCTCAACAGATGTTCAGATAACATATGAGCCACACAGTGTGTGCATAGTTTTCAATGACTAGGTCAACCATACCTCCCAACATTTTGAGATGGGAATGAGGAAAACCTACTAGCAAATGTATGTAGGCATAGGACACGTCCCCTGCTGTGATGATTTAACACCCAGAATAAGCAGACAGCAGAAGCTTGAGCATGGCCTGGTGTTTATTCAGCAGCAGCCATCTTACAGAACTGAGCACAACTCCCCACCCCCAGATCACATGACCAAAACTGTTAACTGTTTCCTAACATGCATAAGTACTATAACTAGGCATAACAATTGAACTTGAATTATAACAAAGCATACACATCATTACATCTTCCCTCTCAAGTATGAAGCATTTAATATGAGACAAAGTCCCTCCATATCTTTGGTTTAATTGCTCGACCATAGCGAGAGAAAGTAATCGCTGGCTCATCATCCGTAGGATTGGTGTCTAGTTGAGAGTCACTCCCAGCATTATCACGTGCTGATACGTTTATGCTGTCCTCGGTATCCTCAGTAGACTCAATATCCGTGTTTAGGACTTCTGTGCCATCATGGGCTTGTTCTTTATCTTCATTGTCATCCGGTTCCTCTAATGATGTATCTGCAGCAGTGTCTGGACGAAGATGACGCCTGTTTCGTCTCAGTTTCTGTCCACACTTGGTTTCGATTATATATGATTTTGGTGAATTGGCTTCTTTGACAATTCGAGCAGGTTCCCATGTATTCCCAGTGACTCTGTGTCGCACAGCTTGCCCAGCAGAGAGTGGACGAAGGGATTTTGTAGATTTATCAAAATACAGTTTATCGTACTGCTGTAATTTCATAACCATCCGCTGCAGACGTGGAGGTGTAGAAGCTAGTGGTTTCTGTAGGATGTACTCCAATGGCTTGTGGTCTGTTTCCACAACTACCGGGCGACCATATATGTACTGGTGAAATTTCTCACATCCATTCACAATAGCCAGCATCTCTTTCTCAATTTGGGCATAATTGGCTTGCGTTGTGGTCAATGCTTGTGAAGCATATGCCACAGGATGTCCTTGTTGAGTCAGTACAGCACCTAACCCAAACTGGGATGCATCCACTTGAAGTACAGAGTCACAGTTTGCGTCAAAATATTTCAGTATTGGCCCTGGATGTTTAGTGATCAATTTTTTCACTTTGTCGAAAGTCTTTTCCATGTTTGCGTCCCAACACCAAACAGCATCCTTCTGTAGCAGTGTACGCAGTGGTGCTATCTGTTGAGCAAGGCCCTGAGAGAATTTGGATAGATAGTTGAAAATACCTAGTGATGTCTCCAGCTCCTTTCTGGAGGTTGGGGCCTTCATGTTAAGAACTGCTGTAATCTTCTTTGGATCAGGCTTCAAGCCCTCTTTGGTTAGTAGGTGTCCAAAATACTAAAACTTCTTCTACCCCAATTTGCATTTTGTTTGGATTGAGTGTGAGATTCTTCTCACGACAGCGATTGAGTAAAGCAGTAAGATTTTTGTCATGTTCCATTTGATCCTTTCCATAGACCAGCAAATCATCAACTATTACTTCAACACCCTGTAGACCAGCGATCAATTCGTGCGATTTCTTTTGAAATATTTCCTGTGCAGATGCTATGCCGAAAGGTACTCTTGTGAAGCGCCATCGACCCAAAGGGGAGTTAAAAGTGGTCAAGTAACTGCTGGCTTCATCAAGACGCAATTGCCAGTAACCTGAATGGGCGTCTAGTACACTAAATACTGTTGCTCCTACTAGCTTGTGCGCTATATCCTCTATGGTGGGGAGTTTGTAGTGTTCTCTCATTATGACTTTATTCAAATCACGTGGGTCAATGCATATACGAATTGCACCTGTGTTCTTTTTCTCCACCACAACCATAGAACTGACCCATTCCGATGGTTCTGTGACCTTTTTTACTACACCCAGCTTCTCCATCCTAGTGAGTTCTTGTCTGACTTTATCCACAAGAGTTAAAGGTATTCTCCTTGGGGCGTGGATGACAGGCTGTGCACCCTCTTTTATTCGTATGCGGCTTACACCCGGGAGGCACCCCAGGCCCTTGAATAGATCACAGTACTCACGTTTGATGTCACCCTCTGTCAGACCTCTGTGCCCACCGTCCACAGTCATTATGATCTTCACAAGTCCAATCTCTTTACTTGTTCTGTTTCTATCACAAACAATTGTAAAACCTTTTCAGATCCCTTGTATGAACATTTTGCATGACAGCGACCCATTACTTTCAGCTTTTCACCACCATATCCCATTAGTTTCGGTAGGTCCTGAGTCTCTAAGGGGGATTCATTACTGAGGTGTTCCAGGTATATGTGACTTGGCACACAATTTACTTGTGCTCCTGTATCTATTTTGAATGTGATTGGAGTTTTGTTAGCCCCTATCTGTAATGTTACAGTTGCTTCATCTGCGGACTGATGTGTTTTTTGTACTGCTGCAAGATATATTGGGGTGCAGTCTGAGTCTGACCCTGCATTGTCATCATTGTCCTCTATGGCGTGTACAGAACGTGTTTTTGACCTTTCGGTTTGTGAAAACAGTTTACACACCCTGGCAAAATGTCCTCTTTTCTTGCATTTATTGCATATCTGCCCCCTTGCCGGACAGACACTATTTTTATGGTGCATGTTTCCACAAAATCCACACGCTTCTTGTGTGTTACTTGTCCCAGTGCCATAGGTGTTCTTTATTCCTTTGTGTGTTCTTTCTTGCCCATATCTGCTGCTGTGATTTTCTATAGCATTAATCTGGAGCTGTTTTCCTTCCAGTACCTGCATGTCCTTTCTTGACATTTCATATGCTCTGGCAATCTCAAGATTTAAATCTTCTTCCTGCAGCAGCTTTTCCTGAACTTCCTTAAACTTACTGCCCATCAGAATGCGATCTTTTATCATATCTCCAGCATCATAGAAAGCACAGTCTTTGGCAAGCAAGCGCATCTGTGTCACCCATTCATCCACAGACTCACCTCCACACTGGTTCCTCTCATAGAACAGTTTCCTTTGCACTGTGGAGTTTCTCCTTGGGTTGCAGTATGCTTCAAACTTTGCAAACAGTACCTCTGTTTTCTTTTTGTCCTCTGCAGTGATCTCCCCACTTGCTTGCCAGGCTCGGCACACATCACGTCCTTTTTGTCCCACACATATCAGAAAGTGAGCTGCTTTCTGCTGATCAGACCATTTGTCTGCATCTGGTCCTGCAAACACAAGCTCTATCAGCTCCCTCCATTGTGACCAGTTTTCAGATACATTCCCTGATTCCAAATCCAGGGATGGAATGTTCTTTGTGTTGCTGTTTGCTGCCATGACTCTTCTGACCCCACTTCTGGTACCATGTGATGATTTAACACCCAGAATAAGCAGACAGCAGAAGCTTGAACATGGCCTGGTGTTTATTCAGCAGCAGCCATCTTACAGAACTGAGCACAACTCCCCACCCCCAGATCACATGACCAAAACTGTTAACTGTTTCCTAACATGCATAAGTACTATAACTAGGCATAACAATTGAACTTGAATTATAACAAAGCATACACATCATTACACCTGCCACTATGGTTGCCACCTCATCCCTTTAAACCCGAACACATATTAATTACACAGGTTCTGTGGCTGATTAAGGTGGTTATTAAACTCACTTGGTGCCTTATCTGCATTTAATTAGCCTCAGAACCTGTGTAATTCAATGGTGTTCGGGTTTAAAAGGGATGAGGTGGCAACTCTACCTGCCACACCCCCTTAAAGGAGAAATAACCCCCCAAAAAAGGTTAATTAAATCCACAAGTGCTTTTTTTTAACCACTACTATTCCATTATATTGGCTTTTAAAATGTACAAATGCAGCAATTTAGAAATTGGAGGAAAGGTTTAGCACTGGGAAACACTTTTGGAAAGATATAGAGTGCATTTTATATACAATTATATAGATCAGACCAAAATGAGGGACAAATGAGGAGGAATGAGGGACAGGGGGACATTGCTCCAAATCAGGGACAGTCCCTCAAAATCAGGGACAGTTGGGAGGTATGAGTCAACTCATAGATTTACATTAAGCGAACAAGCAGTAAAACACAATCACTGTACAGCTGGAAGCAGAACCTGAACATATAAAGAGCAAATATAGCCGAAGCTGACCCATGTACATATATAATTGCAAACCATACTTAAGCGAAAGACCACCTCTCCACCCCTCGTTTTTGGATATTGAAAAACATATTTTTCTTCCAATAGTACCTTTTTTGGAAGTACAAGTGTATTCAGCCAGGCCACGGCCCAGGGACATCACGTCCTCTTCTTTGGTGAGCACCCCCGTTGTCTTCTGGGACCTGTGTGTGTCCCAGAAGAGACGCTGTCCATTCACAAGGCGCCGTGGGACTCACGCATGTGCTGTCGGAAACTGTCAGTGAAGCCGCAAGGCTCCACTGCCAGTTTCCCTTCGTTGGAATGGCTGCACCTGCACCGATGGACGGATCGGCCTCGGGGGGCCGACATCGTGGGCTCCCTGGACAGGTAAGTGTCCTTATTAAAAGTCATCAACTACAGTGTTTGTAGCTGCTGACTTTTAAAAAAATATGTCTGTGGCTGGAACACCGCTTTAAAGTAGGGTTTCTCAACCGGGGTTCTGCGAGAGGTCCCCAGGGGTTCCACCATGATCTTTGCATTGGTCGCAGGCAGCTGAGGGATAGATTGCATCCCCTCTGCCGACACTTGCAGAGAAGCGCGCTGTTCCCCACCTGCCCATCCCAAGTTCTTGTATGTGCTATCAAATTTATTTATTATAGTTACTTATATAGTGCCATCAATTTACGCAGCGCTTTACATATGTATTGTAGATTTACATCTGTTCCTGCCCTCAAGGAGCTTACAATCTAGGGTCCCTAACTCACATTCATACATACACATACTAGGGCCAATCTAGACAGGATCCAACTAACCTACAAGCATGTATTTGGAGTGTGGAAGGAAACCCCCTCGCAGGCACAGTGAGAACATGCAAACTCCAGGCAGGTAGTTTCATGGGTGGGGTTCAAACCGATGGCCCTAGTGCTGCAAGGCAGAAGTTCTAACCACTTAACCACTGTGAATGGAGCATAGGAGGGGCCAGCAAGGAACAGCATGCCAGAAGAGACCTGATCACAGCCACTTCCCTGGCATGCTCTGCATATGAAAGAAATGTACTGTGCCCTGCTGTGTACACCATAATGTGCCCTGCTCCCACATAATGTGCCCTGCTCTCATGTAATGTGCCCGCTCTCATGTAATGTGCCCTGCTCTCACAAGATGTGCCCTGCTTTTATGTAATGTGCCCTGCCCCCATGTAATATGCCCTGCTATGTGCCCTATAATGAGCCCTGTACGCATGTAATATGCCCCTCTGTGTGCCCCATTGTGTACCCTGATGTAACCATGTAATGTGTCATGCTCCCAAGTAATATGCTCTGCTCCTACATAAAATGTCCTGCTGTGTGCCCTATAATGTGCCCTGTTCCCAAGTAATGTGTCCTGCTCTCACGTAATGTGCCCTGCTGAAATGTAATGTGCCCTGCTATGTGCCCTGCTCCCACGTAATGTGCCCTGCTCCCATGTAATGTGCACTGCTCTCACGTAATGTGCCCTGCTCCCATGTAATGCAATGCTGCTTCTCCATAGATACAGTACAGTAAGTGAGCATTGTCATCCTAGGAAAAGAAGTGTATTATTGGCAGGATCACCATCTGAAAATAAAGAAAAAAGTCTGAAAGTTTAAAAACATATGCAGCCAGCACATCTAAAGATTGGTAATCTGCAATTACCCTGATGGTCTCTTCTGTAATAAACGCCCCCCTCGTCTGTCAGTGGGTAATGTGATCTTAGCCGCACAAGCACAGCTTAGATCACATTTACGGCCCGTTCTGTGTACCTTGGAAATGTGACTCCCATGCACATGCGTGGGAGTGATGCTGCCGCAATCCAACCATTTAAGCCACCGAAGATCCGAAACCCAGAAGGAAGGCCGGGCGCAGATGGAAGCGTCTGGGTAAGCTGTCAAAGCACTGGGCTGGATCCCCCTGCAGGTTTAAGTCATAATGTACTAGTATGCACTGCATACTAGCATATTTTGACAGACTTACCTGCTAACTGAGCCGCTCAGTTAGCAGGTAAGTCTGTCAAAATATGCTAGTATGCAGTGCATACTAGTACATTATGACTTAAACCTTCAGGGGAATGAGTTTTTTTATTTTTAGGAACCAAGTTTACTACCGCTTTTACATACCCCAGTAGGCATAATTACATCAGGATGATCTATTTTACATGTTTATCTAGAAAAATATCATAAGATTACGGGATACATTTAACAATGTTTTTACCCAGAAATCACCCAGTATTCCCACATTTTTTACATAAGTGTGGACAAAAATTTTTTTTTTACTCTTAAGTGACCGATGGGTGAAACTATTGATAAATAGACTTTTGCGCGTTCCTTTTAATGAGTCGGCTGCCATAACTTTCCAACCAACAGATGGCACTATACATGACTATACATGTTCCCATGTGCTGCAATGGCTTAGAAAATTACAGCTTATCCAGGTGACTGGAGCTCAGCATTGCCTGTTGAATTGCAACCCTGAGATGCAGGGCCTTATGTAAAACAGGACAAGTCGTGACAGCAGTTGCCATAGAGACATTCTGGTCGTCGGTAAAGTGTTGATACAATTACACTGTGTAATGCTTCATGCTTATTATTATTTCAGGTCTGTGTATGGGCACTGGTCGTTAAGTCAGAATTATAATGCATCCTTCTGAAAGCATACTCTTGTATAAATGCTACCCAACCTGAACACATAGATCCCAACTGTCCCTAGTTATTCATTTACTATAATACAGTGCCAGTTATACTACCTCCAGTACATTCAATAAAATTGTCAGCCTTTGACTGAAAAGACAGCTCACATATGTTTATTTCAACTGTTCCTATAGGACCCACATTGTACACTGATGTCTCTGTCACCAGGCCATACCAACATACAATTCCTCCCTTTCCTGTCCTTTCAGGGCCTCCACTTTACCTGCCTTAAAGCGGGATTCCACCCTAAAGTGGAACTCACGCTTTTCGGAACCCTCCCCCCCCTCCCCCCCTCCGGTGTCACATTTGGCACCTTTCAGGGGGGAGGGGGGTGCAGATACCTGTCTAAGACAGGTATCTGCACCCACTTCCGGGCATAAACTCCCACGGGAGTTTACGCCACTTCCTGTCCTGGCGCGCTGTCTGCCGGGACACACACGTGTCCCGGCAGACAGCGCTGACGATTCTGATTGCGCTGCGCGACTCGCGCATGCGCAGTAGGGAACCGGGAAGTGAAGCCACTTCCTGATTCCCTCACTGAGAATGGCGCCGGCAGCAGCAGAGAGATCGGCCTCTGCTGCCCACATCGCTGGAACCAGGGACAGGTAAGTGTCCATTTATTTAAAGTCAGCAGCTGCAGTATTTGTAGCTGCTGGCTTTTAATTTTTTTTTTTCCCCAGTACCGTCCCGCTTTAAGCTTTCTTTTGGGATCAGAGTTATGCTTTAAAGTAAAACTGCAGCTTGCCCCCTCTCCCCCCCCCCTTATTTACTGCCCCCCTTCCTCTTGGAGCACCTTTGGTTTGGTTTCATGACCTCACAGGTCCTTATCCTATGGCACTGACTTGTTACCAGTTCCTACAGCATCCTCCTATGAGCCCAGGGCAGTGTGATGATATGCTTCTAATGGCCCGTACACACGATCCTAATATCGTACGAAAACTGTCGTCCGAGGAAGAATCGTACGATTTTCGCTTTCAAGAGCCGATCACGACATTTAATCCGATATTATTCGAACTGACATGCACGAAAATTTTCCTCGTACGATACCAGATCTTACGATTTTCGTTTAGTCAGTATAGCTGTCATCCAAAATACATCACTTCTGATTTTTTTTTTACCTGTCGTACGAGAATTTTTGTGACTTTAGTTACCTATTCAATTTCTACTTGCGACTATAAGTGGAAAAAGTTATGCGATCTGTCATACGATATTCGGATCGTGTGTACAGGCCATTACAGGAACTGTGTAGAATGATGCCCACTTCTAAACCTCAGAGAGGGCTTGCTGTGGGAGACAGAACTGGAGAGGAGTGGAATATTGCAGCAAACCAAGTGTGCAATTTATATATTATGTTTTACTATAAGCTGAAGTTCCACTTTAGGATTTGCAGGTTCCAGCGAAGCATTATCTGATTCATACTATGACTGCGTAATGCTGCTGTAAAGGAGGTGGGTGGGGGGGTTAATTACATTTTACAGGTGTGTGACACGCAATGCATTGAATTCCTATGCGGGAATTGTCTTGCAGCGCTGTGCAGGTTACAGAAATAGCTGAGCCCTGACAGCTCCATTGAGGAAGACACAAAAGTAACCTTTTTCTTGGCATGTGATACAAATGATTCCGGTCCTTCCTTGTGTGGGATTAGGAATAAAACATGAGCGAGGCTACTTAATCAATCAAATGGATGACCTTTAACCTGCTGTGGAAACAGAGCTGATGGTGTTCAGAGTTCAAACTGCTCTGTATCAATTGGTGTTTCCTATTATTAGAAGAGATTTATTTTGCATTAAAGCAAACAACTGAAATACGGTATGTGGGAGCTAGTTTACCTGCCAAAGAATTTGGAATTCTGTTCACCCAGTCCCAGAATGTACACAACTCTGCCACACAACACAGGCAGAAGGAGGACATGCTTATGCCGCGTACACACGACCGGACTTTCCAGCAGAAAAGGTCAGACAGAATCATTCCGTCGGATATTCCGATCGTGTGTGGGCTTCATCAGACTTTTTTCTTTAAAAATTCAGACGGACCTAGAAATAGAACATGCTTTAAATCTTTCCGACTGAATCAATTTCTATTAGGAAAAACGTTTGTCTGTATGCTGGTCCGATGGACCAAATACGACGCAAGGGCAGCTATTGGCTACTGGCTATTAAACTTCCTTTTCTAGTCCCGTCGTACCTCATCGCGTTCGAAACAAACAGACTTTGGTGTGATTGTGTGTGGGCAAGTCCATTCGGTCGGAACTCCGTCGGGAAGACCGTCGGAGTTTATTCTGACGGAAAGTCCGGTCGTGTGTACGTGGCATTAAAGTTGGGGAATTCAGTGGCATGTGCTGTCCATCCCCAGACTACTGATTGAAAGAAAAGGAAAGAGAAGCAGCAGACTGATACTGTTGCTTGTCGACATATTTGCAGTCTTGCTTCTCCCTCTTCCAGGGTATTTACACATGCTACATTACACAAATTAAATTTTTGTTTTCAACTATTGCAGGGCACATTCATGACGCTCTGTTTTCACTGTGCTGTTTAATGCAGAACTAAACCACTGAATGAATGCCCCCTCCTGTCCCTCTTCCTGGCAGGCATGCACATATGCACAGCTGGTGTATTCTAGGTATCTAGGACCTGGCAGAGATGGTTGGCCCACATGCGCATGTGACGTGGGATCTCTGTGCTTGCGCACAAATCCTGCCAGCTTGAATGCACACATGTGCCATACAGTTGCGTCATAGTAAAGCATTGCCTCCTGGGATAGTTTGGACATTGCAATCCCAGGAGGCCAGAAATCCACACAAAAAAGTAAGACGGTAAAAAATAGAGTAAAAAATGTTAAACTTTTGTGTAAGACAGAAGTGTTTAGTTCCAAATTAACTGTAATGACCAGTATTGCCTGCATGCTTTTTGTCAACCTTTCTTCTGCTAGAAGAGAAAGTGTGGTTGAGTGACTCCTCTAAGTAATTTAGCAGGCTGAGTATGTTCACCCCTTTTGCTCTGTAGGTCTCTTTTATAGCATAATTATAGAAAAAGAAGGTGAAGAAAGTAGGTCAAGCTTGGAGCTTGCTGCTTATAATGCAATGAAATAGAAATATGAAATAATGTTGTTATGTAAAAACAGAAACCAGGGAGGGAGAGAGAGAACTCGACTGTTTAAGCGTAGTAGTGATAGGAAAATCAATAACAAGCTGGATAATTAGTATAGCACTCACATACACATGGATAAAACAGAGTATCAATATGTTCAGTGGACACATCAACCACCGATGGCAGCGTCTTAAGAATACTCAGAGGGATATACAGTGATAAGAAAGAGTAGAGAGGGGAAGCACACAATTCTCAGTGTAGTATTATTAAAAAGCACTGTATAAAAAGTAATAGATGCACTCACATGAAGATTTTGTAACACAGGCATTACTTAAGTTATCCAGGAGGTGGCTGCTGGATGGTCTCAGCAGTAGTTCTAAAAATACGGTGGCAAAAAACACAAACCAAAGGGAGCAGCTAAGTGTAGCGTTATTTATTAAATAAAAAGATCAATGATAAAGCAACATGCAATACACAAAAAAATTCCAGCAGGTGGTATTATATCCTGGTGGTCATAGGTGGATAAGTATGCCAAGAAACATTATAGTCTCTCATAGAATGAGAACTAGGAAGAACCCACACTGGTGTGTATGATTGGAGGCTACTGTGGATAGCAAGGAAGCAAGACCACCGGCCAGGGGGGGGCGTCCGTCATGACATCACACGTTGGGCATGAGTGGGCAGAGCTACATGTTTTGGGGCTGAGTCCCCTTTGTTGAACACCATTTTATGAACATTGCCCTAAGAATCATTACTAATCGCTGCTTGTTCTTTTACCTCTGAGGGTTGTACTGTACACTGGTCTTACTCCTTTTACGCTGGGTTTCGGGTCTATACCTTTGTGGGGCCATACTTGATATTGTGTTTGAAATAATCTTGTCACCTGAAGTGAAGTGGTAAATATAAAATATTGTTGTCAACATCAGAAAGCCTTTTCTGAGAAATCCCAGAAATCACAAAGCAATGGAAAAACTAATGGAAGAACAAAATCTAACAATTATATAACTACATGTGGTATGTGTGAGATATTGCTGCTGACACCTGCATGAAATAATATTATCCAAACAGTGCCACGCAATATGCCAAATATATAAATATATATACAGTATGTGTGTACAGCAAAATATCCACTATTGTGTAAGTACCATCAAATTATAAAAAAAAGAAAAAAAGTAAAAAAAGAACTCTTCTTTGTGCCAAGTGTCCTTTAAATACACATTCACAATACTGCGTTAAACTTCATAGTCCTTTTTCCCATCCTTCTTTCTTGTACACTACTATTAGTCCTCTTTAATAGTAAGAATTGACCCTGTGGTGCGTTAATACAATGTGTGTACCATCTACTCTGCTTTCCCACCACCAATGCAATACTGCTCTCACCTTCTCAATTTGACCCAAATTCAATTAGGTCAATATCAATTTTCCCTTTCAAGACAGGGTTTCTGAGTCCCTCTGGATGCCTCCTTCATCCCCTTTGACAATTCTAGAAAGTCAATTAACTTCCATCTTGGGCCATCATGTGAATGGTTGCACAAACGAGAATAGTACTAATAGTGCTCACTGTCTATTTAGCTATATATATATTTTTTAATGCTGAAATAGCACTCAAACAGATAAAAGAGTAAATACCCTGTATTTTTCTTTAAGGATGCAGTCTATTGTACCTCTCCCAAACTGGCACTCCACATACTTCCAGTTGTGGCGTGACGTCACCGACTCCTCCTCCCCAAACAATACTTCACCACAACACGTGACTTTAACATTTCAGGTGTCGTTAGCCTGAACTATGAAAGTACCATCATCCCACAGCTGGGATCCTCCTCTTCCTGGGAGCTTCTGGAAGAAGATGCAAACCCAATCACTAACATATAAGCTGTAACATATTAATGTAATTTAAAAATTAATTTGCAGTTATTTTAAATATGCTCCTGCCAAGGAGATCTTTGTTCAGGTACTTCCTGTTATATGGTGGCAACACTTTGCCCCTGTCTGACAATTTTGCTCCTGTGTTGTCACCCTGCCACATGGGCTTCTGATGGAGATATGAAGTGGACATTTCAGCTCACTGTTGTGATCTATTGTTGTCACCATCAGGAAAACTACCTGAAATGTGTCTATATATTCAGGCAGTGGTGGCTGGTCCACAAAGGGTCAGGGGCATCACCCCCTAATCTCCATGTGCTGGCCCCTAATCTCCATGAGGGGTGCCAGACGAATGGATTTCTATGTTTTTTTTTTTTGGGGAAGCACATGAGGCTCTAATTGGCTTCAAAAAGGTTGGGCACGGGGCTCAGTGACATTAGTGAATGTTGATTCACTATTGCCTTCCTGCTTCTCCCCCGACCAATCAGGACAGGAAGCAGGTCCTAAGACCGGATTGGAGGAGAGGAGAAGCCGCCAAAGCCGCCCGTGACCTGAATGGGGTAAGTGCGGGGCTGTTGGGCGGGTGGCTACCCCCCAAAAAAATGGAGCACCAGCCACCACTGTAATCAGGGATGGGTTAGTGCTACAGCTAAAGTGGGAGGTGTTAAATGTAAACCCTAACTGAATGACATTCAGTTTGCTCTGTGCACTGCATGTCATAAACAATTGCCAATCAAATTTAATAAAATATTTGGTTTCCCCCTTTTTCATTCTTTTTTTAGATCTGCCGGTCTCTGACAGCCTCTTTGAGGCCAATTCCCGTCTACATGGACTTCAGTGGCTGCATGATGGCAAATTTACCAAATATCCACTATTGTGCAAGCACCATAAGGTTATAAAAAGAACAAAAAAGATTGTAGTAAATATTGCTGACACTTGCCTGTCTGGTTTCTAAGCTTCCTGGCATTCTAGGTTTGGCTCATCATGTACAAGACTTTTCCATTGCTGTCTAGCTATGAGCCTGACATCAGTAATGTCACAGAAAGCTAGGTCAGGCCACCTTGGTAATTAAAACAACTTCAAGAAAATTACAACTCTATCCGTTACCAAAAAGGAATTTTAAAGTGGGGATCAGTTTGATGGCTGGCAATAGCATTTCTTGCGTTTTATTTCTCATCCACGGTGGCATTTTGAAGGAAGACAAGGCAAAGGAAAGGTCACATGTATCTTTAATGTCACCCACTGCGGAGGGGATGACTTCAAAGATTAAAATATTCTTGAAAGGCTTTTTCTTCAGAAGCTTCTTGTCGCTTTTTGCTGAAGGATCAGAAGATCAATATCTGTATGCAAAACAAGTCCGCTTATTGTATCCTTATCGGGTGGAGGAGCTTAATGTGGTGAACCAACGTCTTACCGAAATGTAATACTGGCTGCAGACGACTCCACTACCACTAAAAATATGAAGGAATGGGGCAAAGCAGGTGGCTGGAGTGTTTGTAGATATAAACCCTCAATGAATCCCATTTAATTTTCTAAAGCACCATTGTGTCATAACCAGTTTCTATTTTAAATGAATATTGTTTTCATCTTTTTTTATCCTTTGTTCCATTTCAGCACTACTGACACCCTGCAGCCTGTTTGCTGGCACTTCCTCTCTACATGCACCCCAGTGGTGGCTGCTTAGCATTTCTCTGGGTGGGTTTTCTAATAGTGACAACAATGGATTATGCCTGAGCAATGTGTCTTAAAATGGCCACTTGTAGTTTCCATTTGAAGAAAGTTTGACAGGATGACAACCCAGGGACACAGTTGGGAGACAGGGACAGAACGTTGTCACTCTTTAACAGAAAGTGTCTAAACAAGGACCTTCATGAAATGACATTAACATGGTTAAGCATACTGTATATTGGATTTTAGTGATCGAGTTACATATACTTTATCATGACAAACTAGTCTTTAAAAAAAAAAATGCATTTAATGAGGGTTATTTACTAAAACTGGAGCGTGCAAAATCTGGTGCAGCTCTGCATAGAAACCAATCAGCTTCCAGGATTAATTGTCAAAGCTTAAAGGGGTTGTATAGGTTAGATTTTTTATTTTTTAAATAACAAACATGTTATACTTCCACTGTGCAGTTCGTTTTGCACAGAGTGGCCCAATCCTGCTGTTCTGGGGTCCCACGTCGGCTGTCTCCGCTCCTCCCTGCTAGAGCTAAGAGGAGGTTAGCTTGCAGGCGCGCTTCCGTGTCATACACTTGGCGCCCATAGACACCAAGTGTATGACTTCGGTCCCGCATCCCCGGCGACCGCGTCATTGGATGTGATTGACAGCAGCGCAAGCAAATGGCTCCGCTTCTATCAATCTATCCAATCAACGGCCAAACTCAATGGAGAATAGGACGCCGGGAGACGCGCACAGCAGGTGAATGGGCTCAGAGAAAACACGAACCTTTACAACCCCTGAACAAGCTGAGGTTAGAAGCTGATTGACTGCCATGCACAGCTGCACCAGATTTTTCACTCTCCAGTTTTAGTGAATCAATCCCATAGTCATGATTGGGCTTAATTAAAAATTGAATATTAAGGGTTATAAATACATTTTCCCCCTTTTTTATAAATGATCACATACCCTCTGTTCTCAACTTCATTAAGGAGCTCAGCTGGGGGAGATGAAACAGCAGCCAGTGAATGGCTTTGCTGGGGGGGGGGGGGTGTCAGGACAAGTCTCATCATTGGAGGCGAGCAGGCTGAGTTCTCAGCACAGCTAGAGACCTGACCATGCTGTGCTTTTATGTCTAGGGTGGTCGGTTTTTAATAGGAAAGCAGAGGGTATGGCAGGAGCACCAAGGATTTCACACAAAGTAAGCAATACAAAGAGGGTGTATCAGGATAAGGCTCATCATTGGAGGAGAGCAGGCTGAGTTCCCAGCACAGCTAGAGACCTGACCATGCTGTGCTTTTATGCCTAGGGTGGTCAGTTTTTAATAGGAAAGCAGAGGGACTGGCAGGAACACAAGATAGTTCACACAAAGTAAGCAATACAAAGAGAACAGGGTACTTTTTTTTATACAAGTACATGGTACAGCAGACACATATCAGGAATATGAAATGTTGGGATTACATATTCTTTAAAGTCATACTAAAGCCTCAAATGGTTTTTCAGAATTAGATCTATACAGGCAGTTGAGCAGAGGAAAATAACTGTTTTAAGCACAGAAACATTTCAAATTTGCTGTGTTTAACCCTAGATGCAGATACAAACTTATACACACTGCCATCTACTGGCTGATGTAGTTGTTGCACAAAATACATGTACAATGTATTGCAACACCCCCACTTAACAACTACTCAATATATTAGTCCCATTTTGTATCTCAGTTATATAAATGTCAGGGCTGGGCTTAGCCCTTCCTTCTCAAAGCTGGCTGCTCTGCTGTCGGCTAATTGCCAGCTCCCATCTCTCCACAGTTACTCAGCTGTTGATGAAACCCTGCTCGTCAGTCCTGCCTACTTAAGCTGTTCAGCCCAGTGGATCTCTGCCTTCGCCTTGGTCAACATCAAAGAAACTATCTCCTGCGATCCTGTTGAAGACTTGCTTTGCTGACATCCCTTCTGGCTCCAGATACTGCTTGCTGTTCCACTACATTGATCCCTGACTTCTGGCTTGGCTGACTATCCGTTCCAGTTACTGAACTTTGGCTATGTTTTGACTACGTTTGTTCTTTTTACTTTTATTATTAAACAAGTGTAATTTAACTGTACTTCTGTCTCGGCCTGATTTCATGGTTTCTGACAATAAATCTGTTTCTTGTAAGCGGTTTCGTAAAAGCATCTGATCCATTTTTGTTTCTCATGAGTTGGAAATCTTTGCATCTCATCCCATGAATCTGGCTCTGGTTTTAATGCTACGCGAGCAGCATAGGACAGATCTTTGGCTGGATGCCTTTATTGCTTCTGATGGATTTCCTGATTGAAGCTTCTTGTGGCCTGGTTTCTTCTTTTACCATTTGGATTGTCTGTGTTCATTTTTATTTCTGATTTCTGTGTCATTTGGTTGCTTATCTTCATGTGGCACCGATGTATACTTTCCCTCAATTTAAAGCATTTGTGTTAGTTCATAAAAGTTTGAACACACTAAAGTTTCAATGACAATTACACTTCTACTGGTCTTGTTTGTGTCTTGGTGTTTAATTCTGTATCCCTTTTGAGATTCACTGTACCCCATATGTACTCTTTCCTTTGCGCAAGAATGCTATTGTGTACATGGGGATGTTCACATGAACATGGTTGACCTAGTTAACCTGAGGGCATAAACACAACAATAAAACTAACACTTTCAAATCCTCTCGGAAGCACCTGCTTACAGGCTATGGGACAGGAAGTCAAGGGAAATCTCCCCAATAGGACACAGATGCCAAAAGAAACTGAAAGGGGGTATAACCCTCCCTTATTCTATTCAAAGAAAAAAAAAATTCCTTTGCCACAAACATTTTCATTTAATTATTTTCAGCATCAGGGGTTCTTTAAAGTTAACATTCTAGTCCTGAACATAAAAAACAGAAAATCATATAAAATTTATTTTTCATCTCCTTTAGGTGAACCTTGTTACTTTGCTTGTTGAGCCATTGTTGAAGTTTTGTTTAGGTGTAGTAAAAATATCAGTTACAGGTAAATGATAGCACAGCAGGATGGCTGGCTGAGTGTATTGTATCTTGGATATAACACATCCACCAGGCAATGGGCTGTTATGCTTGCAGGATTTATTTGGACACATCCAGGCAATGTTCAGTCGTGCGTCCTGCACATTATATTACAGAGGAAGAAGATTCCTGGAAGGGCAAGGTGGATGACAACCTGATAACATTTATGGAAACTGAAAATAAGTTTATTGCATTTTGTAGCAAGCAAACACTGCATTTTCTAGTTCAGTCAGGGAAAAAATATTCATCTTATATATTTTCTTTATTCATTATGGCCTGCAATTTATAATGTGAACCATTAAGGAGGTCCAGTGAACTCCAGTACTATCTCACTGGAAAAAACTGCACAGTTAGTGCTACTGGCACTCTCTTTAGAATCTCTTAAGAGTGTGTTCTTGATAAAGATCCATCATTATAAATTAATTTTTTTACAGTTCTGTCCCCAGTGGGACAAGACACATGTAGTACCCTGTCCTATATGGCTAGCTGCTTTCTAACCCTAGTTATGAGTTCCAACCTATACCTCCCTCCCTCTTGCCATGGTTTATCTGACAACAGCTCTAAGGGAGATGGATGATTCATAGCTGCAAATTGTCCCGGCTATGAGCACTTTACCAAGATAGACAACAGCAAGCATTCCTCTTGCCGATTCTGGTCTCAGAAAGATGCTCACAGCTTTGTTATGAAGCAGCCATCTCCGAGCCGTTGTTGGATCCGCCGTGATGGGTGGGATGGGGGTGCAGTTGAGACCTCATACCTTGGATTCGATAGCACTAAGAAACATAGGACAAAATACTAAATGTACCTTGTCCCATAGGAGAAAGATCTGTAAAAAAATGATAATGATAGATCTTCTTTAAATGTGGACTTCCATCCCCATGGATGATCTTTTATTAGCCAGTAGGATCCAATGGACATTCCAATTTTAATACCACAGGACGTATGTTGTATTTAGGTAACAATTTCCACACCCTATGATTTAAGCAGCCTGAAAATAATGCATTAGTTGCTACCTAATAGGGATGAGCCGAACACCCCCGGGTTCGGTTCGCACCAGAACCTGCGAACGGACTGAAAGTTTGCACGAATGTTAGAACCCTATTAGTTACAATGGACGTGAATGTTCGAAATCTAAAGTGCTAATTATAACGGCCAATATGCATGTTATTGTTATAAAAAAGGTTTGGAGACCCGCGTCCTGCCCCAGGGGACATGTATCAATGCAAAAAGAAGTTTTAAAAATGGGCGATTTTTCTGAAGCAGTGATTTTAATGATGCATAAAGTAACAAAAAAAAGTGAAATGGCATCTGTAAAGGAAAAAAAGAAGCCATTTAAAACTGCCTGCGGCTTTAATGTCATGTCTTGTCCAGGCAATATGGATGAAAATCTTTGAGAAAAAATGGCATGGCTACCCCATCCCCACCTACCCCAGCTTATTACCAGCCCCTTTGCGTCTTGTATGGATATTAAGGGGAACCCTGCACCCAAAATAAAACCCTATACCTAAAACCCTATATACTCTGAACCGCAGTATACAGGCGGTGCAAACAAGACAGGGACTGTAGGTATATACTGTATGTATGTGTGGACTGTTGGTGTATACTGTGCTGTGCTGGAGGCACACAAAACACACTAACTCCTGCAGATGTCTGTCTTAGGTGACAACAGGGCAGATACAGTGTAAGGTGGTTTAGTGTGCTACTGCTGTGCTATACTCACACAGCACACACACACACTAACTCCTGCAGATGGCTTGATTGGTAGAGAACAGCACTGAGAAGAACACACTATCCCTGCCTATTTTTCCTCTATCCCTACACTTTCCCCACAAGCAAAGGCTGAGAAGAATACACTATCCCTGCCTATTTTTCCTCTTTCCCTACACTTTCCCCACACAGAAATGATTCACATATAGTGTGTACATGTACAGTACACTGTCACTGTTCCTGAAGCCGGAACACACTACACGAGGCCGCCGGCGTGGCAGCCTTATATAGTGTGGGGCGTGTACTAAACCCCCTGAGCTATAATTGGCCACAGGCATCCTGCCTGTGGCCAATTATTGCTCTCCTCGCCGCTGGCTCTATGATTGGCCAAGCATGCGGGGTCACAGTGCATGCTTGGCCAATCATCAGCCAGCAATGCACTGCGACTGGCGCAGTGCATTGTGGACCGTTCGCATCACACAAATTTGATGCGAGCGGCCCTCAGAGTTCTGCCCTCGATGAGTGGACGAACGGCCGATGTTCGATTTGAACATGGGTTCGAATCGAACACCGGGCCCATCCCTACTACCTAATAAGGATATATAGTACTTTTTTATTGGGGCACTGATATCACCATTAACACCCCCCTGATGTTACTGTCATAAGTAGAGCCACCAGAAGACCAGAGGTCACTAAGGGGCCCGGACGTGTGCACTCCAAGGAGCACTTCAGGGACTGGGGGAGATGGAGCTACTGCCTTTCTGCTAGAGGAAACCATACCAGTAATAGTATTTTTACCCTCCACTAATACTGCAGGGTAAGTCAAATATTGTATTCACTCTTTTCTATAGGCCATCTTGTATAAAATAACGATCATGCCACAAAATACAGTATTTGCCTCCATTATATGTGGGGTTTAGAACAGGAATGAGCCTTAGACCTCAGAATTTTCCCCCGGAGTGTACCAGTTCTCTCCCACAACCTAAGAAAATACTAGCTTATCAACTGACATGCGATCTGTTACTGCTGGAGGGGATGTTAGATTGTAAGCTCCTTCGTGGTCAGTGACTAACGTGACTGGTTCTACAGAAGCTGCAAAGTACTGTAAAATAAGTTAAATGCGGGATGTAAAAATAATATATATTTTTAAATATCTAGCTAAGCAGAATCACCAGTACCACTGTGTCAGCTATTTCAGCAGGTAAATTTAGCCCTATTCAGAGAGCCACTTTGACAGCAGGGAACACCTGATCAGAATTTTTATCCCTGACAACATCATTTTGTTCTTCTTCAGATTTTCAATATAGTCTCTTTTGGGCTTGAGATCTGTCTGTTCCTGTTTTCGGTGCTTTCTGTTGTTGAATTACGAGTCAGCTCAGGTACTTGTCTTTGTCTGGATGTACAGGACCCATGTTTTCAATAAACAGAGCAACTCTTTTGAAGAAACTGGAACAAAGAATTACAAAGAGATGGTTGACAACAAACAAGTCAGACTCACAATATACAGAAGAAGTATCAACTTTCAGAAAAGCTCCCACTTTTATCATTAAGTCTGGGTTCACACAGTTGTGGCGCATTAACGTATGCGTGCAAAAGCATTTTGTTTAATGCACATATGTGCATTGTGTTCATTTGAATAGGCTGCCTATCACACCAAAATGCCCCAAAAAAAGTGTATGCCCTTTTTTTTGGGATGTAGTACATCTCAAAGCATGGTAGTCTAGTAACGTGCATTGGGGTGTGCTGAAACACGTTTGTTGGAAAGGTGCGTTAGGGCGCCATTGTGCCATAATACCTAAATAAAGATGACTCCATCCTTTATTTTTTATTTTTATTTATTTTATTTTTTTTATTTAGTACATTGTGCAATTACAATACAGGTACCAACAATGATACTCCAGACATACATTTTCGATGTTACAACTCCATCCTTTTTAAGAGAAAAGCAGATGAAGTACTGTCATTTCTGTGATAAATACCTGGAAGTAATACACTGTTACTTATCATGCTATACTTAACATGAAAATATATATGTGATGGATGGTCTACTTTATTGCCTTTTGGAGAAACCCATGGTTATGTGCACGCGCCATTATCTTTACCTGTTAGTGCTGTCCGTCTCTAAAACTTTGTGTTTTTTCCAATTGTGTTTGGGCATCGCTGGATTTCAGTCTGTAGCTCACCACCAGCTGTGCCTGTTTACTCCATATTGGCACTGGAAGTCCATGCCCCTTAAGAGTAGCTAAGAAGCCCCTTTTTATAAGCAAATGTTTGCTATGAGTATGTAAGGGTTAGCATGTGGTTGCACCACTTTTTTTTTTTACAAAATGTTGTGGTTGCACCACTTTAGTACCTCCTATGTTTTATATATGGAAGCCATCTAGGACCTGAGCGCAGACATGAATACATTTATGATACATTATGCAGATTAGTGGTTAAAAGGGCAGGGGAGGCTGAAGCCATTAAAAGGGCTGATATTCTTATGCTGCTGCATTATTCTTTAAAGGAGAAGTCCAGCCTGAGCTTTTTAGGCTGGGCTTCTCCTATGGGTCACAGGAGTGTAATTCGTTTTGCACTCCTGTGACCCGTTTTCAGTCGAGGCAGCGCGTCATCCCGTCTTCCAAGTCTGGATCCGCCAGATGCCTTAATTGATGGCAGTCTCAGCGGCTGAGACGGCCTCTCCCCGCCCCTCCACAGCTCATCGCTCCAATGAGTGTGTAGAAGCAGACCAGGAGAGATACTGACTGACAGTCAGCATTGCTCTGCTCGGGGAGGAGTGCAGAGACGCCGGGGGACAGTCTGATGCTCCATCCACTTAGGTAAGTATGATTAGCAAAAAAAAAAAAAAACATACTTCTCTTTTAAGGCCTCTTGCACACTGGTTTATTGTAAGTGCTAGGAGTAGAGTGGAGTTTAGAGGCAGGAAAAAAAAAATGCCAGACGTCCATAGGAGCAGCTGTAACAACATCCAGTGTGCATGAGGCCTAATAGGTGTAAATAGTTATTCTCTCTGTGGTCTAACTCCCTAGTTCATTGTTATATGTTATATGTTAGGCCCACTTTATGCTTGTATTTCACCTCTCCTGTTCTATTGATGAAAAATCAAAAGAGCGGAGATCAATCCAATGGGGATGTGCATATGCAGCAAAAAGAATACATTTTAAAACATCACCTGATTTTTATTATCATATATACTCGAGTATAAGCCGACCAGAATATAAGCCGAGGCACCTAATTTTACCACAAAAAAATGGGAAAACTTATTGACTCCAGTATAAGCCTAGGGTGAGAAATGCGCAGCTACTGTAAGTGGAAAAGAGGGTCAACAATGCCCATTTGCAGCCTCACTGTGCCCATTTGCATGCCTCACTGTGCCCATTTGCAGCCATAGGTCCCTTGAACTTCAAACTTGGTAGTTAAGGGTTCTAGCTGCAGCCAAAGGGTCCCGAAATGACATTGCTGCAGATGGACACAGTTGACCGACTTTGGGGCCCTGTATCTCGGGGCCACTTGGTGCTAGGAATTTGGATATGTTGTAGTGTTGGTTCCACTGGGTTTGCACACCAAATTTGGGGTTCCTAGCACCAAGTAGCCCCGAGATACGGGGCCGCAAAGTCGGGTCGGAAAATTAAATTTTTTGCTGCAGAAAAGTGCTTGACTCAAGTATAAGCCGAGGGGGGCACTTTCAGCACAAAAAAAATGTACTGAAAAACTCGGCTTATACTCGAGTATATACGGTACTCTTTGCTAACTGTTCAACATTTTCTTCACAAAAGGCATGGCAGTTGCAGATCAAATACAAACAGCTTCCTTGGCTGTGTAAATGATAGGAGGGTTTAATTCCACTTTAAGGCTGTCAGCAGATTGGCGTCTACAAATTCAGCACTGTCAACTGAGCATGTGCAGAGGAGAATGAAACATTGTATTACTGGATTGTAAACAGTATACTTATTCTGAATGTTTTACCTGGCCACACCTGAAAAAGGGGCAAGCCTGAAGTGATCTAGCAGGACTTAATGTTAACTTAATGTTGTCAGTAAGTTATAAATTGACTGTAAGTGTTCCTTAAAAAAAAATAATATTGCATAACTTGAGAAGGATAAACAGTTTTCTTATCAATTGCCAGGAGTAAACCAAGATGTTCAGGATGTCATCTGCTAAACTATGTTTCATACTTATATAGCCGAGATCGACATCCCGCACAACAATTAGGGACTTTTATGTTCATCATAATGCACATTACTCACCCTTATTTTCTATTCAGTCTTCTCTGTCTCATGTCAGTGATTCAGACACTGATGGTGGGGCTGTCATCGGGTTTAGACACACTTCATTCTCCAGGATAATAACCTATAGATTTCTGATACTGTACAAAGTTCTCTTTTTCCAAGTACATCTTTGTCGATACACATGAATACATGAATGTACGAATATGTGTCATCCCACGCTCACCTAAGACGTGGGGTGGAGGTGGTGTAAGTGCAGTTGAGTAAGTCGCCATACTCAGAGATGCAAGACAGAAAAGTATCCTGACTGAGATAATGCCAAAAGTAGAACTTTTTATTTATTTAAATCTAGATGAAGTCAGAAAAGGGTTAGAACCAGCAGCGGCCCATCCATAGAGGGTGCACGGGCGCCGCCTCTCCTATCGATTGTCCGGCCCCCTGATCTTCTGATTTCTATCCGAAAATGCGTTCGTGTGTATGCAATTCCGACACGCAAAAACTCATGCATGCTCAGATTCAAGTACGAGATTGAATCGCTCGGTCTGGTAAAACTACAGTTCGTACTGGAGATGGCACATTCGTCATGCTGAAATTTTTTAAAGAGTTTAATGCAGCGCATTCTCTTCTTCTTTATAATGCTAGAAGAATGAAGTCGTTTTGCTGCTCATATTCACACGGAGTTCTCACAAACGTATTTCTTTATTATTTCTGGTGATCTCCTGAATAATCTTTTTTGTTTTTAAAGCCAGATCTCCATAATAATAATAATTTTTTTAATCAAGAACTGCTTTTTTTTGGCTTTTTTTTAAGCACTTTCTAGTCATCTCTTTTTTTTTGTCAAGTTTCCACAACAACATTATTATCTTGTATTTTTAAACCTCATGGAGGTTGGTTGGTGTCCCTTGTTAATTTGACCTTGTATTTTTGAAATGTACCTGCCTACTCACAAACAAACTGTCCTTTTTGAAGAAAAACACATAGGCAAGTAGAGTGGAGTGTGGAGTTCCCATTTAACCACTTTCAGACCGGACCAATTTGCAGCCAAAGGACCAGGCAACTTTTTGCGATTCGGCACTGCGTCGCTTTAACTGACAATTGCGTGGTCGTGCGACGTGGCTCCCAAACAAAATTGACGTCCTTTTTTTCCCACAAATAGAGCTTTCTTTTGGTGGTATTTGATCGCCCCTGCGGTTTTTATTTTTTGCGCTATAAACAAAAAAGAGCGACAATTTTGAAAAAAAACGTATTATTTTAAATTTTTTGCTATAATAAATATCCCCCAAAAATATATAAAAAAAACATTTTTTTTCCTCAGTTTAGGCCGATACGTATTCTTCTACATATTTTTAGTAAAAAAAAAAATCGCAATAAGCGATTATTGATCGGTTTGCGCAGAAGTTATAGCGTTTACAAGATAGGGGATAGTTTTATAGCATTTTTATTAATACATTTTTTTTTATTAGTAATGGCGGCGATCTGCAATTTTTTTTGTGACTGTGACATTATGGCGGACACATCGGACCTTTTTGACACATTTTTGGGACCATTGTCATTTATACAGCAATCAATGCTATTTAAATGCATTGATTCCTGTATAAATGACACTGGCAGTGAAGGGGTTAACCACAAGGGGGCAGTGTAGGGGTTAAGTATGCCTAGGGGTGTGTTTCTTACTGTGGGGGGGGGCGTGGCTGTCAGCTAGTGAATGCTGATCTCTGCTCCAATCACAGGGAGCAGAGATCGGCGTCACTAGTTGCTAGGCAGAACGGGGAGATGCTGTTTATCTCGGCATCTCCCCGTTCAGCCTTCCCGTGAGACGATCGAGTCCGCGGGGACCGCGACCGGACTCACGGGGGTCCCGACCGGCCCGGGAGCGCGCCGCTCCCGGCGCGCTCCCGATGGCATGGACGGCATTAAGGAGGGACTTATATATACGCCCTCCTGCCTGTACGTGCCATTCTGCTGACGTATATCGTCGTGCGACGGTCGGCAAGTGGTTAAAAGCAAAAGTTTGCCCAAGGAAATCATATGCGTTAGTTACTTTCTCATTCTATTTTGGGCATATTTGTTACTTGGGCGGTTGTTACTAAACTTCCTCACATCACCCCATCATTTTGGCACATCCATCTCCTGTTAATATTGAATTGGAGATGCCGTGCACCATGTCCATAGCGGTGCACAGATGGCATTCTCCCATGTGCTGAGATCGCTATAGTAAATGGGGTATTCGAGCTCTGTTAACGGCGCAGTGTGTCGTAAGTATGGAAATGTGTGTTGCGCCTCGCCATGCGCCTCTACTGATGACGCACGACATTCGGAAATCACCCCCTATGTCCGTTGTATTGAGCGCTTAGCTTATCTTGGAAGAATTTATCACTCTCTGAACACATTTATCCCATCTATAATGAGAACATTTTCAGACTCCTGGTGACCTTACCTTTTGTTTGCAGCTTGAGGAGGGCAGCAGAGGAGAAAGACTTGGAATAAAAAAAATAATGTATTATAAAGCTTTGGACTGTGTGAAGGAAACAAAACCTGCCTGGGTGGAATGGTATCTTGCTTTTGTGGGTACAGGATAGCAAAACTAGCCACTACACTACATAGTCATTTCATCCAGCAGTATCCTACTCAACACTCGTTGAGTGTCTTGATTAAAAATATCCATCAGTGATGCTAAACACACACTGTTTAATTTCCCTTCTGTTTCTGTATATGGATGATAGCACTTCTCTCCTGCTCTGCAGTTCAAAGGATAGGAGACTCGTGAGCCTGATTTAGGAGAGTATTCGGTAAGTAAAACTGATAGGTAAGTAAACTGGCAATTCTGAAACGAATAGGTAAGTAAAATGGCATTTCTGACCTTGATTGCAGTTCTTCTTTAAATGAACTGTGGCGTGTCTATAAATGAAGGAACGAAAATTGGTGGACACTTAAGGCTGATTACAAGCCCATGCATTGTTGATTACCATTAATTCTATTTAGGAATGAAGCATATAGACTTGAATTTTCCTTGAGCATCTTTTAATACAGTTTGTATCTGACACAGAGCACTTGATATAGTATGCATATAGTATAAGTCCTTGGTCAGATTATCAAACTGAATTTCTTGAAAACAGGTTTCTAGTTATTGTTATGCTCTCAACAAGCACAAGCAATGGATTAAAGTATGTAATTCACTGTTCAGCTCATATTCCGCTTCTGCTTCCATCTCTCATCTACTTTAGTTTGTTTAAAAAGGAATCTAATAAAGCAAAACATTCATAGTTTTTACAGGCAAATGTTTATGAGTTAGAGAAAGAGTTAGATTTAGCCTCAAAATCCTCCTTTTCATTTACTCCCTCCACCCGCTGCTAATTCAGCTGTTATTTATTTTTTGTAACTTCCTTTTATTATTTTTAAAAGATAAGGTATACAAAACATTTTGCCTATTTGGCAAAACACATAACTTAAAGTTTGGCAACCAAAGTCAAGATGACCATACTCAGTTCTGCCGGTAGGCACTAAGAAGGAATCAGGAGAACAAGTACTCATAGTACTATAAAAATGACCTGTGTCAAATACCGAAAAGCAAATAAGCACTAATCATGAGGGCATTGAAGATGATACGACTGTATCCCTGAACTTCGTTCAGATGTCGCAAATTCAGCTTCTAAATAATGAGCTTTGAAAAATATGTTCTTTCCTTCCTTCTTCTCCTCCATTCCTTCTCTTTCCTTCCTTCTTCTCCTCCATCCCTTCCTTCCTTCCATCAGCTCCTAGCTTCTTTATTTGTCTTTGATTCTCTAACAATGAGATCTACCTGCCATTATTCTTGATTCTGTTTTTGTCTACCTGAGTGTTTGGGGTATTCCTGCCCACCTTAGAGTCCCAACTCTTTGTTACATTTTCTATAAAAGAAAAAAAAATCAAGGGGGTTTAACTGTCCAACATCCAACTCTTAAATAGCCGTTTCGGTGAACTAACCCTTTAACCCCTTCCCACCCACTCTTGCATCCCTTTAAATAGTTCTGAACGATTGGGGGTGGGAAGGATTAGCGATCATATGACCACGTGATCGAAAGCCTGTCTCTTCAGTTACTGATCTTTGTTCAGGACCAAGATCTGTCTTTGACCCCATACACGCTATTAGATTTTCTGCAGATTTTGTAAAGGGGCAAGGGGCACTGTGATATAAAGGGGACTGCACTGTAAAGGGCCACTGTAATCATTACAGTGGCCCTTTGCAATGCAGTCCCCTTTATAACACAGTGCTCCTTTACAGTGCAGTCTCGTTACATGAATTTTTTTCCTGATCTCTGGAAAAATTGGCTGCCACTAAACCGATCCCTGGTGCCGTTTGGGAACTCTGCTCTATCACACAGACAGTCTATTGATAAGATTATATGCATTTTTATGTGCAATCCTACTTCAAAATCATCATCTGTTTGACATTGCTTGCAATAATATTAATAATCTAAAGTCAGTTAAAATTGTAATACAAACTGTGAGCGTCTTGCGAGATAAACAATCCCCCTTCTAAAATATATGGTCCCCCTGGCTTGCCTATTTGCAAGTTCCAGATATACGGAGCTGACTCCAAGGACTGTTAGTGAAAGATCCCTGGACGCACTCACCTTCTCACTTTCTCTTTTCCTTTTTACACTCTTATTATCTTACTCCCAGTCCTTTTTATGTTCCTTCCCTTCTCACTTTTCCCTTCCTAACTTATCACACTTACGCTATTAGCTGTAGGGATTTGTGACCCCAATAAATGACTAAGATGATGTCTGACTATGCCAAGAGCTTAAAGTTAAATGCTCTACCATTTTGCAGACCCCTTCATAGAGGTTATGTATTATTGACACTTTAGACCTCATGGATGTATATCATAGGCAGATCTGATAAGGTGTTTTTCATGGTGGCTTTCTTCCATTTATTATGATGTTATTGGTCTATATTATGTAGCTATCCATCACATGTTTGATGTTCCTATTTGTAAGCAATTATATGGGACCTCATAGATAGAGAGAACATGACTAATGGGATGAACTATGTTCCCCTTTTGGAGTATCTACGTTGTTGTATGTACAGAGCTATGCAAGGACTGGTTGCTGCTCTGCTCTGTATTGTTCCTCCTTTTCCATCCAAAACATTTAATAAAAAAATGATTGAAACAGAACATTTTAATACAATATACTCCCATTATTTGTTCTGCAATCATTTTTTTTTTTAGCAGCAAAGGCAACATTCTATGCTCTTGTTTTTTTACAATTCTTGAAACTGGGTTACTGGTATTTATTGAACATGCCACATTCTGAACATGAACAAAGTAGAGACGTGACAATATAAAATTTTCCATGTGTCATTGTATTGTGTGAATGTGCAACCTGTTCTTTATGTATGTCAGAGGTGGAGAAGCTTAATGCCATATTATGATCAAACATGAAACCTTTGTTTTTAAAGTAAACCTGTATTCACTTTACTGCTGTTAAATTGTAAGCAGACATGTACAGTACGAATGAGTAGAGTGATTTAGCTGAAACTTAATTTTGTAGGGAAATTAATGGTTTTGCCTTTGACAAATTTTTTCCAAAGTCAGCCTAAAATTAACTTAAGCTCGGAGCTTGTTTTCTCAGAGAAAAAGTGCAGAAACTCAACCACACACCCATCGTAACGCTCTCCACCCCAAGGGGAGAGCATGCTGCTTCCAAGTGTGGGTGTTGCCAAAATGAATTAACAGTTCAAGGGTTTTAAAAAGGCACAGTTAAAGGGGTTGTAAACCTTTGTGTTTTTTCACCTTAATGCATCCTATGCCGGGGGACCCCAGAAGAACAGGTTCAGGGCAACTCTGTGCAAAACGAGCTGCACAGTGGGGGTAAGTATGACATGCTTGTTATTTAAAAAATACAGAGTGCAGGATTCAGGAGTGTACTACATACAGAGTGCAGAGCTCAGCAGTGTGCTACATACAGGGTGCCAGGTTCAGGTGTGCGCTGCGTACAGAGTGCACAGTTCAGGAGTGTGATACATACATAGTGCAGTGTTCAGGGGTGCGCAAACTACAGAGTTCAGAAATGCGCTACATACAGAGTGCAGAGTTCAAGAGTGTGCTATTATCAGGAGAATTAGTAGACCAGACTGCGTGGACTGCACAGAGACAACCAAAAACGCATATAAAGTGAACAGTAATGATAATTATTAAGATAGGTGATACAAATTTGAAAATACAAACAGTGCACAACCAAGCCAACAAACCCACCACCAACAACAACAGTATATACAGCGAGGGACAGTACCAGAAACACCAATGTCAGCGAGGCCAGGGTCATACACAGCAGATCAGCAGAAGGACAAGGGATTTTCCAGAAACATAAACGTTAGCCAGGCCAAGGTCATACACATGGAGATCAGTAGTAAGGGACAGAAAACCAACAGGACAGGGAGGGGATGGATCGAGCTAAAGGGTCAGGGTACGGGTTCAGGAACACAGGAAGGACCAGATCAGGGTACGCTCGGGAACAAGGTCAGATGCAGGATCAGGTAACACGGAGCAAGGTCAGAGCCCAAGGAGAGAGATACCAAGGCCAGCATGTGAGGGCTTGCCGGGTATTCATAAGACTGCCAGTGATTGACCTCACGTAACAGCTGAGCGCAGAAGGTGCTGTCTGCGCTACACTGCTGGAGTACACCCGCTGGTGGACACCGGTACTACGGCCCAAGAATCCAACAGTGTCACCAGCAGGTGAGTCCTCTTATTACAGGTCCTGGGTGTTAGAAGACACCCGCTGTTGCTCACTGGTACTGCGATCCAAGAAACTGACATCGCCACCAACGAGTGAACCATTTCATGACAGTACCCCCCTCAAAGGTGTGGGCTCCAGATGCTCCAACTAGATGTAATTGTCCAAATTTAAAGGCCTCAAACCGAACAACGGATGAGGGCACGTCAAGCTGGGCATCGAGTACTTCAGGTTGGACAGAGGATATGTCAAACCGGACAGCGGGCACATCAGAGCAGGCAGCAGGCACATCAGAGCAGACAGCAGGCACATCAGAGCAGACAGCGGGCACCGGGTCGTCAAGCTGGGCAACAGGCACCGGATCGTCAAGCTGGGCCGCAGGCACCGGATCGTCGAGCTGGGCAGCAGGCACCGGATCGTCGAGCTGGGCAGCAGGCACTAGGACATTAGGCCGAACATCGAGCACCATAAAGGCAGGCTGGATCACAGGCACCGGCTCAGAGCAAGCTGGGTAACGGGCCCTGGTTCAGCGACCTGGAAACTGGGCACAGGTCCAGCAAGCCGAATAACGGGCACTGGCTTAACAGGCCGAGTGACGGACTCCGGTTTAGCAGACTGGGTTAAGGGCACCAGTATAGCAGACTGGGTAAAGGGCACCAGTTCAGTAGACTGGGTAATGGGCACCAAAAACCTCAGGCCGAGATACAGACACGGAAACCTCAGGCTGAGACACGGGCACCGAAACCCCAGGCTGAGACACGGGCACCAAAACCCCAGGCTGAGACACGGGCACCGAAACCCCAGGCTGAGACACCAATATCAAGACATCAGGCTGGAAGGCAGGCACCGAGACATCAGGCTTGAGGGCAGGCACCGAGACATCAGGCTTGAGGGCAGGCACCGAGACATCAGGCTTGAGGGCAGGCACCGAGACATCAGGCTGGAAGGCATGCAATGAGACATCAGGCTGGAAGGCAGGCAATGAGACATCAGGCTGGAAAGCGGGCACATCAGACTGGGAAGCGGGCACATCAGGCACATCAGACTGGAAGGCAGGCACAAGGACATCAGACTGGAAGGCTGGCACATCAGACACATCAGACTGGAAGGCAGGCACATCAGACTGGGAAGCAGTACATCAGACTGGAAGGCAGGCACAGCAGACTGGAAGGCAGGCACAGCAGACTGGAAGGCTGGCACATCAGACTGGAAGGCTGGCACATCAGACTGGGAAGCTGGCACATCGTCTGGGGTGTCCATATTAAAATGTGAGTGTTTTTAATCTGTTTTTACCACATTAAAAGTATTTATTACGGTATCACACTATGTGAGTTTTTCTCTCTCAAATATGACCTAATATTTATGAACATGGGAGAATTACTGGAGTTTTGATGACCGCATCCCTCCTGCCCTCTAATACGTTCACACCTTCCTTGGAATCCAACCGTGGAACAGGGACCTGGTAACCTTCCACATTTAAAGCTTGTCACGACTTATGAGGCGTACGTCTCATTTAGTCTGTGACTTCTGGTAAGCCTCTTTTCAATAAGTGCTGACGCCGACGTGACAGGATCACCATCACTTCACTTAGAAACACCACTACCGTCTACGGCTACCCACATATATCGTAGCACCCACATGGACTATACCACTGTATAACTCACACATACAGTTTGGCGCCTTTTTATTCACCGAAGATTCACTTGTCATTTATGTATTTTATGTATTTTCTGAAAGGTTTTATGCGTATCTATTCACAGTATTAACAGTTTTTACTGTTCACCATTTTTTGAATATTTATTGAATTTTATCAGTCAAGAGATCACTTTGCACAGATATTTATTCGCGAAGTAATATAGGTGTTTTATTCAGTTTTTACTGCCTCTGTAATTTTATATGAATTTTGATATAATTTATAGAATTTACAACACACACCTACGTTTTATATAATCTATTTTTATGCCTACGCTTTTACCATATCCTATAACAATATATAGGGGTGAATCTATACGTATAGCATCATCTAAGCGCAACATACACATCTTTTTCAAACCATTTTTCCCGTTAGTCTATCGGCAATGTTTGCAGCTTCTACATAACATCACCCATACTCAGCGCAATATTCTCCAACCTTATATACATTAGACTGGAAGGCAGGCACCAGGACATCAAACTGGAAGGCTGGCACATCGGACTGGAAGACTGGCACATCAGACTGGGAAGCAGGCACATCAGACTGGGAAGCTGGCACCAGGACATCAGACAGGAAGGCTGGCACATCGGACTGGAAGGCTGGCACATCAGACTGGGAAGCTGGCACATCAGACTGGGAAGCTGGCACATCAGACTGGGAAGCTGGCACATCAGACTGGGAAGCTGGCACATCAGACTGGAAGGCAGGCACATCAGACTGGAAGGCAGGCACCAGAACATCAGACAGGAAGGTTGGCACATCGGACTGGAAGGCCTGCACATCAGACTGGGAAGCAGGCACATCAGACTGGGAAGCTGGCACATCAGACTGGAAGGCAGGCACCAGAACATCAGACAGGAAGGCTGGCACATCGGACTGGGAAGCAGGCACAACAGACTGGGAAGCAGGCACAACAGACTGGGAAGCAGGCACAACAGACTGGGAAGCAGGCACAACAGACTGGGAAGCAGGCACATCAGACTGGGAAGCAGGCACATCAGACTGGGAAGCAGGCACATCAGACTGGGAAGCAGGCACATTAGACTGGAAGGCAGGCACCAGGACATCAGACTGGAAGGCTGGCACATCGGACTGGAAGGCAGGCACATCGGACTGGGAAGCAGGCACATCGGACTGGGAAGCAGGCACATCAGACTGGAAGGCAGGCACCAGGACATCAGACTGGAAGGCTGGCACATCAGACTGGAAGGCAGGCAGCAGGACATCAGACTGGAAGGTTGGCACATCAGACTGAAAGGCTGGCACATCAGACTGGAACAATGGCACGTCAGACTGGGTAGCAGGCACTGGGACATCAGACTGGGTAGCAGGCACTGGGACGTCAGACTGGGTAGCAGGCACTGGGATGTCAGACTGGGTAGCAGGCACTGGGATGTCAGACTGGGTAGCAGGCACTGGGATGTCAGACTGGGTAGCAGGCACTGGGATGTCAGACTGGGTAGCAGGCACTGGGACGTCAGACTGGGTAGCAGGCACTGGGACGTCAGACTGGGTAGCAGGCACTGGGACGTCAGACTGGTTACTGGTATAAATGTGTGGGTAGGAAAGAACTTCCATTTCTTTTTTGGTTTAGCCTCTGCAGCTTTGTACGTAGATGCAGGGCTGTAAGAGAAGAATGTAGCTGGGCAAAAGGAAGACCAAGGAATAGTGGCTGGAGGAGGGTTTTGTGGGACTGTTACAGGAGAAAGGGAAGAGGCAGGTGGACTGAAAGCAGGATAGGTGCAGTGAGTAGAGACTGAATAATAGTACTTGATAAGAAGCGGTGTATACTGGGCTGTAGTTGAGGTTGCCATGGGCAACTGGGAGAAAGATTCTTGGGAAGGCAGGTGACTAAGGGCAGAGCTGGATTGTTGTGGCTTGGCTAAATACAGGAGATCTGACCATGCCTGTAGCACAGGTTGAACAAAAGTTGGTTCACATACAGCCTGTCTAATCAGAGATTGTACTGAGCAAATGCAATCAGATAACACCTGCTGGGAACAAGAGGAATAATGTTCATCAAAAAAAGCCGGGTCATCCTCTAACAACCATACCAGGGATTCAGCCTGGTCACAACTGAAGGGAGGGGATAAATCATCACTTCCTCCGGGAAAGCATGACAGGGCTGGCTTTGTACAGAACTGGATCAAAGGCTGAACATCCTCAAATAACATATGACCCTGATAGACTAGAGAATGAGCTGATCGGATTGTTTCCAGCAGTTGGTCACTGGTCCAATCTTTAAGAGTCTGGCGGCAATATTCACCATCCTCTGCCGCCAGAAGAGAATAATAGATAATTTTGTTAAAGTCCATCTTTAGCGTGCCCACCAAACCAGGATGGTTCCTCGGTGCAGCCACGTCTAGTCAGGGATGGCCTTGGTATATTGTCAGGAGAATTAATAGACCAGACTGTGTGGACTGCACAGAGACAACCAAAAAGGCATATAAAGTGAACAGTAATAATATTTATTAAGATAGGTGATAAAAATAAGAAAATACAAACAGTGCACAAAAAAAAGAAATAAGTATCTCTGCGCTGCCCTTCTATATAGAAATGTAATGAATACTGCGGCAAACACTGAAGGGAATTTTCCGGTCCAGATAGAGAAATATATAAAAAGGGTAGTGCTGCGCTGTGTATTGGGCGGATATAGTGTGTAGATATCACCCACTAGTATAAATATAAAATAAGGAAAGGCTTAAAGAGACAGCATTCACTTGCTGGTGTAAAGTGACTAGTAGTGCATAAAGTGCAAATTAGTATATAAAAAACAAGAATAAAATCGCATGTGGAGATAGCTAGATAGCGATGCTAAATCAAGTATAAGGTGACCAAAGTGTTGCTTCAGATAAAGATGCAAATATAATCTTATAGAGTTCAATAAAGTGACCAATGTGCTTATTATGATAAAATTCCTAAAATTTCATGGTATGCTGATAAATCCGGATAGATTAGCTTCAAAATTCCATAAAATCGCACATAATTCCAAAAATCGCATAGAATCACATATATTTGCATACATTCACATAAAATCGCATATAAACGCATGATCAATTGTCAACATAAATAAAGTGAAAGTGATAACGAATAACAGAGGTGTAGGTCCGTGAGGTAAGTCCTAGCTCAACTTGACCTATAGTGCAGTGTGCAGTGATCTCAGTGTCAATAGGGACACATTGCAGGTGAGTCAAGGGTTATATTGCTGGTGCATAAATATTTGTTTCTCCAAAGAAGTGGTGCATTCGGTGATTCTGTGGTTTTCTAATCTTCTCCTGTGTAAAGTATAGATGTCCCCTTACCTTACCGCTGTAAGGTAACAGCGTTTAAAGATGTGTAGGCTCCAGGCGGGCCTCTGCTTTTCCTTGGTGGCGTCCCCCCAGTATGGTTCTCTTATGTGGGTCCTGGTCCTAAGAGGTCCTGGTCCTAATGGGTGTCCACTCTGTTAATTGGTCCCTCTGCTACCTGGCGCTGACAAGTGTACCTCACAGGGTAGGGTAGGATAGAGAAGGATGCTCGATGGTGTAGTATTTTAGGTATAAAGTTTATTTGCAAAACATATATAATAAAACTCACATTTGGTAGTTGTAGCTGTGTATGTAAAAACGAGCGCCGAGCTCGTACCTCACTTCCGGTATCTCGTGTGTCTATAACGTCCCGACGCGTGTTCGTCACGGTCACGTGACTTCATCAGGGGATCAACACGCGTCGGGACGTTATAGACACACGAGATACCGGAAGTGAGGTACGAGCTCGGCGCTCGTTTTTACATACACAGCTACAACTAAAAAATGTGAGTTTTATTATATATGTTTTGCAAATAAAATTTATACCTAAAATACTACACCATCGAGCATCCTTTTCTATCCTACCCTACCCTGTGAGGTACACTTGTCAGCACCAGGTAGCAGAGGGACCAATTAACAGAGTGGACACCCATTAGGACCAGGACCTCTTAGGACCAGGACCCACATAAGAGAACCATACTGGGGGGACGCCACCAAGGAAAAGCAGAGGCCCGCCTGGAGCCTACACATCTTTAAACGCTGTTACCTTACAGCGGTAAGGTAAGGGGACATCTATACTTTACACAGGAGAAGATTAGAAAACACAGAATCACCGAATGCACCACTTCTTTGGAGAAACAAATATTTATGCACCAGCAATATAACCCTTGACTCACCTGCAATGTGTCCCTATTGACACTGAAATCACTGCACACTGCACTATAGGTCAAGTTGAGCTAGGACTTACCTCACGGACCTACACCTCTGTTATTCGTTATCACTTTCACTTTATTTATGTTGACACTTGATCATGCGTTTATATGCGATTTTATGCGATTTTATGTGAATGTATGCAAATATATGTAATTCTATGCGATTTTTGGAATTATGTGCGATTTTATGGAATTTTGAAGCTAATCTATCCGGATTTATCAGCATACCATGAAATTTTAGGAATTTTATCATAATAAGCACATTGGTCACTTTATTGAACTCTATAAGATTATATTTGCATCTTTATCTGAAGCAACACTTTGGTCACCTTATACTTGATTTAGCACCGCTATCTAGCTATCTCCACATGCGATTTTATTCTTGTTTTTTATATACTAATTTGCACTTTATGCACTACTAGTCACTTTACACCAGCAAGTGAATGCTGTCTCTTTAAGCCTTTCCTTATTTTATATTTATACTAGTGGGTGATATCTACACACTATATCCCCCCAATACACAGCGCAGCACTACCCTTTTTATATACAAACAGTGCACAACCAACCCAACAAACCCACCAACAACAACAGTATATACAGCGAAGGACAGTACCAAAAACACCAATGTCAGCCAGGCCAGGGTCATACACAGCAGATCAGCAGAAGGACAAGGGATGTTCCAGAAACATAAACGTTAGCCAGGCCAAGGCCATACACAGGGAGATCAGCAGTAAGGGACAGGAAACCAACAGGACAGAGAGGGGATGGATCGAGCTGAAGGGTCAGGGTATGGGTTCAGGAACACAGGAAGGACCAGGTCAGGGTACGCTCGGGAACAAGGTTAGATGCAGGATCAGGTAACAGGCAGAAAGGTCAGAGCCCAAGGAGAGAGATACCAAGGCAAGCATGTGAGGGCTTGCCGGGTATTTATAAGACTGCCAGTGATTGACCTCACATAACAGCTGAGCGCAGAAGGTGCTGTCTGCTCCACACTGCTGGAGCACACCCGCTGGTGGACACAGGTACTATGGCCCCAGGATCCAACAGTGCTACCAGCAGGTGAGTCCTCTTATTACAGGCCCTGGGTGTTAAAAGACACCAGCTGGTGGACACTGGTACTGCGATCCAAGAGACCGACAGTGCCACCAACGGGTGAATCATTTCATGACAGCTATGTACAGAGTGCAGAGTTCAGGAGTGTGCTACGTACAGAGTACAGAGTTTAGGGGTGCGCTATCTACAAAGTACAGAGTTAAGGGGTGTGCTACGTGCAGAGTTCAGGAGTGCTCTACATACAGAGTGCAGGGTTCAGGAGCACATATCCCACATGTCAGTTTATTTCAAATTGTCCCCAAACCCTTTAGTACAAAGCTCTCCCCTCACCCACCCACTCCTTTCAGCCATGTATTCACTATGTTAGCACTAACATGAGGATCCATGGCTTTGTCATGACCTTGCAGTAATACTTTCATGACCTGTCTGTCTCTTACCTGGTCTGTGTATCAGCCTTGAGGCTTGTACTCTCACACCTGCAAGCTTACGTAATCTTCCGTGTGGCTCCACCCTAGCCTCAACAGGAACATCTATTTAACACCGTATTCTCCAAGCCTGTCTATCCGTGCAATATTGTGTGTTTGGCTACATGTTTCCTGCTTGCTGTGTGCTCCACATTGGTCTCTGTTACCGATCTTGGCGTGTTCCCGACTATCCCTGTCTGCTTGTAACCCTGACCTTTGGCGTGTTCTCGACTATCCCTGTTTGCCTGTGACCCTGACCTTTGGCTGTTCCCTGTTATCCTTGTCTGCTAGTCGCCCCGACATTTGGCTACCTCCTTACTATCCCTTACTGTCCTGGGCTGCTGTTTACTCTCCATCCTCCTGTAGCCTACCGTGAGCTGGGAGACCCTGCGGGCTGCGAGCTGGAACCAGTTGCAGCCCAGTCCATCCTCACCACTAGAGGCTCTGGTGAACACCTGCTGGCTCTTAGACTCCGCGCCCTGGGGAATCCATGCTCCAGCTCCCTGTGGGATCCATGTTGGTGCTCCAGGGGACCTGCCTTCCTGAACCACTCCGAGTTCCATCCGCAGCAGTCAGCCTTAGGGTCTCAATACAGGTCCAAAGGCAGCAATCAGCATACCTAAAGTTCACCAAAAACGAATCAACCAAAAATATTTTCATTATTCATTGATATTAGGGGATTGAACACTAGTGGATAATTTTCTTCTTTGCAGACTCTGGAGACAAGATCTCGCACCTTAGCGGTGCACTCCTGACCCCAAAGGGGTGCATCTGTCACCTGGTCTCAGGTGACCTGACAGGCTTGAAGATAAGCAAAACTAACACTGGCCATAGATGGGCTCATTTTTTTTGTTCTACAGCAGGTTGAAAGAAAAAAAACGGACCCGATTCCCCCATTGACACATTTGAGGTGGATGGAGGAATCCTCTCGCTGTTTCATTGTACTCAGTCATAACCGGCAGTGCTGATTGTGAGGAAATTTTCAATCAGCAGATCGACTTCTGTACAACCCCAATGCCCATATATGGGTCGAAAAAATTGTCTGGTCCCTGCTGAACCGGATACATTTTGATCCATCTGTGGGCACCTTTAGGCTGGCCAAAGAATGGTTTCCTCCATCCACAAATGCAAGGTGGATGGAGCAACCCTCCCTGCTGTGCCATTGTATTCTGACAGCATGGACTCCTCTGCTGTCACAGTACACCGATCAGCAGCTGCAGTGCCATCTATTTAAAGATGTAACTGTCATATACAATTTAATTATTTACAAAAAATAAATTAAGGAAAATAGAATAAAACATTTTTTTTTTGTTTATTTTGTTAATAAAACAGTGTACTTGTTAAGTTAACTGACACATGTTGAGTCTGCTAAGTGTGATTTGTACATATATATATATATATATATATATATATATATATATATATATATACACACACACACACACACACACAGTATATATAATATTTAAAATCATTTAAAAAATGTAAAGCTAACCTTTAGGAGCCATTTACGTCTCTTTGTGCTCCTAAAAAATTAGCAAGCATCTAATGTTAAATTCAGCCCTGAATACTGCTGTCTGTAATTTTCAGAAGGGAAAATTTCTCAGTGCAAAAGCATATGGGAAAAAGATGCAGAAGCATCTTTGAATCTTGCACCAACTCATTACACCCATGTAATGCTGATGAAGGAAATCTGACTCCATAACTTTCCCTATTTCATTTGAGGTCCACTTTATGAGAAATATCACTTTTTCTTTTTTTATAGTTGAGACTGTAGCAGGAGGAGTGAGACTACATGGCATCAAGGGCACAATTGGAGACTTCAGCGAGATCTTGTCTCCAGAGTCTGCAAAGAAGAAAATTATCCACTAGTGTTCAATCCCCCAATATCAATGAATAATGAAAATATATTTGGTTGATTAGTTTTGGGTGAACTTTTAGGTATGCTGATTGCTGCCTTAGGACCTGTGTTGAGGGGCTTTCATTCACATTAGGACTGCTAAGTTTTCCCATACAAATCAATGGGGTTGCAAAAGCATCTTGAAGCAAGTTGGTGCAGCTTAGAATGAAGTCAACTGCAGGTCAGAAGGAGGTTGCACTAAGGTCAAGAGAACTGTCAATAAACTTAGCATGTTCTTAGAATCTCAAACTGATGTCAAATACACATAGAATGAACCTGAAAGCACCCTGCATTTGCCCATTGACAATAGTCCTTTCTCTCATTTAGGAGTCTTCCCCTGTTTTGTCGAGTTTAATTAACATGGCATCATTAACCGTACAATAAGCTGTAATCAGGAGTCAGAGGAAGAGCAGGAGCTGACATTGTGTGCGCTGTTTTACGGCTTCATCAACAGACGGCATGCGGAATGGGAGATCTCATGGGGAGAGAAAGGTGAATGCCATGGAAAATCATTATTAGGATCATTTACGGGCGCTCTCAGGATGAGGCATTAATTAGGCTGGCTCTAATTTACCTGCAGGAACATTGAAACATTTTTCAAAGATGTAATTTCGGCTGCAAGCCTCTCCAAGTAGTTGCTTAATAGCGTTCACTTCAGATGTCGGGAACTATAATTTATCTCATATGCGATTCTGAGAAAAACTTCAGATATTTCCTGAACCAAGGACTTGCTGCTTTTGATGCTGGGGATTAGAAGCTGTTGTGTTTAGTATCAGGCTGTAAGCTGTAAGTCTTTGAGTGGGACTAGGAAGCACCTAATAAAAATGGCCAACTCGCTTGGACTCACGATGGCCATTTTTACTAGGCACTCTTCTGATGATTAATTCTTCTATCAAGATCAGGAAGGCAGCAGCCTAAGACCCGAATCAGGTCTAAACACGTGAAGATAACAAAAACTAGCCACCGCGCCCATCTACAGCTGGCTATCGCAGTAAGAGGCATTGGAAGGCTGAAGCAGATAATGACACTCTTAGTTTAGTGTTAGGACCACAGATATAAGGGTGCCTTGACGAGGCTCTGTGGCTTATGCATGCGTTTGCAAATGCGTGCGGACTAAACCCCTGTTTTTAACACATACTGTTAGACAGGTTCATTTGGTTGTCTGCGAGCTGGTGATAAGTAGACTTGTTTTTTTTCCTGGGCATTCCCCAGGCTTTGTTGCTAAACACGTGAAGGGCAGCACTAATCTTGTCCAGAAAAATTTGCTAGCGCTTAGATAAACATACACAATGCTAACAATAAAATGCTAAATAGCATAAAGTGCAAAAAAATCAATACGTTCAATCAATGAATTGAAGTGCATAATAGTGTTCATTCCACCATATATCCACAAGTGAATTATTCAATAGATCATGGGTGCTCAACCTGTGGCAGGCTGACACATGCATTCCTCCTAAAGGCAGAAGCCTGATGGGACTTGTAGTTCTGTAACAGCTGAAAGGCCACAGGTTGAGCACCCATGCAATAGATGATCCAGTAAAAAGTTCATATAAGTGCTCCATTCAAAATACATATAGGTGCTCCACTCCAAAAAGTGACAAATTCCACCACACCAACTACAATTTCTGTGCACATTCCTCTGGACAGCCTTAAATTCACTGCAATAGGTGAATTTTTGTCATAAAACAACAGGTCAAAAAAGCGCATTATGGTTAAGTGTTTCGTCTCTTTCTTTTCCACAGGCCAAGATAAGAACCGCTCACAGAAAAAGAAATGGGGCAGCTTAAGGGGAAATGGGGAAATAGCTTAAAAACTGCATTCCACTCACATTTGTTGGTGCCCTTTGTGTTTTGGCACACTATTATAGCATAAAATGGTAGTGGAAGCTGCAGCTGCTCCACTCAGCTATACAGGAAGCCGGCGTGCGCTCCATAGTGGTTAATCTGAATGTTCCATGGACTGAAAGAGACATGCTGACAGGACCCACCACAGCCCATTTCGCCAATGTGTATCATCAGGAGACTCAGACTACACAAATCACACTTTCAGAATGGGCCATCCTCATTGGATTTATACTAATCTCATGCTTGTTAGTCCAGCACCACTGCAAAGCTAGCAGTCTGGAATTCAAAGATTTAGCGTGTATCCAAAGCCCAAACTTATTTTTTCTTTGTTTTGTATAGAATGGGAAAGGGCTAGAACACCTTACAGGTTTTAATTTCTGTCAGTGACCACACCTTAAAGTGTTACTAAACCCACAACAGTAAAATCAGTCTGTATATGTAGTAACGCATGCTTGTTATATTCACTGTGGAACCTAAGGGGTAAATCCTCTGTATTGTGTAAAAAGGCTGTTTGATCCTGTCTTCTCTGATCCTCCCCTTCTTCCACTGTCTCCAATCCATCTGCTGATAGTACAAAGCCCTAGGAGTCACTCGGCACATGCTCAGTCTGGTGTGTATTGCTAGAGAGTTTTTTTCTGGGAGGGGGGGTGCATGTGATCAGAACAGGGCCAATCAGCACTGTCCATACAGAGGGTCAGGGGTCCTGCAGCCTCATAGGACCGTCAGAGGAGAATGAAAACTCCTCATACAGGCTTTAACCATTGCTTGGCCAGACACTGATAGAAGTCACAAGACTGCTATATACTGCTGATGAGAAAAGGTATTTAGCAGCTTATATTTACTAAAATAATTGCATTTTTATGTTCTGTGTACTGTGGGAGACCAGATATAGTGAATGAATGCAGGGTCCTGGGTTTAGTAACACTTTAACCAGTTTGCGACTGGCTCACGCAGATATACTGCGGCAGAATGGCTCTCCTGGGCGAAACCCCGTACGGGTACATCCTACCCTTTTTTTGGCCACGCGCGATCGCGTGTACGAGCGCCAGCACGAGGATTTGTGTGTGTAAACACACAAATCCCTGTGCTGTCAGAGGAGAGCAGCCATATCGCTTGTTTCTACTAAGTAGGAAAAACAATATGTCTCCTCTGTCACTCCCATCCCATTTACATTTACACAGTAATCAGTGCATTTTTATAGAACTGATCGGTGTATAATTATCAATGGTCACAAAAAAGTGTCAAAAGTGTCTGATCTGTCTGTCGCAATGTCGCAGTATCGTTAAAAATCCCAGATCACCGCTATTACTAGTAAAAAAAAAAATAAAATGCCATAAATCTTTCCCATAGTTTGTAGATGCTATAACTTTTGCACGAACCAATCAATATACGCTTATTGTGATTTTTTTTACCAAAAATATGTAGAAGAATATATATTGGCCTAAAATGATAAGGACATTTTTTGGTAAAAAATTTGGGGATATTTATTATAGGAAAAAGTAAAAAATATTGTTTTTTTTTTCAAAATTTATGCTCTTTTTTTGTTTATAGCGCAAAAAATAAAAACCACAGAGGTGATCAAATACCACCAAAAGAAAACTCTATTCGTGGGAAAAAAAGGACGCAAATTTTGTTTGGGTACAGCATCGCACGACCGCGCAATTGTCAGTTAAAGCGAGGCAGTGCCAAGTTGTAAAAAGTGCTCTGATCAGGAAGGGGGTAAACTCTTCCGGGCTGAAGTGGTTAATGGCGGTGCCCACTCAAAACTGGAACATCAGTTTTGAGTGTGGTAGCCTTGAGAATAAAAATGCCTGGATGTCTTTCATTGCAGAGATTTTATATCAAGAAAAAAAAAAAACAGCAACAACATTATGACAATTATGACTGGCATTTTGAAACACAACCTGAATATCAAAAATGAATTAGATGTCTGAAAATGGTCACATCACATGCAACAGGGGAAATGAAAGGACACCTACAATAAATGCCACAGTTACTTTAAATAGGAATAGACATTATTTTAACCTTCCGCAAGCATCAGTATATCATATCCTGAGTAAATGTCTAGGGGTTGTAATGATCAACCTATTTTATGGGTAATAGTTAAGTATGAATACACATTTGTTTTGTGCTGGAGAAAATTGCCAGCCGGCTTTCAAAATTGTATGTATATTCCCAGAGGTGCGTGTGTCCTAACCAGTGCATCCATCACTAAATGGGAACTATATAACTCTCTTTATCATCAGTTAATATATAATGTTCCATCCAGTGTTTTCCTAAGAAGTGATGGTGCTCCCATGACAAATAAAGATAAAATATATATTTGATTTCTAAAAAACGCATGCTGGTTTTGAAAGATGTTCCTTCTCTGTTATATGTTGTACCAAGATGATTTATGTTTAGTTATGTGTACCAAAAATCGAACGCATAAAAGTTTGCCCTGTAGATGTGGAAATAATTCCCATTTTGTCCTTTCTATTTAGCACTGTGCTACTTTGACTAGCAATTGCTCAGTCATGGAACACTTGACCAGTGTGGTCCAGATGTACCCATTTTATTTCTTACTGCTATACCACTTGTACTCCAACAACCCATTATCTTACCCTTCTCAAATGATGAGACCACACCTTGATTTGGAGTATAAATGGCCATAACAGCCTTTTATTAAAACATTCTAAATAAATAATTCCAATATAACATTAAATATATAACAAAATATAACATCAGTAAAACAACTTGTTTTAACCCCAGTCTGTTGGTCAATAACGGCACCCCACATTCCACCACATATACCACCAATACCAAATTTTTCCAACATGATAGGCCACCAGCTGTATAACCACTCGGAGACAACCCCCTTCCCGCAGTGCAACCATTACCGCATTCCATCAACCTTTCTGCTGGAATACACCAGAGGGGCACATACTACTGGTGAGCCCCCCACCCCTTTTCATCACATCTGTTTACTGCCACCATCAAAGACCAACAGAAACACAGCCACAGCCCGAAAAGATAAAACCTTACCCTTAAGGGCCCCTCCACACCCGCAGGGCCCGTTGGATCCCCTCCTGCAGCCCCATGGCCCAGAGATCAATCCCCACATCCGAGAGGTGAACTCCATCCTTCTGCAAATAGAGGCCCACATTAGTCTCCAATTCTACGTGCCTTATTACCATGCCCCTGTTCTGAACCACAAACCTCCCCACCACTTTATTCACTCGTATGCGGGCCTTATTAAGTTGCTCCATGGACCTTGCCTTGCGCCACATCGTCCAAGGAACAATGTCGGACCACAGCAGCAAAGTGTTAGGAAAAGCCGCGCGCAGCTGTACGAAAACTGACTTGACGTCAGAGATCAGCTCCCTGACCGTTCGTACCCCCACATCGTTACCCCCAGCATGTATAACTAAAACATCTGGCGGTCTATCCAATCGCGCATAGCGCTCCACTTCTACTACTATTATGCCCCACATCATCCCAGGCATCCCTAGCCAGCGCACATATGCCTCTCTCCTTGAGATACCCAACTGCCTGCCATCTAGTCTATCTCCTCTCCTGGCCCCCCAACAAACATATGAGTGACCTAGGATCCAGACGAGGCGTATAGACCCTCCATCTGAAATGGAAAGACGAACAACAAAGATGACATTAACAAGAACAGCGTAACCCCAAACAATAGCACAGCATGTGAGTCCAGCCTACCGCCAGTTGAGGCCTTATGTAGGTACGGAATATCCTCGACTCCCACCTACCAATCTTACGCACAGCCACCTCATCCAACCCACATCTGGCAGCTTCCATAGCCGCCTGATGCGGAAGGAGTGTGAAGCGTATGCCGCCCAATCCAGCCCAGTCCTTTTTAGACATTTCCGGAACACCGATACGAATTGGAACTTTGACAAGTAGGACCCATCCTCATGCCTCAGGAGTGGCCCTCCCCCAGCTGGTCTAATCCGTACAAAATCCCTTACCACTTCCACTGGGCATACCTTGGACCCCGGCAAAGCGATCAACCACACATCTACCCCTTTTCCCTTCTGATCCGTTTTGGACCTACGCAGCCATAAACACACCCTGTCAACGTATACCCGCACATCCTGTTCCAAATAATCACCCGCCAAACACTGCGATGGGCTCACCAATTCCCCAATCCGAAATGCCCCATAAAATGCCAGCGAAAAAGCCGCTGTAAAAAGCAAAACCTCATAACTCGAGGTACACACCGACCCCAACTTCCCACAGATAGCCAGTAGATTAGCCGTTGCGCATCTTTTGTCTTGTGGCCCTTATGGTAACCTTTTATAGCTTGCTTAACCCAAAAATCTTTAGTCAAATCCTCCCCCCCCCCAGCAGTTTAAATAAGAACGACAAACCCGCCATCTTCCTCTTCATGGAAGATACCGATCCCCCGCTTTCCATGTTCCTGGACACAAAATACAAGACCAACAGTCTTACCTCCGACCCATCCGTGCAAACCCCAGCTTCCTGCACTAAACACAACCATTCCTTCCATACCTTCACATAAGCAGGCCATGTGGACTCACTCACTGGCTTCTGAATACATCCCGCGGCTACTCCAAGGCCAGCTCCCAGATCCAGCCCGGGCAAGGAACACCTTCCTTCTCTGCTGCCGGAGCCAGCTCTCTGAATCTGTCCCACTGAAATCGAGACAATGAGTCAACCAGTGTGTTGTTGATGCCCGGTATATGAACAGCATAAATAAAAATGTTCAATTGCAAGCACCACAACACCAAATGCCGCAGAAGCCTGATGACCGGTTGTGAAGACTTGTTGAACCACAGTTTCAGGTTACGTCATGCCTCACCCCACAGCTCCATAGCCAGCAGCACCGGATAGATTTCCAGTAATACCAGGTGTTGAAGTAACCCCGCTTTAACCCAGGACTGGGGCCAAGATTCCGCAATCCAGTGCCCCTGAAAGAACGCCCTATAGCCCGTGGAGCCCAAAGCATCAGTGACCAATTCTACATAAAAATTACTCACCGGGCCGGGCATCCACACCGATCTGCCGTTGTACGAGGCCAAAAACTGATACCATACCTTCAAATCCTCCTGGTGTTCCCTGGTAATCCGAATGAAATGGGTCGGGGCCTTAACCCCCACTGGCAAAAAACCCTATCCATGGGGATGATCCTACAGGAAACATTTAACTTACCAAGCAACGACTGCAGAGTCCTCAACTGCACTTTCTGCAGTCCGTGGATCTCCTAAATTTCCTTCTGTAAGTCCTCCAACTTACCCCTAGGCAAATGGCATTCCATTGCCACTGAGTTGATCACAATGCCTAAAAAACTAATTTCCGTCGTCGGCCTTTGGTTTTTTCGGCTGCCAACGGCACTCCAAACCTTTCTGCAATGTGTTGCAACGTAGAGAGTAAAATCGCACACACAACGGAGGAAGGGGGGCCTATGCAGAGAAAGTCATCTAAATAATGTATGACTGAATCTAGGCCCGACACGTCCCTAACCACCCACTCCAGAAAAGAACTCAATGCCTCAAACATGGCACAGGAATTGGAGCAACCCATGGGCAAGCATCTGGCCAAGTAAAACTGCCCCATCCAGCAGCATCCCAGCAGCCGGAAGCTATCCGGATGGACTGAAATCAATCGGAACGCCGATTCTATGTCCGCTTTTGCCATCAGTGCCCCCTTACCATAGCACCTAACCCAGCTGACTGCCACATCAAATGAAGTGTATGACACGGTGCACTCGTCCGGGTTGATGAAATCATTTACCGAACCCCCCTTCGGAAAGGATAAGTGGTGAATGAGGTGGAACTTGTTCGGGTTCCTTCTTGGGCACCACCCCCAATGGAGACACCACTAGCTCTGGCAAAGGTTTTTCCGCAAACGGCCCCCCCCATGCGGCCCATGGCCACTTCTTTTGCCAATTTTTCCCCCACCACCCCTGGATGTTGTAATGCTGATTTTAGATAGATCAGTGGAACCACCGCCAATGAACACGGGATCTTAAAACCATCCTAAAAACCCGAAGCGAGAAGCAACGCTGCTTCCTTATCTGGATACCTACTTAGATTGCAAGTAGGTTGCATCCTTTCCCACCTCACAGGCGTCGTCCCTTTTGTGAGCAGGCTCACCGGTACGCTTCCCTCTCTTGAAGTACCGGGATAACGTATGGGCTCCCCCACACCCTGAACACTCATGCTTGAATTTACAGGATCCCCGAACTTACAAGAGCCCTCGTTATACTGCCAACACACCCCCCATTTTTTCCGGCCGGGAGTCCTGAGGAATGTGTACCCCCGCCCCCCCCCTGACGAAACTGAGGCGGGGCCCTTGCCGACGACATAAGTCGCATCCACGAGCTAATATCTTTATGATCCCATCGCAGAGACGGACCAACCGCCCTGCGTTGTCTAAACTGTTCGTCATACCTCAGCTAAGCAGAACCCCGTATACCCTGTGCGCCTCCCTGATAGTGTCCCTGTAACCTGTAACAGAACAATGCCGAACAATGTTCGGGGTTCTGCTCACCAATGACACTCGCCATAATGGCGAATGCCTGTAGCCAGTTAAGGAACGTATGTGGGATCAACCTTAACTTCCTTTTCTCCTCGTCATCTTTCTTGGAGTCGTCCGGTTTGACCCTATCCAAGTTGAATTTCTCCAAGGGCAACAGCGAGAAAATCTCCACATACTCACCCTTGCAAATCTTCTGCCCGACTTCATGCTTCAAATGTGCTCCCAGCGGGCCCTCAAAGCACACGTACACCTCACATTTTGCGGCGTCCGCAATCCTTACCACATCTGCCATCCCTGTAACCTCCGGAGTCCCTTTTTCGCCTGCCTTCTCGGTGCCAGACCCTGCTCCCGCTAGCCCGGTAGTCAGCACCGCATGGGCCGCTGAGGCCCCTGCCACCCCAGCCGGAGTCTGCCCTCCATCCTTCCCAGCTGTCCCACTCACTGTGTGTGCCCATGGGGCCACTTGTGGGGGCTGTCCTTCCCCCCCAAAACAGGCTACCAAGGCCCGTAGGCCCTCCATTAAATCCCATAGCTGTGCCCCTGAACTGGTGGGCCTACTATCCGCCATTTGCTGGACAGGAATCTCCCCCGCTAACTGCGGCGGAGGGGCGGCTGCCCCTGCTGCACCCGCTATCACCACCCCTAACAGATCATTCACAGTATTTGACAGAGACAAATTATCAGTGGACTTACTGGGCTGACCATGAGTCTTCCCAACAGCCCCCGCACTGTTCTCCCTCGACGGTTCTTGTTCCTGTGGCTCCTCCTCCGACGATACCTCACCTTCTGACCTGTCATCCTGAACCGGGACCAGTGGTGTTGCAAGCCCCCCAGATGAAGAGGTCCTGGAGGCTGTGTACTCCTTCTGCTGTGGGGCCTGTCTCGCCCCCGAAGCTACACCCCCTGCTGCTGTAACGCACTGCACTGATCTTGCTGGAGCCCGGCCGGACTGTACTTAACTGCATCCGCCATCTTGCCCCGATTCCCGCCATCTGGATAGGCCACGCCCCCACGCAGTGTTGCTGGCCCTGTCAGTCCCAGCCCAGGTGGCTGCTCCTGCTGATCTCCCCCTCCGAGCCTCCCCCCTTGGATCGTGCAGAGCCACAGGGGGGGTCGCACGTGTGGCAGTCCCGCGATTTGCGGGCGGAGAAGTAGTCCGCCCTGGCCCTGCTGCAGCAGGCTGCTGGCTCCTTTTTGCAGGTGGCGCTGATCGGTCCCCAACGGACTCCTAGGCTGGCGAATGGGCGAAAAGAACGCCGGAGGCCAAGACCCCTGCGCACGTGGGGACGCCTCACCTCCCTGTGCCGACCCACCCGCTTCCTCCTCGATCAGGGCCGAGACTTTGCATCCAGTCCAGTCCCCTGCTTGCTGCGGCATGTCTCAGCGTTGCCAGGATCACATCAATGTCTGCCATGTTGGAGGAGCAGTGTGAAAAACTGCCTCCTTCCTTCTCTTCCTCCGCACTCTGCCTCGAGCCTGGCCCCGCCCCTTGGTTCACCTTCTAGCAGGACAACGACCCTAAACATACAGCCAGAGTTACAATGGAATGGTTTAGATCAAAGCATATTCATGTGTTAGAATTGCCCAGTCAAAAGTCCAGATCTAAATCCGTTCGAGAATCTGTGGCAAGACTTGAAAATTGCTGTTCACAGACGTTCTCCATTCAATCTGACAGAGCTTGAGCTATTTTGCAAAGAAGAATGAGCAAAAATGTCACTCTCTAGATGTGCAAAGCTGGTAGAGACATCCCCAAAAAGACTTGCAGCTGTAATTGCAGTGAAAGGTGGTTCTACTTTTCACATATTTATTTGTAAAAAAAAAAAAACATTTACCAATTTTTTCAGAATAGTTGTAAATTCGAATATTCGAAAAAATCTGAATTTACAAACTTTCCGAAATTTGAAAATCTGAAAATTTTCTAATTTCCCAGTTTTTCAATTTTTTCATTTAGAATTTAGAATTTCCAAATTGACGAATTTTCTAAATTTACAAATTTTTGAATTTACGAATTTTTCGTTTTTCTAATTTTCAGATTTTCAGATTTTCGAAATTTGAAAAATTGTACATTTCGAAAATCCGTCAACTTGGAAATTCTAAATTCGAAAATGCGAAAATTTGAAAATGAGAAAATTCGGAAATTTGAAAATTTGAAAATTTGAAAATTTGAAAATTTTGAAATTTGTAAATTCAAAAATGTATAAATTCAAAAATTCGTCAATTTGGAAATTCGAAAATCCGAAAATCTAAAAATTCGGAAATTAGAAAATTCGGAAATTAGAAAATTCGGAAATTAGAAAATTCGGAAATTAGAAAATTAGAAAATTCATACATTAGAAAATTCATAAATTTGGAAATTCAAAAATGTGGAAACTCAAAAATTCGTAAATTTTGATATTCTAAATTTAAAAATCCGGAAATTTGAAAGTTCGGAAATTGGAAAATCTGAAAATTTGAAATTGTGAAAATTCGTAAATTCGAAAATTCGGAAATCTGAAATAATAACTATTAAATTATAGGTATTGGAATTTCCTTTCAAATTTGGCTGTTAGTGAACGTAACGAATACAAATTTATCCAAAGTTACGAATTTTCTCAAATAACGAATGCCGTATCTAAACGAATGTAATGTAATGAATTAATAATAATAAATGACAATAAGAATAAAAGGTTTTTATTATTATTAATTATTAATTTGTTTTGTTCCATTTGTTTAAATGGGACATTCGTTATTTCGGATGATTTGTAACTTTGGATAAATTCGTATTGGTTACATTCACCAACCGCCAAATTTGAAAGGAAATTTCAATACCTATAATTTAATGGTAGATGGAGGAGCAGGAATAGAGATAGGGGACCCCCAGCCATCTCTGAGTCCCTTGCGCCCCCATTTTTTGCTGGGGAATTGACCCCCAGCCATCTCTGAGTCCCTTGCGCCCCCATTTTTTGCTGGGGAATTGATATGACTGGCGGACCAATTCCAATGTACCTTTTCTCTTTGTATTTCATGTATATTGTATTTGGTGTCGGTTTTGTTTTTGTTTTTTAAATCGATTATCAATAAATTACTTTGTTATAATTCCCTTTTTTTCAAAAAGTTGCAAGTGTCATCTTTATTCATTACCGCTATAGTCCCCTATCTCTATTCCTGCTCCTCCATCTACCATTCAACCCGGGACGAGGTATAACCTAATTAGAGCTCTCCTAGCCTCCCTCTTCACCTATAATTTAATAGTTAGTTATTATAAGTTAGTAATTATTTTGAATTTCCGGATTTTTGAATTTTCGAATTTACAAATTTCGATCATAACGTATGACCCGAAAAACGAAAAAAATATAAATAAAAAAAAATAAACTAACAAATTTTTCGGCAGTGCACATGTCTTCGATCATAATAATATGTAATTTCCTGAGGCCCTAAAATGCCAGGACAGTACAAATATCCCCCAAATTACCCTTTTTTGGAAAGTAGACTTGTGAATGTATGTAGTAAGAGGCAAGGTGGGTTTTTTGAAGTTGTAATATTTTGGAAATCTAAGAAATGAAATACACGTAAAACCTGTCGCTAACTGACAGGCAGACTGATTTGTGTTCACTTTTGTTGTTAATTTGCCTGTTATACAGTATGTGCTCCTGTAAGCAAGGGTGTCATGGGCCAGCTCATCTCATCTGCACCATGCAATATCATCCACTGCTTGGAGATTATTGGAAGAAAAATAGAAAACAAAACATCAAATGACGAGCTTGAAGACTTTGTAAAAAGGTAAGGTAAAAATGATTGTAAAGGTTCTTGAAAAAAAAAGATACAAACATATCATACTTACCTGGTTTGTGGTATGGTACAGAGCAGCCTCGACCCTTCTCTTCTGGGGTCCCCCACCAGTGCTCTGGGCTTCTCCTCTTTCTCTTGTGCCACCATAGAAAGCTGCTTTCTATGGTTGCACAGATGGAGCCTTGATCCCAAGCCTATCCTATGTCTATGGACACACTGCTGCTCAGCCCCACCCCTGTTCCCTTGTCACTGGATTTAAATGACAGCAGCCAATGGCTCCCACTACTCTCACTGAGTCTAGTGAGGAGAGCGAGTTGAACTGCTGCTCTCGGGCACAGCTTTGGTTTGAGACCGGGCTCAGGTAAGTATTTAGTATTAAATACTGCAGCTGCTGACTTTTAAGAATCGGACACTTACCTGTCCCAGGGTCCAGCGATGCGGGGGAATGGAGCCCCCCCACGTTCCCCGCTCCACTCGCGGCACCGGCATCCTTAATGTGGGCACCTGGCTGTGGCTTCACAGCCGGGCACCCACTGCGCATGCGCGAGCGGCGCTGCACATCGTGATACGCCGCACAGTCAACTGGGACCTGTCACGTGTCCCAGAGGACTGACTGCCGAGGGGAAGTGACGTTTCTAGCCCGGGCTGAGGAAGAGGCAGATTTCGTGGGACCACCTAGCAACAGGGATAAATAGGTAAGTGATTTTTTTTTTTTATCCAATTATTTTTTATTGTCAGATTTAATGTAAATACACATAATGTTGTCATTTTGTTGGAAACACCACTTTAATGCAAAGAATACATTAAGGTAAAAAACCTGAAGCCTTTATTACCACTATAAAAAGTAAACCATGAAGTTGGGGTGGAGGTGGAGAGGGAGGGGTGTGGGACTGAGCTTGGAGTTGAGCTTTAAGTATGTAGCGCTACCCCCGGGGGAGCCGCTTGAATATTTTTGCCCGAGTCGCCCACTGATTAATCCACAGCCAGTTACAGGGTATTTTCACACAGCTAAATGCTCACACTTCTCAGCTCGTTGTCTCCAATAACCAGTCTAGGGGATGGAGAACTTGGATAGGAGAAGGGATTTAGTAGGATGCCCCAAATTAACTATTTACAAGTGATAACAACTTCTTAAGGCTGGGTTCACACTGCTGCCGAATGCGGCTCACAGCAGGGGGTCAGGTGCGTCCCTGTTCTCCATTTCAGGGATGAATCAGGGACAAATTTCTGCCTGAATTTGACCCTGAAATGGAGCCAAAGACGCACAGGACTCCTGTGCAAGCCACTCCGCAGCTGCCCCGGAGATATGTGAAACGGCTCCATAGAGTGGTGGTCACAATCTCCTGCCATGTGAATTGGAATGCGGGGAAACCCTCATCCAATTCATACTAGTGTGAACCCAGCCTAATAGAACTGTGTCGCAGACTGTCAGTAGAGCTATGCAGCAGGTTGTACAGGTTGCAAGTCCCTTTGTAGCAGAAGGAATTTAATGGACTTTGCTTCTTTAACGACTTCATTACCCACCCATAGTCATATGATGTCCACAAGGTGGATCTACCATCCTGGGTGGGCGTCATATGACGTCCTCCCATTCCCGGTGTCGCTCGGGACCCGGTGCGCGTGCCCGGCGACCGCGATGTCCGCCAGGCACCCGTGATTGCCCGGGAAAAACAGCAGGACCGTGGAGCTGTGTGTGTAAACACACAGCTCCACGTCCTGTCAGTGGAGAGGAGACCGATGGTGTGTTCCCAGTACGGAGGAACATCGATCGGTCTCCTCCCCCCACAGTTAGAATCGCTCACATAACCCCTGCAGCGCCCCCTAGTGTTAACCCTTTTCCTGCCAGTCACATTTACACAGTAATCACTGCAATTTTATAGCAACGATCGATGTGTAAATGTTAATGGTCCCAAAAATGTGTCAAAAGTGTCCGCCGCAATGTTGCAGTCACGACAAAAAAAATCGCAGATCGCCGCCATTACTAGTAAAAAAAAAAAATGCAATAAATCTATCCCCTATTTTGCTTTTAAATCAACTTGGAATGCTCCTGTATACGGTACTCTGATTCACTGTGAGTCCCTGTTCCATTCTCTTTAAGCTTATGTTTATACAATTTTTTTTTTTTTTTTTTTAACTGTTACTATATGTATAGGTACTTACATCTTGAAATACTACTTTATCATTATATTTTTCCATACAATAGGAATGTTGTTATACTCTCACCTCTAAAGAAGGAGGAAACTACCAATCTCCAAAACGCGTCGGGTGTGAGATAATCTTTACGAGATACATTCATATTCTGTACCTTGCAATTTAAGTACTGTTTGAACATTCCAGTTCTTTTTTATCTCTATATATTTTTTATGTGTGTTAATATTTCATATATCAACTTCTTGTAATAAACGATTTTCAATATATACTACCTAGTTTTCAATCTGGGGTTAACAGTTTTTATGTCTTAAAATTCCAACCCATAGGGGATCCCCCTTTCTTTTCTCATTTTGTAAACGCTATAACTTTTGCGCAAACCGATCTATTTACGTTTATTGCGTTTTTTTTACAAAAAATATGTAGAAGAATACGTATCGGCCTAAACTGAGGGAAAAAATAGTTTTTTTTTTTTTAAATTGGGACATTTATTATAGCAAAAAGTAAAAAATATTGTATATTTTTTCAAAATTGTCGCTCTTCTTTTGTTTATAGCGCAAAAAATAAAAACCGCAGAGGTGATCAAATACCACCAAAAGAAAGCTCTATTTGTGGGAAAAAAAAGGACGTCAATTTTGTTTGGGTGCAACGTCGCACGACTGCGCAATTGTCAGTTAAAGCGACACAGTGCCAAATCGCAAAAAGTGCTCTGGTAAGGAAGGGGGTAAAATCGCCCGGTGCTGAAGTGGTTAGGACACCAACCTGTGTCCCCTTTAGCTCACAACCCAGTATGCTGACTTCTAGGGGTCTCAAACTGGCATTCCTCCAGCTGTTGTGAAACTACCATTCCTATGAGGCATTGCAAGGCTGACAGTTACAAGAATGACTCTCACAGGCAGAGGCATGATGGGACTTGTAGTTTTGCAACAGCTGGAGAGCTGCCAGTTTGAGACCCCTGCTTTAGAGGGTCTGTGCTCACAAGGTTCTGGCCGCAGGCAAACTTCCTCCTTGATACCAGACAGGATTTGTGGACATGCCCCCTCAGTCAACTTGCAAGAGAACCATGGGTTGCAGCTTCGGTGTTTCAGGCCCACAGGTCGCTCACCTGTGCTGGGGAGAGGCAGCAGCCTCCTCCCCACTTGGACCTCTCTCTGTAGAGGAAGACCCAGAGCCCATGTGCTCTTCAGATATAAATACATTCACCCAGCACATAGGTAAGGGAGTAGCCTTGCACAACACAGAAGAGACCTTCAGGGGGTTCTATGCCTGCTAAATTGCATTTCAACAAGTGTTGTTTAGCTACACAGACTTTGCATTTTGAACAGGAGGAGTGCTTAGCAGATGGAGTGGATTATGAAGGTACCACTGCATTTACATGCTTGGGCGATAAAGATTCACTTTAACGGTACTGTCTTACATTTCCTGGCATTTTGCTTTGCCAGCTCTGGCTCCTGACTGTTCTGCAGCGACCTGCACCACTTGACCCAAAAGTGTTTTCCTACTCCCACTTTGAGCTATGGCTGAACACACTGAAGCTTATCAATTCAAAGGGTTGTATGTAATCTCATGTGCTGTCTATAACAGTAATAGAGAGTCTATAGAGTAAACCCAACTGTTACCATGGCAACCCATCCATATGTACCAGACTTAATCTCAAGGAGAGACATGCAACATATGCAGCTTCGATGTTCTCTGACTCCAGCACCATGAAAAGCATTATTGTTGTGTCAGTTACCATGTCAGCTCCTAAAATAGACTCATCTAGGCAGCTGGGGGCAGGCAGGACTTCTTACATAATGTCACTTCATATATTCTTGTTTTAGACATTAGTGTGCTGTATTTCCTGGGCTCAAAAGCTGAATGAAATACTATCAGGATGATTAAAAGGCATACTCCAACCAAGTAATCATATATTGATGTTAGCAGACACTGGGGGTTATTTACGAAAGCCAAATCCACTTTGCACTGCAAGTGCACTTGAAGTCACACTAAATGTAAGGGGTAGATCTGAAATGAGTGAAGCTCTGCTGATTTTATCATCCATTATTTTCCTTGCATATCCCCCTCGGATCTACAGCGACTTTAGTTCCAAGTGCACTTTCAGTGAAAAGTGGATTTGCCTTTAGTAAATAACCCCCACTGTCTACCTACTGCCTTAATGATCATCCTGGGGGGGGGGGGGGGGGGCATATTGTTATCCTCTTCATTTGGCTTCCCTGTGTATTAAAGTTCTAAAGTTTATTATTTATTTTTTTCTTCTGAGTGGTCCTCAATGTGATCTTGTGAAAATGCGGTCAGTGTATTCTCTAATCTCAACACTGCTTACGAATTACAGAGGACAGGAGTATGTAATATATATTACAGATTATAGGGTGCAGGGGTCAGGTGTGTTTAACATACAGAACAGCTAACAGAGTGCATTGTTCAGAAATATGTAACATACAGTACAGTGTATGAAGTACAGCAGTCAGGTGTTTATATCATACAGCAAAGTATCAACAGAATCGGATTTACTATGTTAGTGTTGGCCCCAGCAAATTTACTCTACAGCATCTAATGGATAGCAAGGGAAGGCATCCACTAGACACCTAAAGAAATTGCCAGATTCAACACTTGACCAACTCATTACTGCAACCTCTTGCTCCATGAGGGATCTAGGAGGGTAGTCTGAAAAGTTCATGGCCCGACACAGGAGTGACCACACAGACATAAAACTTTATCACTGCACCAAGCTACTCTTCCAGATGTTCAACGCTGAAAATGGTACATGCACGCTATATAGTTTTCATGTGCTCTTTGCAAACAGTTGGTACCACCGTAGTTAAAAATGGAGAAAGTTGAAGAAGAAGGCTCAAAGTGTTCTATCAGCCAGCAAAGTGATAGAACACAACAGTCTTCTAGGATTCCAAGGGTGTACAGCAATGGTCATTTTACTAACCAAAATCCCTGGTCATGTGACATCCCGATTCTTCTTTCTTCATCCGTGCACGGAAGGTGGGCTCCTTCTTTCTGCATAACATGGACTCTTCCTATTGGCTGCCCAGTGCCAGGGTCATCTCAAGATTCAGAGGAGAGTCTGTAGGCAATGATGTTAGCACAAAGGGACTGTTGGGGACTGATCGGCATAGGCACATCTGCAACATTGACCCCCAGCTACCAGAAACAGAGCAGAAGATGGACCTGGACAGCAGACTTAGGTGAATAAAACTTTGTTTTAAGGCTAAGTTCACACAGGGGTTGAATTTTAAAGCAACCTTTACTGTGCCTATAGTGTTAGTGCGCATTTAAGATGTTTAAAATGTATTGCACAGATGTTCAAGTCATATCAATCAAAGCTCCTCAAATGCCCAGTGAGATTCTTTTTTTCTTTTTTTTTTTTACAATGTTAAAAGGGGAAGTAATCATTGTTGATGTTTTGCAACTGTAGCAGTGGCGGAACTACCGCCATAGCGACACATGCGGTCGCTATGGGGCCCGCAGTAGCACCCTCTAGTGTTCTAGATAGAGTGTACATAGTTGTTAGCGTAGGTAAATTTGGCTTGGCTGGCAGCCAAGCCTGGGCTGAATCTGGGTCATGGATGAGTGATTCAGGGAGGCTGGATGACTCCTTAAGCAGCACCTCTGGTAACCCATCCTGCTTTCTGGAACCTTGGAGAAGCTTCCAGACGTAGAGGGTGGAGTCTGGGAGGAGCTGCCTTTTGTATTGATGAGGCCCCGGCCAATCCCCAGCAAAGTGGGCTGGCAGAAGGCGCCTCTTAAATACTCTTGGCTCATGCCAGCAGGGAGTGCCGAGTAGGCTGTCAGTGACCCTTAAGGCCGCCCTCTAGTATGGGGGGATGACCTCATGCCTGGGGCCCAGGTGCTGGAGGGACCCTCTACAACACACAAAAGAATCCTTGCCTGGATGCACAAGAGCAGGTGTGAGGACAGCAGGAGAGAGAGTCAGTACGTCTGGGAAGACTGGTGAGTGCCAGTCTGGAGGACTGGGAGCGTCAGTCAGGAGGACTATGGTGAAGTAGACAGGAGGGCTAGTGAAAGAGGCTGCCGCAGACAGGAGTGCTGGCAGGGCCTGATGAGGTGGTGCTGGGACCAGTGACCACAGGAGGAAGTGCAGTGAATGTGTTAGTGGTGTCACTCTACATGCTACAAGTATAGGGGATACGAGTCCCTGCCTGTAAGGCCAGTGCTACAGATGTTTACATGGTGACACCACTAGTGATTCTGCAAGCAAGTGACGTTCTATAGGAATGAAAGGAGCTGTACATAGGACTATATATACTAGGAGTTGTCCCTGAAGATGTTTCAAAATCAAGTGGGCATCCCATAATACCGCTACTCCCCATTTAAGTTTTATCCCCTCAATAAAAATACGAAAACAACGTACTGGACTGTTTTGTGACTCTGGGAAACTGTAGAAATTCGGTGTGCCTGGCTGTGCAGAGTGGGGGATCCCAATTCACCAGCAGCTCTTATGTGGCGTGTGCTACACAACCATGCCTCAAACATGTTGTAAAAATCATAGAAGTAAACGCAGGTGGCATTATTTTTGCCTCCCAGCAACGCGAGACAATGTGTATACACCTCCATCCACTCTAGACCTAATGCCGTGTACACACGGCCGGACTTTTCGACAGCAAAGGTCCGACAGAACGATTCTGTCAGACAATTTGACCGTGCGTGGGCTTCATCGGACCTTTGCTGTCGAAAAATCAGACGGACTTTAGATTTATGCCACGTACACAGGACCAGACTTTCCAGCAGACTAGGTTCGACGGTTTTTCGACGGACTTTCGGCGAACTTCCGACGGACTTTCCGAACAAACGGACTTGGACACACACAATCACACCAAAGTCTGACGGATTCGACCATGATGATGTATGACCGGACTAGAATAAGGAAGTTCATAGCCAGTAGCCAATAGCTGCCCTAGCGTCGGTTTTCGTCCATTGGACTAGCATACAGACGAACGGATTTCTCGATAGAAACTGGTTCCGGCGTAAAAATTTGAAACATGTTCTATTTCTAAAGTCCGTCTGATAATTCGTCAGCAAAGGTCCGATGAAGCCCACACACAAATTGTCTGGCGGATTCGTTCCGTTGGACCATTGCTGTAGAAAAGTCTGGTCGTGTGTACGCGGCATTAGAACATGTTTCAAATCTTTCTGACGGACTCGAGTCCGGTCGAAAAATCCGTTCATCTGTATGCTAGTCTGACGGACGAAAATCAACGCTAGGGCAGCTATTGGCTACTGGCTATGAACTTCCTTATTCTAGTTCGGTCGTATGTCATTGCGGTCGAATCCAACTTTGGTGTGATTGTGTGTAGACAAGTCCGATTCGACGGAACTCAGTCGAAACTCCGTCGAAAAGTCCTTCGGAATTCAGTCCGTCGAAAAGTCCGGTCGTGTGTACACGACATAACAGTTATTTGAAATATATGAAACAGTTATTTGTTAACAGGTAACAGATATTTAGTATATAATAGGTATTTGTTATGGAAAACAATACAGAAATGGTAAGAGGGGGATTAGTTTGTGCCCTAAGATGGGTTTTAATTTAAGAATAAGCGTATCAAATGGTAAAAACTCCAATTGGGTGTTTTTTTTTTTCAGTGTCTGTGTCAGGAAGATTTCTCTCAACAGGAAATGAGAGCAAATCTCTCTAAAGTGAAGGAAATCCTCTATTAGACAGCTGTCACTGGAACTGTCCTCCTAATGCCCCGTACACACGATCAGATTTTCCGAACATTTCGAACATTTGTTGTCTGATTTTCTGCCAACAAATATTGGCTAGCAGGTTCTCAAATTTTCCGCCAACAAATGTTTGTTGTCGGACTTTCCAATCGTGTGTACACAAGTCCATCAGACAAAAGTCCACACATGCTTAGGATCAAGTACGAGCCGGAGATATAACTAGCGTTCGTAATGGAGATATCACATACGTCTTGTATGTCACTACGTTCGTAATTGTTGGCCAACATTTGTGTGACCGTGTGTATGCAAGACAAGTTGGAGCCAACATCCTTCGAACAAAAATCCCCTTTTTTTTTGTTGGAAAGTCCGATCTTGTGGAGCATTAGATTACCCCTCTATTCCTGTTCCTTTAAAACTCGAAAATTTGGGATATTCCATCACTATATATTGTATATTGTAAAATCTGCAATTCAACCTAAAAATTCAGCATAAATAGGGTAAATCAGTAGCGCTAGTGTAAAAAATGGTGAATATATACTATGCAAATGAGGTAAATAAATACATACTGTGCAATTATATATAAACAGTGCTATATAAATATCAAAGTGCAAAAATAGTGGTGTATGATTGACTCAACGTATAACTTAATAGCACCAGTGTATCTAATTCTCTTAGTGACAAGTGAAAAAGTTCATAAACATATAAAGTCCAGACTGTAAATAAATAAAATAAGTAGGTGATTTTCCAAGTGTCTTCAAACAAAGTTTCAAACTTGAGTCTTCTGACTGACTTGAGTCTACCACCACACCACGTGTTTGTGATCACACTCCCTCTGAAAGGCCCACTCACCAGCTCACAAGGCCTCACACTCTCGTGTTTGGCAGCAGCGTGTTTTACCCACTCCAGGGGTTAGTATAGGACAGCTTGCTCAATCCGTTTAACTCTCAATGTGGTTCCATATGCAAAACAATGAATAAAACACTCCACATAGTGTAAAAAAGTATGATAAAATTTATTCACTATTGACAAAGCACTTCAATGGTCACACTCACATTTCAAAGGTTAAAATCAAGCCTTCAATCCAAAACACGGCAAACCAAACAATGCTGGTATATAAGTACTAGCTGCGGTCTCGGCGGACCAAAAAAGAGAGACCCTGGTGGTGGTACGGTTGTAAAACAAAGTGGCGTTATATATAAAAATAAAAATACAATCTTTACTTGCTCTGTAGCCTCGTTCCCGACATGTTTCGTCGCATGGACTTATTCATGGGTATGGCTACACAGCCCATCTCACACTAATTTATAGTGGTAAGTAAACTAGTCACATGAGTGATCAACAAGTCATGTGACATGCTGTATGCAATCATGCGTAAAGTGTTACACATGATTATATGCATTCCTCTATACCGGCTTGAGAGAAAGACTATTGGTGGTGTTGCTGACATTAGCACAAACATACAGAGTACTGATAACTGCTTAGTGTTATATCTCCATAAATAGCTTGTACCTTAATGAGTCTCCAAATATGCATCCCCATATATATGGTGGTGATCTATAGTATGGGTATGTCAGGTATGGGGGTAATTATCCCTGTGTCACCTTTAAATTGGCTGTGTTGGTGTTGTTTTCCCAGCTTCACAGGGGTGCTGTTAAAAAGGATCGCTGTCACATTTAAATGTATCTGTGTTGCTTACTTGTCTGTCAGGTGTGGATAAGTATCCGTCCACTATCACTGACTATTATTCATGTGCGCATGCTCGATTGCCTGTGTGCGCGGGCGTGTCATGCCCGGCAACGCGCGCGCATCACACGTCATCAGATGCAGGTGAATGGATGTCCTATAGCCATGGTGGAGAATCCATGTGCGCGTGTGCTCTAGCTGTATGCGCGCGCACATCCGATCGGACAGTGCGCGCGCACCCCTCAGCGTCATACATGGATGGATGCCCATCCAATTATTTAGTACCGCTCGCGCCTGCGCAATTAAACTCCTACAGCGGCGCATCTAGCTGTATGCGCGCGCACATCCGATCGGACAGTGCGCGCGCACCCCTCAGCGTCATACATGGATGGATGCCCATCCAGTTATTTAGTGCCGCTCGCGCCTGCGCAATTAAACTCCTACAGCGGCGCATCAGCACATATTAGGTGTACCCTCAGCTTCAATGTAGATCCCGGAAATAAGTCTCCATGGTCTATGATGGAGCTGGGATTATTTTAAACCAATCTTTAAACCATATTGGAGCTCCAAAAATCATCTCCCCAAAACCTGGTTTTGCTAAAAGTGAGTGTGCACACAAAATAATAAATGTGTTAAAAACATCACCATTAGGCACTTATTAAATGAGCTTTAAAACAACTAGTTAGAATGCAAGGCATTATATCTACAAAATAGGCATTGCATACATCTAGAATTAGTAAATTAAAGACTACATTAGAGAGTGGGAAAAATTCAATCAGAATGTTTGAATAAATGAATGATGTTAAAATAGTTGTTTAAATATATTATTTAAAAATATTTCAAAATATTTCATTAAAAATAAATAATAAATAAATATATTTATATTTGTATCTATATTGTTTCATTAAAAATTGTATAATTAAAATTTGTGTATATGCTAATATATTTCATTAGGGAGCATGTACACTTTTCAATGAAGAGTGGATAAGTGAAATTATTGTTGGGGTGAATTATTCGTATTACACAAATTTGTAACTCTGAGGCTCCTACTGTAATATACGGATTAAAAGTTATTAATGAAGCAGTTGAGGTCCAATTCTACATTTAACCCCCGTGGCGTTAGGCTTTTTAATAAAAAGATCCAGCGGGTTTCTCTTTGGCTGAGGTCTCTGACCCTGTTTGAGCCTCTCCAAGAGGGATGAATAATGTCTATTTCGCAAAACTGTAGAAGTGTTGGGTCCTGGTCATGTTTTTCTTTAAAGTGTAATGAAACACTATGATACTGAAAACCTTTTCTTATATTTGCCAGGTGCTCCGAAATACGAATTCTCAGTAGTCTTTTTGTTCTGCCTACGTAGAGCAACCCACATGGGCACCACATGAGGTACACAACATGGGTTGAGTTACAAGTAATGAATTCTTCTATTTGGAAAACCTCACCATCTCTGTTTGTGATTTCTGTTTTTCCCCTATTATTGACACTCGTGGTCCTACAACAGATACATTTCCTGCAGGCGTAGAATCCTTTTAAATTTATTCTCAGGAATTGTCGGTTTGGTGGATCTAAAAGTTTCTTGACGATTCGGTCTCCAAAATTTGGAGCTCTTCTATAAATAAAACTTGGTCGATCATTTAAAATGGCTTCCAAATGCCTGTCCCTACATAAAATATGCCAGTGTCTCTCATAAATGTTTTGAACCTCTTTGTATTGACAATGGAAATCTGAAATGAACTTCACTTGTTGTTGTTCGTTTCCTTGTTTCCCTTTCTTCCTCAAGCACATCTCCCTTGGAATTAGAGCGACGTCATCAATAATCTTATCCAGTGATTTTTCAGTGTAACCCTTTTGAGTGAACTTATTCTTTAACCACTTCAGCCCCGGACCATTTGGCAGCCAAAGGACCAGAGGTCTTTTTTCAATTTCGCACTGCACTACTTTAACTGGTAATTGCGCGGTCATGCAATTTTGTAACCAAACGAAATTTGCGTCCTTTTCTTCCCACAAATAGAGCTTTCTTTTGATGGTATTTGATTGCCTCTGTGATTTTAATTTTTTGCGATATAAACGGAAAAAGAGCGAAAATTTTGAAAAAAAAAGAGATTTTCTACTTTTTGTTATAAAAAAAATCTAATAAACTCAATTTTAGTCAAACATTTGGGCCAAAATGTATTCAGCCACATGTCTTTAGTAAAAAAAATGCCAATAAGCGTATATTTATTGGTTTGCGCAAAAGTTATAGCGTCTACAAACTAGAGTACATTTTCTGGAATTTACACCGCTTTTAATTTATGACTGCCTATTTCATTTCTTGAGGTGCTAAAATGGCAGAGAAGTACAAAACCCCCCCAAATGACCCCATTTTGGAAAGTAGACACCCCAAGCTATTTGCTGAGAGGCATGTTGAGCCCATTGAATATTTTTTTTTTAGTCCCAAGTGATTGAATAAAGACAAAAATAAAAAAGATTTTTTTTTTTTTCAAAAAGTTGTCACTAAATGATATATTGCTCACACATGCCATAGTTATATGTGGAATTGCACCCCAAAATACATTTTGCTGCTTCTCCTGAGTATGGGGATACCACATGTGTGGGACTTTTTGGGAGCCTAGCCGCGTACGGGGCCCCGAAACCCAAGCACCGCCTTCAGGATTTCTAAGGGTGCAAATTTTTGATTTCACTCCTCACTACCTATCACCGTTTCGAAGGCCATAAAATGCCAAAATAGCACAAAACCCCCCCAAATGACCCCATTTTGGAAAGTAGACACCCCAAGCTATTTGTTGAGAGGCATGGTGAGTATTTTACAGCTCTCATTTGTTTTTGAAAATGAAGAAAGTAAAGAAAAAAACATTTTTTTTTTCTTTTTTTCAATTTTCAAAACTTTGTGACAAAAAGCGAGATCTGCAAAATACTCACAATACCTCTCAGCAAATAGCTTGGGGTGTCTACTTTCCAAAATGGGGTCATTTTGGGGGGTTTTATGCCATCTGGGCATTCCATGGCCTCCGAAACTGTGATTGGCAGTGAGAAGTGAAATAAAAAAATTACACCCTTAGAAAGCCTGAAGGCGGTGATTGGTTTTTGGGGTTCCGTACGCAGCTAGGCTCCCAAAAAGTCCCACACATGTGGTATCCCCGTACTCAGGAGAAGCAACAGAATGTATTTTGGGGTGTATTTCCACATATGCCCATGACATGTTTGAGCAATATATCATTTAGTGACAACTTTTTTGTAAAAAAAATATATATATTTTTTTTTTTTTTTTCATTATTCAATCTCTTGGGACAAAAAAAAAAAATATTTAATGGGCTCAACATTGCTCTCATCAAATAGCTTGTCTACTTTCCAAAATGGGGTCATTTGGGGGGGGTTTGAACTGTCCTGGCATTTTATGCACAACATTTAGAAGCCTATGTCACACGTCACCCACTCTTCTAACCACTTGTAGACAAAGCCCTTTCTGACACTTTTTGTTTACATGAAAACATATTTTTTTTTTTTTGCAAGAAAATTACGTTGAACCCCCAAACACTATATATAATGTTAAAGCAAAGGCCCTACAGATTAAAATGGTGGGTGTTGCATTTTTTTTTTTTCCACACAGTATTTGCGCAGCGATTTTTCAAACGCATTTTTTGTGGAAAAAATACACTTTTTTTATTTTAATGCACTAAAACACACTATATTGCTCAAATTTTTGATGAAATAAAAAATATGATCTTAGGCCGAGTACATGGATACCAAACACGACATGCTTTAAAATTGCGCACAAACACGCAGTGGCGACAAACTACATACATTTTTAAAAGCCTTTAAAAGCCTTTACATGATACCACATTAGATTCACGGAGGAGGTCTACTGCTAAAATTACTGCCCTCGATCTGACCTTCGCGGTGATACCTCACATGCATGGTGCAATTGCTGTTTACATATGACGCCAGACCAACGCTTGTGTACGCCTTTGCGCAAGAGAAGGGGGGGCAGGGGTGCTTTTTTTTTTTTTTTTTTGTTTTTTTTTTTTTTTTATTTAGCTTTTTTATTTTATTTTTAAACTGTTCCTTCCATTTTTTTTCTTTGTTATGATTTTTATTGTTATCTCAGGGAATGTAAATATCCCCTATGATAGCAATAGGCAGTGACAGGTACTCTTTTTTTTGAAAAAATTGGGGTCTATTAGACCCTATATCTTTCCTCTGCCCTCAAAGCATCTGACCACACCAAGATTGGTGTGATAAAATGCTTTCCCAATTTCCAATGGCGCGGTTTATATCCGGGAGGGGGGACATTCCCTCCCACTGCTTGTAAAAGCAGTCTAGAGGCTAATTACCCGCTAGAATTGCTTTTACATGAAAGCCGATCACTGGCTGAAAAGAATGATACCAAGATGATACCTAAACCTGCAGGCATCATTCTGGTATAACCATTCAAAGTCCAGCAACATACTGGACATATATTGTAATCTTTTTTTTTTTTTTCATGCAGCCTCTTGGCTGAACGAAAAAAAGAGATTGATTGGTGGGTATGCCCACCATTAGAATACCTCCCTTCATCCACCCACTTCTAATGATGGGCATACATGCACCATTTATATATGCCGATGCATGGGGGCATCCGCCCGCAAAAGTTATGCCGTGTACACACGGTCGGAATTTCGACCGTATGTACGTGGCATTAGGAGCCAATCGCTCCCCCCCCCCCTGCTGCCCCCATGCTTCGGCATATATGCTCTTTTTTTTAACTGTGGTGGTGAAATCACCTCCTACAGCGTTGGAGTCGCGGCTTTAGGTATCGTGGGAGCAAACGCTGTTGCTGTCAAGATAAATAAATCCGCGTTGCAACTGAATGGCGCACCTGAAAACAAAAAAATGCTTAACACTAAAACACAGTAAACAAAATTACATACCTGAAAAGCAAGCATGATAAAACATGATAAAACATAATAAAACATTGCAGAATAGAATGGAGTAAAAAAAGAGCAACAATAGAGAGAGAATAGAGTGAGAGAGAGAACAATAAAACGACAACTATTTTTTTTTTTTTTTTTTTTTTTGAGATTCACAGGTAAAAAAGCTCCTGACTGAAGCGACTGAATCAAAACGCTACCACAAAAAAAATGTTAGCGATCGCAGGGATCAGGCCTGACTCTGCGAACGCTGCAGTTATGTGTGCTTAGTGTTTTGTAAGTGACAGTGATCGATCGATACTGCACTTGGGTGGGCTGGGCTGGGCGGAGGGGGAAAACGCAGGTGCTAGCAGGTATCTGGGCTGATCCCGCTAACAATGCGTTTTTTTTTGGAACCCTAAACTGCTGGGACGCTAGTATAGATCTGATCAGATCAGATATTGATCTGTTCAGATACTGTGCCACTAAGGGAGGTGTATGCTTTGCGCGTGGGTGTTTGCGGTACTGGCACTAACCTGGGGCGACGCAGACCTTATTTGACCCTAAAACCTAATTGATATCACCCGCCGGGCGATCAGGGGGTTAAACCGTTATTGGGTAATAAATGGCGGGTGCCCTGACAGTATAAAAAACAAGCTAACTAACCAGCGTCACCCGTAACAGTAATACAAAAAAAAACTGGTTACCTAGCGACACTAATGCAGCGATCAGAAAAACGATCGCTTAGTGACACTGGCAAAAGGGGGTGAAAGGGTTAACTAGGGGCAATCAGGGGTTAAAACCTTTATTAGGTAATATATGGGGGTACCTGACGCTATATAAAAACCTGACGGGGAACCTAAATAACGAAATAACTAACTGGCTAACCAGCGTCACCAGTGACAGTTATACAGTGATCACTGGTGAAAGGGTTAACTCTAGGGGCAATCAGGGGGTTAAAACCTTTATTTAGGTTGTAATATGGGGGTACCTGACCTATAAACCTATTTATGAACCTATATAAACATGGCGGTTACCTAAAAAAAAAAAATGGTTACCTAGCGACACTAATGCAGCGATCAGAAAAACGATCGCTTAGTGACACTGGCAAAAGGGGGTGAAAGGGTTAACTAGGGGCAATCAGGGGGTTAAAACCTTTATTAGGTAATATATGGGGGTACCTGACGCTATATAAAAACCTGACGGGGAACCTAAATAACGAAATAACTAACTGGCTAACCAGCGTCACCAGTGACAGTTATACTGTGATCACTGGTGAAAGGGTTAACTCTAGGGGCAATCAAGGGGTTAAAACCTTTATTTAGGTTGTAATATGGGGGTACCTGACCTATAAACCTATTTATGAACCTATATAAACATGGCGGTTACCTAAAAAAAAAAAAATGGTTACCTAGCGACAGCAGTGACACTAATACAGCGATCAGAAAAACGATCGCTTAGTGACACTGGCAAAAGGGGGTGAAGGGGTTACCTGGGGGGCAATCAAGGGGTTAAACCTTTATTAGGGGGGGGTAGGGGGCTACCTTGGACCTAAAACTAACTGCACTGACAGTTATTACAGTCACACTGACACTAAATGCAGTGATCAGTAAAAAAATGATCACTGCAATTAGTGACACTGTGACTGGGGGGGGAGGGGGTGATCTGGGGGGTGATCTGGGGGTGACAGGGGGGTGTTTTGTGTGCCTATGTGTACTGGTGTCAGTGTACTGTTGGTGCACTAACCTGTACATGTTAACAGCTCGGCGTTCCGGTCACATAGACCGGCGCACCGAGCGTGACATCACTTCCTCTGCCTGTGTTTTGATTGACACAGACAGAGGAAGCATCTGATTCGCCAGGAGCGATCGCGAGGGGGGGTGGCCAGAAACCACTGGCCGTCCCCTCATCCCGGACCGCTCCTGAAGCGATCCCGACCGTCCCCGCCGGCCGGGGGGGGTCCGATCGGACCCCCCAACCGCCTGAAGAATGGCACGTACAGGTACGTGCTTCTGCCTGTACGTGCCATTCTGCCGACGTATATCTACATGGGGCGGTCGGGAAGTGGTTAAAATCAACGATTGTTCATAATAGTCTTTCTCTTTAGTGCAATTCCGCCGAATCCTCAACATTTGTCCCTTCGGGATGTTTTTGATCCAGGCAGGGTGGTGTCCACTATGAATGGGTAAGAAACTGTTACGATCGGTGGGTTTGAAATATGCTTTAGTGCATAATCTCGTGCCCTCCTTCTCTATAGTCACATCTAAAAAGTTGATGGTTGTGTCACTTACTTGATACTCAAGTTTGATGTTATTGTTGTTCACATTCAAGACCTCCAGGAACTCTATAACCGATTCCCTGGAGCCCTCCCAAATCAATAGGAGGTCATCGATAAATCTTCTATAAAATTTCAGTTGCGGGAAATTCCTGCTGAAGATGAACCTATCCTCCCACTCAGCCATGAAGAGGTTGGCGAGGCTAGGGGCATATTTAGCTCCCATAGCCACGCCAACCTGCTGTGAAAAGAACTGGTCATCCCACCAGAAATAGTTGTGCGTCATACAGTATTCCAATGCTTGTCCTATGAATTTCTTTTGGGAATACGATATATCGTCTCTTTTACTGAGAGCCCAATTTAATGACAAGGCGGCGTCTTCATGTTGGATAATAGTGTATAACGAACATACATCGGCTGTGACTAAAAAGGTGCTATTAGTAGTGCTTATTTGAATCGAGTCCAGTAACATCAATAGATCAGATGTGTCTTTCAAGTATGCTCTTGTATTAATGACACTAGCTTGCAAAAACTTATCTAAATATTCCCCGAGTCTTGCAGTTACCGACCCAATGCCATTGACAATGGGTCGGCCAGGGGGGATTTCAGCATTTTTATGAACCTTCGGAAGCGTGTAGATAATTGGTATTCTGCACGCGCTGGGGACCAAATATCGTTTTTCTTTAAGATTTAGTGCGTTGGTGTGGTATCCCCATTCGATAAGTAGGTCCAATTGGTTCCTATATGGTTCAGTTGGATTTGCTTTTAGCTTTTTATATGTCTGGGTATCTGCTAGAAGTTCATTGAGTTGGTTAGTATAGAAGGTTTTGTCCATTATCACTACACCTCCACCCTTATCAGCTGGCCGTATGATGATCTCTTTTTGCTCCTCCAATGAACGGATACCTTCTCTGATGTAATCTGGATTAATGTGTTTTTCCAGGTCCTTTAGAACCAGATTCTTAAACACCTCAATGTAGTGGTTGCTTGGGATTTGGGGGTTGAAAATTGACTTGTTTTTTAGGCCGCTGTCAACTTTCTCCACCTTATAAGAGACTACTGGCTTAAAATTTGTGGGAGCACTTAAAAAATATTTCTTTAAATTAAGTGTTCTAATGAATTTGTGTGTATCGATGAACACATCAAACTTATTGAACTTCTTTTTGGGGGCACATTTTAGTCCAAGATTTAGTATATTTAGTTCTTTTTGGTTCAGCTCAATTTTACTTAAGTTGTATATTCCACTATTCAGTTGTCCCGCATTCGCTTTTTTGGATTGTGCCCTGCGTCCCGATCTGCACCCCCTTCTTCTCTTTGGGGTGCAGTTTTGTCTCTGTTCTGATAATATGGAGGTGGATTTCTCTCTCCTCCCTTGTTCGTCTGGGCATTCTTCCTCGGTGTCCCTCCTCCTCTCCCACCCCTCCCCCGTTGACCTAAACAAAGGTGACACAGGGATAATTACCCCCATACCTGACATACCCATACTATAGATCACCACCATATATATGGGATGCATATTTGGAGACTCATTAAGGTACAAGCTATTTATGGAGATATAACACTAAGCAGTTATCAGTACTCTGTATGTTTGTGCTAATGTCAGCAACACCACCAATAGTCTTTCTCTCAAGCCGGTATAGAGGAATGCATACAATCATGTGTAACACTTTACGCATGATTGCATACAGCATGTCACATGACTTGTTGATCACTCATGTGACTAGTTTACTTACCACTATAAATTAGTGTGAGATGGGCTGTGTAGCCATACCCATGAATAAGTCCATGCGACGAAACATGTCGGGAACGAGGCTACAGAGCAAGTAAAGATTGTATTTTTATTTTTATATATAACGCCACTTTGTTTTACAACCGTACCACCACCAGGGTCTCTCTTTTTTGGTCCGTCGAGACCGCAGCTAGTACTTATATACCAGCATTGTTTGGTTTGCCGTGTTTTGGATTGAAGGCTTGATTTTAACCTTTGAAATGTGAGTGTGACCATTGAAGTGCTTTGTCAATAGTGAATAAATTTTATCATACTTTTTTACACTATGTGGAGTGTTTTATTCATTGTTTTGCATATGGAACCACATTGAGAGTTAAACGGATTGAGCAAGCTGTCCTATACTAACCCCTGGAGTGGGTAAAACACGCTGCTGCCAAACACGAGAGTGTGAGGCCTTGTGAGCTGGTGAGTGGGCCTTTCAGAGGGAGTGTGATCACAAACACGTGGTGTGGTGGTAGACTCAAGTCAGTCAGAAGACTCAAGTTTGAAACTTTGTTTGAAGACACTTGGAAAATCACCTACTTATTTTATTTATTTACAGTCTGGACTTTATATGTTTATGAACTTTTTCACTTGTCACTAAGAGAATTAGATACACTGGTGCTATTAAGTTATACGTTGAGTCAATCATACACCACTATTTTTGCACTTTGATATTTATATAGCACTGTTTATATATAATTGCACAGTATGTATTTATTTACCTCATTTGCATAGTATATATTCACCATTTTTTACACTAGCGCTACTGATTTACCCTATTTATGCTGAATTTTTAGGTTGAATTGCAGATTTTACATTTTATATATTTTAAGTAGCTGCTGTTTGTTATATTTTACACTTTCACCTTTTATACCTACACTGGTTTGATTTTATAGCCCGCACACCTGTGGCGCGGTGGGGGTAGATGATACAGAGGGCAGTCTTCCACATTTATATATCGTTTACCAACAGTATACATATATTGTATATTGCATTGTAAAAAACAAACAAAAACAAAGCATTTCTTCTCACATAAAATTAGCCATATGATTATTGGCTCCTGGCAGCACAATTTTTAGTTTATAGTGTAGCACCCTCTACCTTAGGTAGGTACTAGAGTAGTTTTTGTTAGTACTGCCAGTGTAGGTAAATGTATGCAGGACTAGCTGTGAGCTAGGCCTGTTTGTTTTTGATCTGGGGGCAGGGGAGTGGTTTAGTATAGCAGCAGGTGACTGACATGTACTTTATCTCTCTGGTGCCTGCTTTGTTTCCAGAGGGTTCTGGAAAAGAGGCAGGGCAGAGAGCTGGAGTGACATGGAGTATATCTGGGAGCCCTGACCAATCCCCAACTAGGATTGGCAGGGGGCAGGCCTCCTATATATATATTCATGGGCAGCCTGCTGGAGGAGGAGTTGTCGGGTGGAAAAACTGAGATGATGGAGTGTTAGACTGTCATGGCCTTTAAGGGAACCCCCTTTCTGGGGTGGTGCACTCAGGCCTGGAGCTCAGGAGCTGGGAGGGAGCCTCTCTACATGGTCACTGAGAGGTGTCCTGGAACAGGAGCAGGAGGAGGATATTTGGGAGCACTGCCGGGCAAGTCATTCAGGAGGGATCCATGCCAGGGTCAGTGAGTGAAAAGCACAGTGAGAAGCTCTGGAAGAGACATGCCAGGATTGGACGTGGAGCCAGAGGGAGAGACTGTGGTGTTGTTGAAGTCAAGTCACTGCAGCCAGGAGAGTTAGTGTTAGGGCTGGGCTCAGCCCTTCCTTCTCAGAGCTGGCCGCTCAGCTGACGGCTAATTTCCAGCTCCTTTCTCTCCACAGTGACTCACCTGTTGATGATATCCTGCTTGTCAGTCCTGCCTACTTAAGCCGTCCAGCCCAGATGATCTCTGCCTTCACCATTGTCACATCTCTAGAGACGTTCTCCTGTGTTCATGTTAAAGACTTGATTGTCTGACTTTCCTTCTGGCTCCAGATCCTGCTTTCTGTTCTACTACGCTCATCTCTGGCTCCCTGTCTGTTCTGTCCTCGCTACACGTTACCCTGTGGTGTGTGTGTGTAGTCTGACATGCAGATAAACCGCCCTATTCTTCAATAGACAAGACTGTATGGTGAAGTCTGTAGATTTATTGAGTCATAGGTAATAAGCAAGCGGTGAAACTAGAAAACAATAGAGCAGAAAACATGAAAAAAAACACATGTTCATATACAACTAACATATCAGCATATCAGCATTACAACATATCAGCATTACAAGATAGCTGAAACATAACATGTAATAACATGGATAACATGTGGAGAGCTGGTCTGCTAGTTACAACTTAAGACAGTGCAGCTGCTGCTCCTGAATATAAAAGTCTGTGTAGCTGGAAGCAGCTGTGGCTGAGAAATACTGTAGGACAAGTCCATAAGCTTACCAGCGATGCTGCCACATGGGACAATGGAGGATGCAGTCTTTCTCTTCTTAGCACAGTCTGTAATGGTGTTCTTCCTCCCAAGATGCTTCACTTCACTGAGGAGGGATGGAAGGAGCAGAGGGACAAAACACTGAAAGGCAAAGCCAGCCACTAGATGGAGTGCCTGTGTAGTGTAATCAGACTCACTTTACAGTACATAAAGATGCTGGAGGCATGACACTGACTTTTTGGCTTATCTGACTATCCGATCCGGTTCCTGAACTCTTGCTATGTTTTGACTATGTTTACTCTGTTTACCTTTTTTTTATTATTATTATTATTAAACAAGTGTGATTTAACTGTACTTCTGTCTCAGTCTGATTCATGGTTTCTGACAGTTAGCAGGATTTGCACAGGACTTTCTGGGATCAGTAGTCCACCAAGTTTCAGTTAGCACAACTATCCTTTTCATCTAAAATGGTTGCTACCACAGAGTAGACATGTGCGATTAGTTTCGTACGAATTCGTAATTCGTACGAATTTACGAATCCGTAGTACGAATTTTTTTTTCACGGAATACGAAATTCCGTTTACGAATTTCGTCGACGAATTTATTCGAATCCGACTACCAAATATCGAATTTCAACTAATACGAAAGAAATTATTATAGCGGATATAACGAATGATTCGAATGAATTCGAATGAATTCGAATGAATTCGAATGACAAAGTGTCATTTTTGCAGAAAAAAATCCGTTTACGAATTTCAGCTCCAAATTATTCAAATCCAACTACCAATATCGAATTTCAACTAATTCGAAAGAAATTATTATAGCAGATATAACGAATGAATTTGAATGAATTCGAATGACAAAGTGTAATTTTTGCAGAAAAAAAAGCTTTTTAACCACTTGCCTACCAGGCACGAATACCTCCTTCCTGACCAAGCCATTTTTCAGCTTTCAGCGCTGTCGCATTTTGAATGACAATTGCGCGGTCATGCAAGGATGTACCCAAATAAATTTTTTATCATTTTTTCCCCACAAATAGAGCTTTATTTTGATGGTATTTGATCACCTCTGCGTTTTTTATTTCTTGCGCTATAAACAAATTAAGAGGGACAAGTTTGAAAAAACGCAATATTTTTTACTTTTTATTATAAAAAATATCCAATTTCTTTTTTTTTTTTAAACAAATTTTTTCCTCAGTTTAGACCGATACGTATTCTTCTACATATTTTTGGTAAAAAAAAATCGCAATAAGCGTCTATTGATTGGTTTGCGCAAAAGTTATAGCGTCTACAAAATAGGGGATAGATTTATAGCATTTTTATTATTATTTTTTTTTTTTTACTAGTAATGGCGGCGATTTGCGATTTTTATCGTGACTGCGACATTGCAGCGGACATATCGGACACTTTTGACACATTTTTGGGACCATTCACATTTATACAGCGATCCGTGCTATAAAAATGCATTGATTACTGTATAAATGTGACTGGCAGGGAAGGGGTTAACACTAGGGGGCGCTGCAGGGGTTAATATGTTCCCTATATGAGTGATTCTAACTGTGGGGGGAGGGGACTGACTGGTGGAGGGGACCGATCGGTGTCCCTATGTACAAGGGACACAGCATCAGTCTCCTCTCCTCTGACAGGACGTGGATCTGTGTGTTTACACACACAGATCCATGTCCTGCTCAGTTACCGGACAATCGCGGATGCCTGGCGGACATCACAGCCGCCGGGCACGCGCATCGGGTCCCCAGCTACGCGGCGGGCATGCGCGCGCGCCTCCCGCGGCGTGCGCGCGCCCCCTAGTGCCAAAAAGCGAGCGCCGTCAGATGACGGCGGCCCGCCACAAGAGCTGCACCGTCCCGCCGTCATTTGACAGTGGGCGGTCAGCTACAGGTTAAAATCACTCGCGGCTATTGCCGGCAAATTAATTGTCGGCTCCGTAACACAGAGAACAGTCATTCATTGATATAAAAAAAAACAAAAAGCGTAGGGGTCCCCCCAAATTCAATAACCAGGCCCTTCAGGTCTGGTATGGATATTAAGGGGGACCCCAGCCAAAAAAAAAAAAAATGGCGTGGGGTCCCCCCTAAATATCCATACCAGACCCTTCAGGTCTGGGATGGATTTTAAAGGGGAACCCCGGCCAAAAAAAAAAATAAAAAAAATGGCGTGGGGTCCCCCTCAAAATCCATACCAGACCCTTATCCGAGCATGCAACATGGCAGGCCGCAGGAAAAGAGGGGGGGACGAGAGCGCCCCCCCCTCCCGCCTGAACCGTACCAGGCCACATGCCCTCAACATTGGGAGGATGCTTTGGGGGTCTGAGACCCCCAAAGCACCTTGTCCCCATGTTGATGAGGACAAGGGCCTCATCCCCACAACCGTGCCCGGTGGTTGTGGGGGTCTGCGGGCGGGGGGCTTATCGGAATCTGGAAGCCCCCTTTAACAAGGGGACCCCCAGATCCCGCCCCCCCCTTTGAAATGGTAAGGGGGTACAAAAGTACCCCTACCCTTTCACCAAAAAGGTGACAAAAATGGTAAAAAATTACAGGAGACGGTCTTTGACAATTCCCTTATTAAAATCTTCTTTCTTCTGGTCTTCCTTTCTTCATCTTCTCCTTCCGTCATCTTCTTCTATCTTCTTCTTCCTCCAATCCGCTTCTTCTTGCTCCGGTCTTCTCATCCTTCTCGTCCGGCATCGGTGTCGGCGTCTGTTCTCGGGCCGCTCCTCGCAATGGGAGGCTCCCGCTCTGTGAGGCTTCGCTCCGGCTGACAGGTCTTTTATAACGGAGGGCACCTGGTGACCCCGCCCCCATCTGACGTCATGGGGAAAGCCATAGGGAAGTCCCCATGACGTCCCCGTGCGTCAGAGGGGGCGAGGTTACCAGGTGCCCTCCGTTATAAAAGACCTGTCAGCCGGAGCGAAGCCTCACAGAGCGGGAGCCTCCCATTGCGAGGAGCGGCCCGAGAAGAGACGCCGACGCCGGATGAGAAGGACGAGAAGACCGGAGCAAGAAGAAGCGGATCGGAGGAAGAAGAAGATGGAAGAAGATGCCGGAAGGAGAAGATGAAGAAACCGAAGGATGAAGAAAGGAAGGCCAGAAGAAAGAAGAAAGAAGATTTTAATAAAGGAATTGTCAAAGACCGTCTCCTGTTATTTTTACAATTTTTGACACTTTTTTGGTGAAATGGTAGGGGTACTTTTGTACCCCCTTACCATTTCACACAGGGGGGGGGGCGGGATCTGGGGGTCCCCTTGTTAAAGGGGACTTCCAGATTCCGATGAGCCCCCCACCCGCAGACCCCCACAACCACCGGCCAGGGTTGTGGGGATGAGGCCCTTGTCCCCATCATCATGGGGACAAGGTGCTTTGGGGGTCTCAGACCCCCAAAGCACCCTCCCAATGTTGAGGGCATGTGGCCTGGTACGGTTCAGGCGGGAGGGGGGGGCGCTCTCGTCCCCCCCTCTTTTCCTGCGGCCTGCCAGGTTGCATGCTCGGATAAAGGGTCTGGTATGGATTTTGAGGGGGACCCCACGCCATTTTTTTTTTTTGCCGGGGTTCCCCTTAAAATCCATCCCAGACCTGAAGGGTCTGGTATGGATATTTGGGGGGGACCCTACGCCATTTTTTTTTTTTTGGCTGGGGTTCCCCTTAATATCCATACCAGACTTGAAGGGTCTGGTTATTGAATTTGGGGGGACCCCCACGCTTTTTTTTTTTTTTTTATCAATGAATGACTGTTCTCTGTGTTACGTAGCCGACTTTTTATTAGCCGCGAGTGATTTTAAATAGCTTTTTTTCCTGCAAAAATGACACTTTGTGCAGGAACAGTTCTCTATATTAGAATCTCGAATTCATTCGAAGCATTCGAAGCATTCGTTATATCCGCTATTATAATTTGTTTCATATTAGTTGAAATTCGATATTTGTAGTTGGATTTACTAACGATTCGTAACTATTCGTAACGATTCGTAACGATTCGTAACTTGAAATTGAAATTCGATATTTGTAGTTGGATTCGAATTGTTCTCTGTGTTATGAGAACCGACAATTCATTAGCCGCGTTAACGATTCGTAACGATTCGTAACTTTACTAACGATTCGTAACGATTCAAAAAAAAAATTCCGATTCGTACGAAATTCGTATTTCGTACGAATTCGAACGGAATTTTGTACACGAATTACGAATTTTTTTATATACAAAACGGGACGAAACGAAACTAATTTTTTGACAGTTCCCATGTCTACCACAGAGGGGACTGCAGACCCCGCCTGCAAATGGCTACTAGGAAAATGTTAGGGCTTATTCAGAGTGAGACCTAGCCATGTGATAACGGTGACAAGAATCTAGAATTGGACAGTAGAGGAAAGCAAGTGATCTCAAGTAATGTGCTGGAGGAGATGTGAAGTTGCAGAGACTCTCAATTTAGATTGAACTACCTTTATTTCCACTAAGAAAGATTGATCATTTTGGCATCTCATGTCCCTTTTCCCCATCCAAGTTTATTCCCTTACCGCTACAATAACAATTGACCATAATTTTGCTTTACGTTTGCGAATCCCAACTGCATCAGAATGCAGAATTGTTATCAGCAGTTTTTTTTCCTGTCCATTTTTAGCTTTTGTTTAAATTGCAGCTGTGAATACAAATGATCATTTTATGCATAAATGAACACTCATTAGTTTAATTAAAGTTCATGCTCCATTCACTGCTTGGCAAATTAAGCCGGTCATTTAAGCCCCAATGCCCAAAGTTGCCCATCCATGAACTCAGAAACTGACACAGTCGCCTTGCCGAGGCGCCTTAGTATTGGGTCATAGCGACTTGCAAAGTGTTTTCAGGGTTTCTAAAATCTGTTTTTTATTTCCAGCCTTTGTCAATCCTTGTTCTTACAGAGCAGATGCATCTCAAGAAATCCATTTTGCTACCTAAATGTATTTACCAGCAAAAACCATTTATGGACTTGAAACACTTAACCTCTAAATGATTTCCCCTCGTTTGTGACCATTTTAACTAACAATTGTGCGGTCGTGCAATGCTGTACCCAAATAAAATGTATGTCCTTTTTTCTCACAAATGGAGCTGTCTTTTGATGGTATTTGATCACCTCCACGTCTTTTATTTTTTGCACTATTAAAAAAACAGACCAATAATTTTGTAAAAAAAATTAACAATATTTTTTACTTTCTGCTATAAAACCTATGCAATAATAATTTATTTTTTTTTTTTTTTATAAATTTAGGCCAATATGTATTCTGCTACATATTTCTGTTAAAAAAAAATCCCAATAAGTGTATATCATGGGTGCTCAACCCGTGGCCGTCCAGCTGTTGCAGAACTACAAGTCCCATGATTTATTGCAAGCCGCAAATGTTTTGCGCAAAAGTTATAGCATGTACAAACTATGGGATATTTTTATAAATTTTTTTTACTAGTAAGGGAGGCCTTTAGTGACTTATAGCGGCACTGCGATATTGCAGCAGGCATTCTGACACTAACTAAAACGTTGGCAACTTTTTGGGTACCAGTGACATTAATACAGTGATCACTGTACTAATGACACTGGCTGGGAAGGGGTTAACATCAGGGCGATCAAAGGGTTAACTGTGTGCCTAGCCAGTGTTTTACTATACTGTGTAGGTGCTTTTACTAGGGGAAGAGATTACATTTATTCACTGCTTTACAGGGACACAAACTCCATCCCTTACCTCCATTCAGAACGCCGATCTGCCTTGTTTACAGAGGCAGATCACAGTTCTGTGTCTCTGCCTGACGATGGGCAGGTGCCGGAGGACATTGTGTACCATGCACCTGCCGATCGGCTTCCACTGTGTGTAATCAAAGTAAAAGCGAGCCGCCACCACTGGCGCCCATACGCGCCTCCTACCTGGAAGTGTCCGATCACGTATATATTTATACGTGATGCCACGCACAGCTGCTGCCCTGTAGCAGTAAAACTGCTTTGGGGGGTGGGGACTTAAAGAGGTTAGTGTTGAAACATACAGAATATGATAAACAGTATGTTTTCGTGTCAAGTACATGCAAGCTGCATCTTGAGTATGCCATCCAGTTCTTGTCACCAGTCCTCAGTTAGAATGTGCTGGAACTGGACAGAGTCCACAGAAGGGCAACAAAACTAATAAGGGGACTGGAGGACCTAAATTACGAAAACGCCTAAAGGCATTAAACTTATTCTCCCTAGAGAAGAAACACTTGAGAGAAGATATGATAGCAATATACAAATACCTAGTTTAGGGAAAAAACTGTTCAGTTTCAGGGAGCTTAAAGAGGAACTGCAGTCTGCTCACATAATTTTGTAATAAAAATATCTTTGCCATTCTGAAGCTTCCCACCAACCACTTTGCATATTATTTTATATATACTGTGATTCTGTACTTGCCAAATATGCTGCAGAAATCTCCCTCCACTAAGTCTGGCTACAACCATTTTAACTGTGGGTAACTGAAGCTGCTGCCTGTTCACTTCCTGGATTTACACAGACACACAGAGGCACACCTCCAGCTTTGCAGCCCTGCAGCTCTCATTGGCTCTCTTATGACTCATCCCCCTCCTTCCTGGCAAACTCTCATGAGAGTGAGAGAGAGAGCTGTGCATGATGTCATAAGCCTAGGCTTTTTACCAGACAAGAAACAGGAAGTGATCTGTATAAGGTGTTTACTGGCAGAAAAAATGTTTTACTGTCCACAGTTAAAACAACAAGGACAGAGTATTTAATTGATGGAAAGATTAAAAAATAACTGAAGTTCCACTTTAATAAGACATGTGGCCGGTCAATGAAATTGGAGGAAAAGCAGTTTAACCTTAAAGGAGATTTTTTACTGTCAGAGTGGTAAGGATGTGGAACTCCCTTCCAAAATCAGTGGTGTCAGCGGGATGTGTCAATAGTTTAAAAAAAACTCTTAGATGGACATCTTAGTGAACACAATATGCACGGATATATGAAACGGTATTTGTGACGAGAGTCACTTTAGGTGGGGGGCCCGTGGAACCTAGCTTCCCTTGGAGAGGTTGGGAAACCCTTGCTTAAGCTCCCCATGCCTTTCTTATGTGTAAGTTATCCTGTGTCTATTAGGAAAAAGGAATGGACAACTACTTAATGGACACGGAGAATGTGGTTTGGATTACTTCAGATGGGACAGTAATATTTATCAACAATATCCCTAAAGAAATTAAGACTTTTCCTGGTTTGTTTGGCTCTGAACTATACATGTCATTGAAAGAGCTGGTCACATTGATCCCTGTTCCATGGTCTTCGGTGTAGGAGCCAGACAGTCTGCTACTGAGGTCTCCTTCTATAGTCTGTTGCCTACTAAGCTGAGGAGGGGGGGATCACTGTTTGTATTGTTAATTGTGTTAATTGGAACACCTATTGTCTCTGCTATCAAACCCTTGTGAGATGTGTTTATACTTGTAATAATGTGTATTGTTTTAGTGAGCTTGAAGTCGGCAAGTCTGACCTGGAATGAGACCTCTGAGTCATCCAGGTGGCTGATTAACGTAATGTTTATAGTATATGTTGGTTGTTGTAATTATGTTTCTGGTTACAGTTTGTATTGTTATAGGGTAATATGATCAGGAGGGGGGATGTCCTCCTGTGGTATATATTTTGTGTGAGTTTGTCAAATAAATGCTCCATGTTCATACAAGGTTTTGTTGTCTGGTATGATCCGCTATAATATCTAATATTAATGTTCAGACTGGAGGAAGCAATGTACTGACGGAAACACTCAAGCAGAGTGTGGGACGGTTCCGTTACAGTATTGACATAAATGAACACACACACCCACACAGGTTGAACTGAATGGGATGGACTGTTTTCTTTATTCAACCCTACCAACTATTTAACACGGATAAGCAGCAGGCATGAACAGGCAAGGGGAATCCAAAAACAGGATCAAGCAGACTTTCAGGAACACAAGTCACAAGGGTAAAAGGTGAAGACTATACAGCGATGATACCATGCAGGCCTCAGGTTTAAATATGTCATCAGGTAGAAGAATATGTGATGGGCCTGCCTGTGTGTCCATGTGCGCACCATGCTGCATGCTTGGCCATGCACATGCACTTTTTTGTCTTTGCTTAGATATAAGAGAAGTAAAGGATTCTTTTTTTTGAGATTCATACTTACCTAGGTGGATGCAGCAACGGTCCCCCGGCGCCTCTGCACTGAGAACGGAGCGATCGAACATCACTGATCGCTCGTTTTTCAGAGCTCCATGAACAGAGAGCTGTAGACTGTCAGTCACAGCTCTCTGATCTGCTCCCTCCTCACTCACTGGAGCGCTGGGCTGTGGAGGGGGTAGAGCGGCCGTCTCAGGCTCTCAGCGGCTCACTGGGAGGCTGAGACAGGTGTCAGTCCAGGCACCTGGCAGATCCAGCTTTTATTGTCACGATGACGTGGTGCCTGGACTGAAATTGATGACATCAGCAGAGAACAGATTTCAGCCTGCTGAAAACGGGTCACAGGAGTGCAAAACAAACTGCACTCCTGTGATCCATAGGAGAAGTGCAGCCAAAGGAGCTTTGGCTGGACTTCTCCTTTAAGCTCCTTGAAAATAAATGAGCACGGCCAGCATGAGGTTACTGACAGGGGGCAAGAAAGGGAAGAGGGGAGAAAAATGAAGACATATGGAGGGGGAAAGAGCAACGGAGAGGGATGGAGAAGGAGTAAAGAGAAGGGAAGGGGGAGGGAGCATTTGGAAACAGGTGAGAGAGAGAAGGGAAGGAGCAGGGGGAAGTAGTAAGAGAGAGAGGGAGAGAAGAGTAAGTGGGGAGGAATGAGAAAGAAATAGGGGGAAGTTGACAGAGAAAAGAGTATTAGGTAGTAGCAGGGTTGGATTGGGGTGGGGGGGGGGGGGTTAGATGACAGGCTGCGCCCTCTATATCCTCTATGCGTCCTTCCTCTTATTCTGCTTCTGGCAAGTCCGCCACTACTTACAGTCAGTGCAAGGAGACCAGCAAGGGCAGAAAACACACAGCAGGAAGGTCCCACGCAGAAACCCAATTTGTGTGCTGTGATGCTGAGACAAGTGAGTGAAAGGGAGGGATCCCAAATGAGGAAGACAATTGGGTGCACAAGGGGAGGAACAAAGTTTGGCATCTTCGATTGAGTGTATTTACATCAGTAGGGAGGGGATGGAGTGTGACATCTTCTCCCTAGGCACTGTATGGCCTTGTCCTGCACTGGATAGAAGGTGGAGGAAGAGCAAGAGATACTGAGGGGGGGGGGAGATGTAGGGAAGGAGGAAGGAGGAGGAAAAGGGTAGAAAATGAATAGGAGGCGAATGGAGAGAGGTAATGAGAGAAACAAAGAGTGGGAGGAGCAAGATGGAGGGGGCAAGACAAAGGGAAAAAACACAGAAGAGTGGGCCATTCAAGAGAAAAAAAAGGAGCAGAGAGAAAGAGAAGGTAAGGAAGGACTAGACCCAGTGATGGAACTACTAGAGTCGCAAAGGTCGCAGTTGCAATCGGGCCCTGACGTTCCACCACTATTGGGGGCCCCAGCAGGGTTGCTGGCTACAGGGCTCTGACCTGAAAGCATCTCTCTCATACAGCCCAGAGCCTGCACAGACAGTTCCCCCTCCCTCGCAGGGGCCAATCTGCTCCTTATCCTCCTGCCCCTCTCCTCCTGTGTGCACTGCGAGAAATGTGAAGCTAAGCAGCTGAATTTGATTACACACAGGCAGAGAGGGGTGGGAGGAGAAAGGGCAGATCGGCTCTCTCCTCTCCCATCCGTGCGAGGGGGAACTGTATGTGCAGGTTATGGGCTGTATGAGAGAGATGTTCTTAGCTCTGAGTGATGCTGAGGGCACTGATGGGCACCACTGATAGGCTACACTGATGAGCACTGATAGGTGGCATTGATGAGCACAAATAGGCAGCACTGATAGGCAGCACTGATGGGCACTGATAGGTGACATTGATGAGCACTGATAGGAGGCACTGATGGGTACTGATAGGTGGCGATGATGGGCATTGATTGATAAACAATAATAGGTGGCACTGATAGGCAGAACTCAAAGACGGCACTGAAGGGCACTGATAGGCAGCACTGATGGGCACTGATGGGGCTGCACTGATAATCAGGGCACTGATGATCAGTGCCTTGATTATCCTTGTAAACAATGTACTGATAATCTTGCCAGTTAACGGCTCTCCTTTCCTCACACAGACACAGCGTTGGAGAAAAGAACTACTGATAACCGGCAAGTCTGTTTAAATTTGATCAGCTAATCACATGGTAAGGGGATTCTGTGATTGGTCATTTACCGTGATCTGTGCTCAGCTGTGTCCGAAGCTGGATGCGCACCCCAGGAAGCATGCAGGAGGCAGGGTCCTGGGAGAATGCCCATGGATGCCCTCCCAGAACTGGAAGCCCGAAGCTTGAATGGAAAGGGTGGGGGGGGGGGGGGGTCAGGGGGCCCTTACTGGTTTCTTGCACCGAGGCCCTGAAGGTTCTAGTTACGCCTCTGACTAGACTTAATCATAGACATTAGGTGAGAGCTAACCTAGAACAAATATCCCAAATCTACTGTATGGTTCATGTATACAACCACAGGCCAGCTGTGCTCAGGAGAAGAAATAAATAGGGCAGGTTAGAGGCTCATAACCCCTCCTGGGCCGCTAACAGCTACAGACACTTTAATGCTACCCTTACACAAAACAATTCTACCACTTTCTACCATCCACCTACCAAAATATCACAAGCAGTGAGCAGATCAAGATGAACTACTGCCAACAATGTACATGTCTAGATTTGTACAACAACAATGATAGTAGTTGCATTCCATCCCATGATTTGTGTGATCAAGGGATAGTTACATTTGCTAGGAGATTGCAATGGACAGTGTAAAAGAGCTGTGGAGCTTTTTGTTAATCTTTACAATTTATCTGTTTGTTTCTGTCTTGGCAGCCACGATAGGTTGAATCCTCCTCTGTGTTTGGCTTGAGATAACAGCCGCAGGAAATGCGACATTTCAGTCCCTCACCATCAAAGATATTCATCTTTAAAACCAAACCAACGGCCAGGATAGATATTTCTGCAATTTGTCGGTTTGCTCAGCAGTTAATATTGCTTTACCTTAAAATGCACTTTGGCATTAAGGAATATACTGAAAATTACATTCTTCGCTCATGAATTTTCATATCAGCACAGCTTGAGCAAGCAGCTCCCAGAGAAAACAACATTAAACTGTGCCTAAAGCTGTAAAGCAATGACTGCGCGCCTACAAACCTGATTATATCACAAAGCAGCTTGTGTGAACCTGGGTTCAGTGGCGGAAACACCAAGACTGTAAAATTCTGGAAAAACTGATGTACTACAGGTCTGGTGAAGTGTTCTACGGACGGGGAACACAAGATCTGGGATAACCCAGTCAATGACCCTGATCACAGTGCAGGGAAAAATGTACCTGTAAATTGAATATTCACAGTTAAAGCATTTAGGGCTAAACTCCAGTCTTTCCTTTGGTCTTACACAGTTGTACAGGTCCCTCTCTCTAAAATTACTTATTCTCATTTCACTACACAGTGTGAGCTTCTAGACAGAGAGAAAACACTTTATTCCTTGGCTGGAGGATGTCCAGCATCATCCACCTTTTTCCTCCCCAGCCTGACTGTCCCTGGCACACCTCTCTAAATCCGTGGATTTCAATTCTTTCAATCATTGAGACACAGCATCAAACAAAACATTACCTAGACTGGTCTGTATGCAAATGCAGTCTGCCTAGGACTGCTCACTTTTCCAGACTGATATTAAAGTAGAAGTTCTGCCAAAAACTAACCAACTTTAAACCTACCGTATTTATAGGCGTATAACACGCACTTTTTCCCCCTTAAAATCAGGGGAAAATCGTGGGTGCGTGTTATACGCCGATCCCCCGCCGATCCCCACCGATCTGGAGCTCCGCCGACATCTATGAGCAGAGCCGAGTCTTCTGTGTACTCGGCTCTGCTCGCAGTTACGCCCAGTCCCGCCCAGTCCCGCCTCCCTATCCTTTACGTCCCGCCATTGGCCTGGCGTTGTGTCCATCATTGGAGCCGGGCCAAGGGGCGGGACGGGGGCGTTACTGCGAGTGGAGCCGGTGTACTGTCAGAGAACATCGGCACGGTCTATGTCGGCGGCGGCGGGAGGAGCCGAAGATCTCGGCGGCGGCGGCAGGAACCGAAGATCTCCGCGGCGGGAGGAGCCGAAGATTGTGGCGGCAGGAGGAGCCGAAGATGGCGGCGGGAGGAGCCGAAGATGGCGGCGGTAAGTTTAAAAATAAAAATAAACCATGCTTTTTAGAAAGGCTTCAGGGGGACACAGTGCCAGGCTTCAGGGGGACACAGTGCCAGGCTTCAGGGGGACACAGTGGAAGGCTGCATTAATGGGCATTTAAATGTAAGTTTTTATTTTTTTCCTTAAACTTCCCTCCTAAAAGTTTTTTTCCTTAAACTTCCCCCCTAAACTTGGGGTGCGTGTTATACGCCGATAAATATGGTATTTGCATCCAGCCACAGTCTAAGACGAATCTATCTAACTAGGTAAAGAAAAAATTGCTATACATACCTGTTCTGCAGTCGATCCGGTCCCAGTCTGAGCTGACTGCGGCAGCTTCTGTGTTGCGCTTGATATAAATATATATATATTAAATTAATGATTTTCTCCATCAGACTATTTAAAAAAAAAAAAACACCTGTTTAGATAGAAACAGAAATCAGGTTACTGTTGAGGTTGAGGATGCTTCTCAAATGAATGCCTTAGTAATACAGGCTGTCCTTAAACAATGGAAACTGTTGACAGATGGAGCAGTTTGTTGTTAAGGTAAACAAGTTTGTAACTGTTGTCTGTAACTATGGTAAACAACCTAACATATCAAAGGGTTGCCAGGCATAAGCTGGAGGGGACTCTCATCATGCCTTAAGACCAAAGAGGAAAGGTCTGTACCAGCCAAGAAGAAGATACCTGATTTCCAGCAACTGCTTAACCACTTTCAGACCGGACCATTATGCAGCCTAAAGACCAGAGGACTTTTTACAATTTCGCACTGCACTGGTTTAACTGGTAATTACGCGGTCATGCAATGTTGTACCCAAACGAAATTTGCGTCCTTTTCTTCCCACAAATAGAGCTTTCTTTTGATGGTATTTGATTGCCTCTGCGATTTTTATTTTTTGCGCTATAAACGGAAAAAGACCGAAAATTTTGAAAAAAAATGATATTTTCTAATTTTTGTTATAAGAAAAATCCAATAAACTCAATTTTAGTCATACTTTTAAGCCAAAATGTATTCAGCCACATGTCTTTTGTAAAAAAAAAATGTCAATAAGCGTATATTTATTGGTTTGCGCAAAAGTTATAGCGTCTACAAACTAGGGTACATTTTCTGGAATTTACGCAGCTTTTAGTTTACGACTGCCTATCTCATTTCCTGAGGTGCTAAAATGGCAGGGAAGTACAAAACCCCCCCAAATGACCCCATTTTGGAAAGTAGACACCCTAAGGAAATTGCTAAGAGGCATTTTGAGCCCATTGAATATTTTATTTTTTTGTCCCAAGTGATTGAATAATGACAAAAAAAAAAAAAAATGTTTACAAAAAGTTGTCACTAAATGATATATTTCTCACACATGCCATGGGCATATGTGGAATTACACCCCAAAATATATTCTGCTGCTTCTTCTGAGTACGGGGATACCACATGTGTGGGACTTTTTGGGAGCCTATCTGTGTACGGGACCCCGAAATCCAAGCACCGCCTTCAGGATTTCCAAGGGTGTAAATTTTTGATTTCACTCCTCACTACCTATCACTACCTATCACAGTTTTGAAGGCCATAAAATGCCAAGATGGCACAAACCCCCCCAAATGACCCCATTTTGGAAAGTAGACACCCCAAGCTATTTGCTGAGTGGCATGTTGAGTCCATGGAATATTTTATATTTTGCCACAAGTAGCGGGAAAAATGACAAACTTTTTTTTTTTTTTTTTTTTTGCCCAAAGTTGTCACTAAATGATATATTTCTCACACATGCCATGGGCATATGTGGAATTACACCCCAAAATAAATTCTGCTGCTTCTTCTAAGTACGGGGATACCACATGTGTGGGACTTTTTGGGAGCCTATCCGTGTACGGGACCCCGAAAACCAAGCACCGCCTTCAGGATTTCTAAGGGAGTAAATTTTTGATTTCACTCCTCACTACCTATCACTACCTATCACAGTTTTGAAGGCCATAAAATGCCAAGATGGCACAAAACCCCCCAAATGACCCCATTTTGGAAAGTAGACACCCCAAGCTATTTGCTGAGTGGCATGTTGAGTCCATGGAATATTTTATATTTTGCCACAAGTAGCGGGAAAAATGACAAACTTTTTTTTTTTTTTTTTTTTTTTTTTGCCCAAAGTTGTCACTAAATGATATATTTCTCACACATGCCATGGGCATATGTGGAATTACACCCCAAAATAAATTCTGCTGCTTCTTCTAAGTACGGGGATACCACATGTGTGGGAATTTTTGGGAGCCTATCCGTGTACGGGACCCCGAAAAACCAAGCACCGCCTTCAGGATTTCTAAGGGCGTAAATTTTTGATTTCACTCCTCACTACCTATCACAGTTTTGAAGGCCATAAAATGCCCAGATGGCACAAAACCCCCCCAAATGACCCCATTTTGGAAAGTAGACACCCCAAGCTATTTTATGAGAGGCACGGTGAGTATTTTGCAGCTCTCATTTTTTTTTGAAAATGAAGAAAGAAAAGAAAAAAACATTTTTTTTTTCTTTTTTCAATTTTCAAAACTTTGTGACAAAAAGCGAGATCTGCAACATACTCACCATACCTCTCAGCAAATAGCTTGGGGTGTCTACTTTCCAAAATGGGGTAATTTGGGGGTATTTTGTGCCATCTGGGCATTCCATGGCCTCTGAAACTGTGATAGGCAGTGAGGAGTGAATTCACACCCTTAGAAATCCTGAAGGTGGTGCTTGGTTTTTGGGGCCCCGTACGTGGCTAGGCTCCCAAAAAGTCCCACACATGTGGTATCCCCGTACTCAGGAGAAGCAGCAGAATGTATTTTGGGGTGTAATTCCACATATGCCCATGGCATGTTTGAGCAATATATCATTTAGTGACAACTTTGTGCAAAAAAAAATAAAAATAAATAATAATTATTATTTTTCCCGCAACTTGTGTCAAAATATAAAATATTCCATGGACTCGACATGCCTCTCAGCAAAAAGCTTGGGGTGTCTACTTTCCGAAATGGGGTCATTTGGGGGGGGTTTTGAACTGTCCTGGCATTTTATGCACAACATTTAGACGCTTATGTCACACATTACCCACTCTTCTAACCACTTGAAGACAAAGCCCTTTCTGACACTTTTTGTTTACATGAGAAAATAATTTTTTTTGCAAGAAAATTACGTTGAACCCCCAAACAATATATATTTTTTTAAGCAAAGGCCCTACAGATTAAAATGGTGGGTGTTTCATTTTTTTTTTTCACTCAGTATTTGCGCAGCGATTTTTCAAACGCATTTTTTTGGGAAAAAACACACTTTTTTAAATTTTAATGCACTAAAACACACTATCTTGCCCAAATATTTGATGAAATAAAAAATTAGATCTTAGGCCGAGTACATAGATACCAAACACGACATGCTTTAAAATTGCGCAGAAACGTGCAGCGGTGACAAACTACATACATTTTTAAAAGCATTTAAACGCCCTTACAGGTTACCACTTTAGATTAACGGAGGAGGTCTACTGCTAAAATTACTGCCCTCGATCTGACCTTCGCAGTGATACCTCACATGCATGGTGCAATTGCTGTTTACATATGACGCCAGACCGACGCTTGCGTTCGCCTTTGCGCGAGAGCAGGGGGGGACAGGGGTGCTTTTTTTTTTTTATTATTATTTGATTTTGCTTTTTTATTTTATTTTTCAACTGTTCCTTTCATTTATATATATTTTTTATCATTTTTATTGCTATCTCAGGGAATGTAAATATCCCCTATGATAGCAATAGGTAGTGACAGGTACTCTTTTTTGAAAAAATTGAGATCTGTCGTCTGCCCTCAAAGCATCTGACCACACCAAGATCGGTGTGATAAAATACTTTCCCAATTTCCCAATGTCGCTGATTATATCCGGCGAAATATAAGTCATGAAATGCTCGTAGCTTCCGGTTTCTTAGGCCATAGAGATGATTGGAGCCATTCTGGTCTCTGATCAGCTCTATGGTCAGCTGGCGGAACCACCGGCTGCATTCTCAGGTTCCCTGTTGGGACAGGAGAGCCAGAGAAAACCATGGAAGACGGTGGGAGGGGGGGCATTCCCTCCCACTGCTTGTAAAAGCAGTCTAGAGACTAATTAGCCACTAGGATTGCTTTTACATGAAAGCCGACCGCTGGCTGAAAAGAATGATACCAAGATAATGCCTAATCCTGCCAGGATCATTCTGGTATAACCACTCAAAGTCCAGCAACATACCAGTACGTTGCTGGCCCTTGTTTGGCATATATTGTAATCTTTTTTTTCATGCAGCCTGTGGGCTGAACGAAAAAAAAAGATTGATCGGTGGGTATGCCCACCATTAGAACCTCCCTTCATCCACCCACTTCTAATGATGGGCATACATGCACCATTTTCTTTTTAACTGTGGTGGTGAAATCACCTCCAACAGCGCTGGAGTCACGGATTTATGTATCGTGGGAGCAAGCGCTGTTGCTGTCAAGATAAATAAATCCGCGCTGCAGCTGAATGGCGTACCTGCTAAGCAAATTATGGTTAACAATAAAACAAAGTAACATTACAGTATAACAGTAAGATTTACCATACCTGCAAAGCAAATACCACAAAAAACATAGTAAAAAATAAAAATTTTTTTAATGCAACCTGTGCCTAAAATATATATATGCCGAAGCATGGGGCATCCTCCCGCAAAAAAGTTATGCCGCGTACACACGGTCGGAATTTTCCACGGGCAAGCCTCCGTCGGAATTTCAACCGTATGTAGGCGGCATTAGGAGCAAATCGCTCCTCCGCCCTCTGCTGCCCCTATGCTTCGGCATATATGCTCTTTTTTTTTTTAACTGTGGTGGTGAAATCACCTCCTACAGCGTTGGAGTCACGGCTTTATGTATCGTGGGAGCAAACGCTGTTGCTGTCAAGATGGATAAATCCGCGCTGCAACTGAATGGCGTACCTGAAAACAAAAAAAATGGTTAACAATAAAACATTGCAGAATAGAATACAGTAAAAAGGAGAACAATAGAGAGAGAGAATAGAGAGAAAGAGAACAATAAAACAACAACTATTTTTGTTTTTTTAATTTTATATTTTTTTTGTTTTTTTATTTTTTACTTTTTTTTTTTAAACTTTTGTTTGTAACTGTAACAGTTCTAACGGAACTGTTGTAACGGTTCCAGCGGTTTTGGTCTCAAAATGCGATGGCATTCTTGAGAACGTGTGCCTAGTCTGTGCAATGCTGTACCCTATGCTAATACTCAACTAGTGTATGATAGCGTTCAAAACATTCACTGATGCAAAGACCAGGATTGTCAGGACAGCGGGGACAATAATAGCGGGTGTCACGCCTAAATCCGTGCTTTCTGCAGACACGACATTTTCTTTGGGGGGCTCGTTGGGTAGGGGTACTCGGGAGGACATAAATAAAATGCCGGCTAACTGCATTTGGTTGGGGAATGTGAGGCGGAGCACCGTCTGGAAACAGAAGGGCTCCGATGATCTCTTCCTGGAATTTAAGGAAGGATCCAGTACGTCCTGAAGCTCCGTATAGCACATGAGCATTCAGCAAAGCCAATTGGAAAAGGTAAATAGACACTTTTTTGTACCAGTGTCTAGCCTTACGGGCAACTAGGTACGGCGCCAACAACTGGTCGTTGAGGTCCACCCCTCCCATGTTTTGGTTGTACTCGTGGACACAGAGGGGTTTCGTCACAACACCAGCCGCCGTAGTAATTTGGACCGTCGTGTCTGCATGAAGGGAGGTAAGAACGAAAACATTCTTATTATCCCTCCACTTCATAGCGAGCAAGTTATTACACTTCAAGCAGGCTCTCTCCCCCAGCCTAAGACGGGATTCTACAAGCCGCTGGGGAAAGCCCCGGCGATTAGGTCGCACGGTGCCACATGCTCCAATCTGATGATCAAACAAATGACTAAACAGTGGCACGCTCGTGTAATAATTATCCACGTACAAGTGGTACCCCTTTCCGAATAAGGGTGACACCAAGTCCCACACAATCTTGCCAGCGCTCCCTATGTAGTCAGGGCAGTTTGTCGGCTCTATGTGGCTATCTTTGCCCTCATAAACCATAAATTTACATGTATAGCCTGTGGCCCTGTCACAGAGCTTATACATCTTGACCCCGTATCTGGCACGCTTGCTGGCAAGGTATTGTTTGAATGACAAGCGGCCAGTAAACTTAATCAGGGACTCGTCAACGCAGACAACTTGATGGGGAGTAAACAAGTCTGCAAAACGTTGGTTGAAATGGTTTATGAGGGGCCAAATTTTATAGAGCCGATCGTATGCAGGGTCTCCACGAGGACGACAGAGTTCATTGTCGTTGAAGTGCATGAACCGCAAAATCTGTTCGTATCGTGCCCTGGACATGGAGGCAGAGAACACGGGCATATGGTACATTGGCTCAGTGGACCAATACGAACGCAACGTACCCATTTTAACTACGCCCATGATGAGGGAAAGGCCCAGAAAGATCTTAAATTCGGGGACCGTAATTGGTCTCCAATCTCTGGCAAGGGTGGACAACTGGGGATTAGCGGCGATGTGTTGACCAGCGTACAAATTGGTTTGGTCCACAATAGATCTATAGAGATATTCGGTGAAAAACAGCGAAAAAAAATCAAGTGACGTAAAATCAGCTGTTTCCACCTGAATACCGGGTTGGCCAGTGAATGGGGGAAGTACGGGTTCTGCAGAAGTGGTGGGCACCCAATCAGGATTGGCGAATTCTGCAGGAAGGGCACTATGGGCACGACGGGCCTGTCTTTGTCGTCTTCTTGGTGGCAGCGGGACACTACTTGTGCTTGCCACCTCGCCAGCTGGAACTGCACTTATGGGACTCGCCACGTCACCACGTGATACTGCAGTGCTGGTTTGACTACGTCCAGGGTGTACTAGGCCGCTGGTGCTTGCCTGTTCACCAGAAGGAATAGCGGCTCTAGTACGTCTCTGCCTCCTACGAGCGACCTGCGGTTCCTGCACCTCAACAACAGAAGAAGGAGTTTGGGGTCTGGTACGCCTGACCTTAGCAGGGACCACAACTCCGCCGTCAGAGCTATCTGTCATGGAGCCACTGTCGTCTACTGGGTCGTATTCTGAGCCTGATTCTGACAGATGAGTGACCTCCTCTTCACTATCTGTCATACTCAAAAACAAGTAGGCCTGTTCACTAGTGTACGTTTGACTTGCCATTTTGGGCTCTAAATTTAGTAGTACACTAGTGAGACTCACAGGAAAAAAAAAAGCTCCTGACTGTTAGCGACTGAATCAAAACGCTACCAAAAAACTGTAAGCGATCGCAGGGATCAGGCCTGACTCTGCGAACGCTGCAGTTATGTGTGCTTAGTGTTTTGTAAGTGACAGTGATCGATCGATACTGCACTTGGGTGGGCTGGGCGGAGGGGGAAAAACGCAGGTGCTAGCAGGTATCTGGGCTGATCCCGATAACAATGCGTTTTTGGGAACCCTAAACAGGTGGGGACGCTAGTATAGATCTGATCCGATCAGATATCGATCTGTTCAGATTCTATACCACTAAGGGAGGTGTATGCTGCGTGCGTGGGTGTTAGCGGTACTGGCACTAACCCGACGCTGCCTGGGGCGACGCAGACCCTATTTGACTCTAAAACCTTACTTATATCACCCGCCAGGCGATCAGGGGGTTAAACCTTTATTAGGTAATAAATGGCGGGTGCCCTGAAACTATAAAAAATAAACTAACTGACCAGCGTCACCCGTAACAGTTATATGGTGATCACTGGTGAAAGGGTTAACTAGGGGGCACTCAGGGGGTTAAAACCTTTAGTAGGTAGTATATGGGGGGTCCCTGACCCTATAAAACGCTGCGGCAAACCTAAATACCTACCTCCCTAACTAGCGTCAACTGTGACACTAATACAGCGATCAAAAAAACGATCGCTTAGTGACACTGGTGACGGGGGGTGATCACGGGGTTAAACCTTTATTAGGGGGGGTTCCTAGACCTAAAGGGGGCTAAATCTAACTGCCCTAACAGTTATTAGGGTCACAATGCACCAATGCAGTTAACAGTAAAAAAAAAAAAAAACTGCTTTGGTGTCACTGTGACAGGGGGTGCAGGGGGGGCAATCGGGGGGGGGGGGGGGCTGGGGTGTGTAATGTGTGCCTAAAGTGTTCTACTGTTAGTGTAGTGTAGTGTAGGTGTAGTGTTGTGCAACTCACGTGTCTTCTCTCCTCGGCGTCGGTTCGAAAAGACCACCACGAGGAGAGATGACCTCACTTCCCCTGGCTCTGTACACAATACAGAGCCAGGGGAAGCATTCCATTGGCTGGGAGCGATCGCGAGGGGGGGGGGCACGAATGAGTGCCCCCCCCCTCATCTCCGATCCCTCCCCCAATGTCCCGGACAATTTACAGACACGGGGGCGGGCCCGAACGGCCCCCCACCCGCGTCTGTTAGGGATGACATCACTTCCTCTAGCCCTGTTTACATGACGGGGCTAGAGGAAGTGTTTCATTGGCTGGGAGTGATCGCGAGGGGGGGGCCACGAATGAGTGGCCTCCCCTCATCTCCGATCGCTCCCCCAACGATGCCGACCGCCGCAGGCACCGGGGGGGGCCCGATCGGGCCCCCCACCCGCAGACAGGTAGGGACGTATATATACGCCCTCCTGCCTGTACGTGCCATTCTGTCGACGTATATCGTCGTGCGCGGTCGGCAAGTGGTTAAGAAGCCTCAGTCCTCGTTGTCAATGGAGATCACGAACAGTTGAATACACGGTAACCAGAGTTAAGTAACTTTTAAGCATATTTCTACTGTTACAGACCATAGTTTCTCCTTATTTACTAGGCATCTTGCTTGATATATCTGTCAGTCTTGATTTGTATTCCTAATGTTATAATAATTTTGTATGTACAGCATTGTTGTATAATAAAAGCACACTTATCACTGCAGAGGCCTGAGCGTCCTTGCTCATACTGCTAGATAAACCTTGCTAGATAAACGCAAGCATAACATTGGGGACTCGTCCGGGATCTGTGCTATGAGTCAACTGAAGCAGACCTGTTTTTCTGTGATGCGTTGTGTAGCTTGTGCTAGATAAAAATGCTGCGTAAGCTGTTTAGGACAAGCAAGGCTGCAGAGGTTTCTGGTGTCCAGAGGGGAGTGTGCAGCTTACCCATCTGGGCCAGAGACAATGAGTGGGAGCCTCTTGCTAAAGAATTTACAAAGTATGTTTCTTCCTAAATAAGACTTGGGGGTGATAAAGTCTCAGATCATTTTGTAGATTTTAGCCTTAAGGAGTTGGATTTAAGTAAAGCAGAGAAGAGGACAGTGTCCACAGTAGGTTGGTACTTTCTTCATGCTCTCTATACTGAATCACAGAGAAGGGAGAAGGCAGAGGCAGAAGTTAAGGTATTAAAAGACCAGCTAGCAGTTGCTTCAGGGTGTGTTAGTTCAACTGCTAGTTGGGTTGATGATTTACAAGAGCGGTGTGCAGCCCTCATGACCATATCAATTAATGCCTTAAGGAAAAGAAAGGGCCGTAAATTTGTAAGTAATACCAGGGTATGCGCCATTGTCACATCCCAAAACTGGTATTTCCAGGTTACGGGAGATGGGTTGTATAACCCGATTAAATACATTTCCAGAATGGATGGGTCCAGATATGGAACCCTTTATGTATGTTCTGCGCTCTAAGCTAATGAAGTCTGCCCCCTTTAATCTCAGGGCTCCTTTATTGCCCTTGCTGGGAGGCCTGGAATTAAAACAGCAAGATTCATGAAGCCACTACCCTTTTAGGCCAGTTGGGGGAGCTAGAGGAGACTAAAACCAAAACCTGCCAGGGCAGTAGATATGGTCAAGACAAGACAGGAAGAAAATAAGCCGAAAAGAACAGAAAAGAAAGGGAATGTGGGAAAAGAGAAGGCGGGAGGTGAAGAGAAAACTAGGCTAGTTATCTCTAGGAAACAAATGTGGGTGGACCTATTAAAAGCAGGAGATAGATGGAATGTCTACTGCAGAATTTCTGAAGAGGTGGAAACATTTATTGGGGAAAACTGTCAGGGTTAGAAACACTACTCCTAGTAAAGATAACATCAGCCTAGATTTAGAGAAAACAGAACAGACCCCTCCTGTTGGTCCCAAACCGATTTCAAAAACTGCACATGAACCCAAATCCCTTTATCCTGGGGAGGAGTTAGAGAGAGACTCAGAAAAGGGGATTGGGAGGTTCCTTGTCTTTTATAAAGGGAAGGTAGGTCTCCTGTGAGGACAGTGACAGTGATAGCAGGAGACTGATGCCCATATGCACCTGTTACTGTATGGTGGGGGAAGTCATCTTCTTCTAAACATGTGATGGCTTTAGTTGATACTGGAGCTGAAGTTACACCTTTGCAAGGAAATCTTTCCCATCACAAAGGAGAAGCATAAAAAATCATAAGCTTTCCCTGGGACTTTAAATGAGGCACAACACACACAACCACTAAATAAATAGTGTACACATTTATTAATAAATGATTACAATTGGTCATTACAATACATGAAAAATCGATTCAATTCTGTCAAACTCATTCGTAATAGTTCCATAGTAAATTTCCTACATAATAAAATTGTTCCAAATATAAATACAGGATAAAGTTGAAAAATGCATCCTAAAAACAGTTTGCTTCCTCAGGAGTAGATGCATATATAAATATCTGTAAAGTAGAACATCCATTTAAATTATGTAACACTATAAAAAATACATGGTATTACTGAAAGCTCAAGGGCCACCACAGGGACCCAATACTTACAAATCAGCTAGAATTCAAAACACATGGCACTATTTCCAAACGGCAACTACCAGGGACGCCTGGCCCAGGAGCTATGGGAGTGGGACCGTGGAGATCCGGGGGGGGGGGGCAAACAAAAGGTAGGTTCAGGGTGGGAGTAGTGAAGATACATCTGATCCATAATGTCACCCAATTGATAGCTGTAGAGGAAAAATGTGCCTAAATATATCATGTATCTGGAACAAAAAAATATGTGTTAGCCAGGAATGAAGTACTACAAAAGCAACAGTATATTGGTGGACAAAAAAATATAAACAAATTGTGCTGCTAACAGATTTGCCTGGGTAGATAAGATAAAATAAATGAGACCTGTCTCCAGAGAATCAATTACAAGAAAAAAAACTGAGAAAAATGAAGGAAAATAAAACTTCCCTAGTAGCAAGATATTTACCAAAATAAATGATGGGCATAAAAAACCCACCATAAGTGAACCATACAGTATATTAGCTAGAGGGCCAAAGTGTTGCTCCATAGTCTGGTTGTTCTGGCACAACTACACGGGGATAAACTTTATCTCCAGCTTCATATAGGGCTTATAGGATCTTGTGACCTTTTGTATCCCTTGCATCAATTGAGACAGCTTAACTCAATGAATAAACTCACTGTTGAGGTGACAGACGAAGAAGCCTTTCGAATGTTCAGTTTAATGAAGGATATTCATAGGTAGCCACATGGAAAGATGATTACAGCATGGTGGAATACTGAACAATTAAAGTGGTTGTTACGCCACTCGCCACCTGTATACACCATCAGCACTGCCTCCTTTTGTAGTATCCCCCTCTGTGTGTGATTTATAAAAATAAATGCTGCAAATACCTAATTTTACTGCTGAGATTGCGATCACATGACTGCCCAGCTTTCTCCTTTCCTCCTCTGAGAGATGCAGTGGGCGGGGCTGAGATTCCTCTGCTGATGTCAGTCTGGAGGGGAGGAGGAGAGAGCTGGCTGGTCATGTGATCGCAATCTCAGCTCTTAAATTAGGTATTTACAGCATTTATATTTATAAATCATTCACAGAGGGGGACACTGCAATATAAGGCAGTGCTGATGGTGTATACAGGTTAGTGTTATGAGAGCAGGAGGAGGGGGAAGGGGCGGCTCACACACAGACAGAGAGAGGAGGGGGGAGGAGGACAGAGGAGCAGAGAGGAGAGCGGATAGCAGGCTGCTGATGACATAGGCACGTAAACTGACCACAGTGTCTGGTCTCAGCAGCCGTGACACACAGTGGTTAGTTTACAGAGGGGAGGGTAGAAACTGTCAGGATCAGCCAGGTTTTTTAGGTGTTACAGGGGGCCAAATGACACAGGACAACAAACGCTTTAACCAGAGAGAAGAAAGGAGAGGGGATATAGAGAAGTACAATGGGAGAGAGGGTTCCGCTTAGACAGAGGCAGACTGCTTGAAGATGCAGAGCAATAATAAACCAAATAGTGTAAGACAGATGAAATAACAATAAATCACATAGTGTAACACAACACTGGTGATGAGAAAAGGGGAAAGCTAGTACTACTTCCTGTCCCTCCCATTTATATCCCATAGCACCAATGTCGATCCCTCCCAACGCCATGTGAAAGCAACCAGTAGTGGGAGACACAAGTACAACCCGGCGCCGCCACCACGCAGATAAAATGGCGCCAAAGGAGCAAATTTACGCTGGCTGTAAAGGCTAAGAATGGGTATACATTTTTTCACTGTGGTGTCTTACATGCATTAGCGCATTGTAGTGTCATTAACCACTACCCTCCCAAATATGTCATATGATGTCTTTGGCTTTCAGTGGGAATATCTGAATGATGTCTGCAGCTACAGGCATCATTCAGATATCCTTGTTTTCAGCCGGCGATTCTGTGCACTATAAGAATGATCATAGTGGCAGGTAATATACAAACGAGCAGCGCCAAAAACAATTTGAAACCATAAATCGCTATCAAGCTAAATGGAATACACAGACAAAATATAAATCCATATATGACACAGGATCATAAACAAGACTCTAATTGGTCTGATATAATAGTTCTTATGATAAAAAAAATTGTTCAATGGAACCTGACCCAAGTTCAAAAGTCCTCTGGCAATGGATACATTAAAATCGCATTATGCACATCCAGACGTTATTTTCAAAAAGATGCACCACAGTGACTTGGAAATACAGGTGTTTATGAAATGCCCGTCACCCTGAATCACTATGTGCTTATCAGAAGGAAAATATACAAAGGAGCAGCGCAAAAAACAATTTGAAACCATAAATCGATATCAAGCTAAATGGAATGCACGGACAAAATATAAATCTAGATATGACACAGGATCATAAACAAGACCCTAATTGGTCTGATATAATAGTTCTTATGGTGAAAAAGAAATGGCTCAATGGAACCTGACCGCAAAAGTTCAAAAGTCCTCTGGCAATGGATAAATTAAAATCGCATTAAAGTCGCATTATACACATTCAGACGTTATTTTCAAAAAGATGCACCACAGTGACTTGGAAATACAGGTGTTAGTGAAATGCCAGTCACCCTGAATCGCTATGTGCTTACCAGAAGGCAAAGCATAAACAGCTTTGCATTGGACCAATCATCAGGCACGATGTGGGTATCCCTAATATTTTCTCTCTCCCGATCCTCACTCTCGATCGACTAGGATATTGAAGAGGTGTCACTTTCCCATATCGAAATAGATGATAGCCAGACGATAAACTAGTAAGGGTATCCCCAGCTGGTTCCTCTCCCGGTCCACAGTCACCCCCGATTGGGGTAGGGGGATAATTCCTACTTCTGTGCACTCATTGGGATCCCATTAAGACAAGAAAGAGAAAACTCCCATAGCATAATTCCGTATGTTTAAATGTATTTAAAATACCGTATATATACTCGAATATAAGCCGAGATTTTCAACCCTTTTTTTAGGGCTGAAAGTCCCCCCCTCGGCTTATATTCGAGTCTTATATTCACACCACTTTTTAAATCCCAAGCCTTGCTTTGAAATGCGGAAGTGAGGCCAGTAGTAGTATGGGCAACCCCGCACTTGTTGGCTATGGGACTAGACACAACTATAGCTAGGCTATCCAGTTTCACATTAAATAAAACAAAGCCCTTAGTTAAAAAACTGCAAAGCAGAAAGTATAAAGCCAACAAATAATTGTAAGCGTAAAAATAGATTTAAAAATGAAAGAATAGTGTATAAACTGACACAAAATGAACCCCGCAGCAAAATCTTTCCCAGATACAAAACAGCCAAGAACCAGGCTGTTTCAATCTGCTACTCTCTATACAGGTAATGAAGATCCGGAGAGTGAAAATGTAACCCCTCGAGTAATAAAGTGAATGTGAATATTATATTAACTACATAATAGATCCCTAAATGTGTTTATTTATAACAAATGTTGGTGGACATGACCTACGGCCATGTATTACCAATGAGACCATACAACAATAGTTAAATAAATGTATGTGCTCAATATGACTTTTAAATAATAAAATAATCATATCTAATAAATATGAAGTGAATATATTCTATATAAAATATAAATAAGTGAATATCATATTAGTGTGAAAATAATAATCACATATAATAATAAAAAGTGATGAAAATAGTAATATAAAGTGAATATATTCTCTAAACAAGTGAATATAATATAAATATGAAAAAAAAAAAATTATATGTGAATATTTTATGTAGAATAAAATGAAAAGTGTAATATGAAATTACAATACTACACCACTTCCCATACTATTAGTGAAAAAAAATCACAAAAAATGCATATTAACCACTTCAATACAGGGCTTTTAAACACCCTTCCTTACCAGAGCACTTTTTGCGATTCGGCACTGCGTCGCTTTAAACTAACAATTGCGCGGTCATGCGACGTTACACCCAAACAAAATTGACGTCTTTTTTTCCCCACAAATAGAGCTTTCTTTTGGTGGTATTTGATCACCTCTGCGGTTTTTATTTTTTGCGCTATAAAAAAAAGAAGAGCGACAATTTTGAAAAAAAAACACAATATTATTTACTTTTTGCTATAATAAATATCCCATTTTTTTTAAAAAAAAAATTTTTTTTTTCCTCAGTTTAGGCCGATACGTATTCTTCTACATATTTTTGGTTAAAAAAATCGCAATAAGCGTATATTGATCGGTTTGCGCAAAAGTTATAGCGTCTACAAAATAGGGGATAGATTTATTGAATTTTTTAATTTTTTTTTTTTTACTAGTAATGGCGGCTATCTGCGATTTTTTTTTTTCATGACTGCTACATTGCGGCGGACACTTCAGACACTTTTGACACATTTTTGGAACCATTCACATTTACACAGCGATCGTTGCTATAAAATTGCAATGATTACTGTGTAAATGTGACTGGCAGGGAAGGGGTTAACACTAGGGGGCGCTGCAAGGGTTAATGTGTTCCCTATAGGAGTGATTCTAACTGTGGGGGGAGGGGACTCAAGGGGAGGAGACCGATCATGTGTTCCTCCGTACTGGGATCACATGATCGGTCTCCTCTCCGCTGACAGGACGTGGAGCTGTGTGTTTACACACACAGCTCCACGGTCCCGCACGGTCCCATTGTTTTAACGGGCACTCGCACCGGGTCCCGAGTGATGCCGCGGGCGGCGCGTGTGCGCCCCCCAGGCGGCCGGGAATGCAAGGACGTCATATGACGCCACCCCGGATGGGAGATCCACCTTGTGGGCGTCATATGACTATAGGCCGGTATTGAAGTGGTTAATAATATTTAGTGTAAATATAAAATGTATACCTATGTGTACTAATTAATTTCCTTTTAACCACTTTCAGACCGGACCAATTTGCAGCCAAAGGACCAGGCCCCTTTTTGCGATTCGGCACTGCGTCGCTTTAACTGACAATTGCGCGGTCGTGCGACGTGGCTCCCAAACAAAATTGACGTCCTTTTTTTCCCACAAATAGAGCTTTCTTTTGGTGGTATTTGATCGCCCCTGCGGTTTTTATTTTTTGCGCTATAAACAAAAATAGAGCGACAATTTTGAAAAAAAATGCATTATTTTTTATTTTTTGCTATAATAAATATCCCCCAAAAATATATAAAAAAAAATTTTTTTTCCTCAGTTTAGGCCGATACGTATTCTTCTACATATTTTTGGTAAAAAAAATCGCAATAAGCGATTATTGATCGGTTTGCGCAGAAGTTATAGCGTTTACAAGATAGGGGAAAGTTTTATAGCATTTTTATTAATAATTTTTTTTTATTATTAATGGCGGAGATCTGCGATTTTTTTTTGTGACTGCGACATTATGGCGGACACATCGGACATTTTTGACACATTTTTGGGACCATTGTCATTTATACAGCAATTAATGCATTTAAATGCATTGATTTCTGTATAAAATGACACTGGCAGTTTAGGAGTTAACCACAAGGTGGCAGTGTAGGGGTTAAGTAGGCCTAGGGGTGTTTTTTTTACTGTGGGGGGAGCGTGGCTGTCAGCTAGTGAATGCTGATCTCTGCTCCAATCACAGGGAGCAGAGATCGGCGTCACTAGTTGCTAGGCAGAACGGGGAGATGCTGTTTATCTCGGCATCTCCCCGTTTAGCCGCTCCGTGAGACGATCGCGGGAGTCCCCGCGGCGATCGAGTCCGCGGGGACCGCGGCCGGACTCACGGGGGTCCCGACCGGCGCGGGAGCGCGCCGCTCCCAGCGCGCTCCCGATGGCACGGACAGGCTAAAGGAGGGACGTATATATACGCCCTCCTGCCTGTACGTGCCATTCTGTCGACGTATATCGTCGTGCGCCGGTCGGCAAGTGGTTAACTGAGGGGAAAAAAGAGAGAAATAACACCCTCTATCGACCCTCTATAAAGAAGGTACCAACCAAGAACCTCACGGGAGGGGCATACACATATAAAAATATGAAAAATATTTCTCCAGTAGGTTAATAGGGCCATCTTCCGCATCTCAAACTGAGTTTATGCACATACTACAACATATTTCTAATAAAATACAATTTATTATAAATCAAAACTTAGAAATAATCCATACAAACATTCACATCTGTATAGTGATATAGTATAATAAAATATAAATCAGAACTCAGGAATTATCTATGAAAGCATTCACATCTGTGTCTATGTTGAGTCCATAGGGGGCATAGCATTTCAAACGGTGTATCCAGGCCATCTATAATTTTGAGATCTCCCTAACAAGGGAGCTGCCACGCCAATGTGGTTTATATTTATCTATCCCTAAAAACAGTGTTTTAGACGGATTTTTATTATGATGTAACAAATAATGCTTGGAAACCAAATGTTTTGGGAAACCAGACAATATATTGGTTACATGTTCATTCAAGCGCACCTGTAATGGGCGCTTGGTGCGGCCCACATACTGCAGCCCGCAAGGGCACTGCAGCATGTAGACCACCCCTGTTGTGGAGCAGGTAATGCAGGGCTTTATAGTGTGGTTGGCACCTGTTACGGTACATCCAAACGAGGTGGTACGTTTCCCAGGCATACTATTAAGGGTGCATATCCTGCATCTCCCACATTTATAGTACCCAGATAATTGATCAAAAAAACCTTTGGTGAATCTAGGTGGGTCAATAGCATTTGGGGCTAATTGGTTCCTCAAAGATGGTACACCCCTAAAAATGACTTGAGGTCTTTCAGGTACCACTTCCTTAAGCATGGCATCATTACTTATAATGTGCCAATGCTTATTCACCAATTGCTTAATATGTCTGTGTTAAACTGAATAGGAAGTTAGGAAAGGGACTCCACCCCGGAAGTTGTCATGTCTCCGTGGGCCCTTATCCACTAACAAATCTACCCTGTCAAGATTTTTCACAGTATCAAGAATATCTGTTAGGCACTCCTCCTGATAGCCCTTTTCAAGGAATCTCTCCGTTAAGACTTTGGCTTGTATAAGGAATTCCTCTGGCTCAGAGCAGTTCCTCCTGAGCCACATGTACTGGCTCTTAGGAACTGATCTGAGCCAGGGGGCGTGGTGGCAACTATCAACAGGGATGAAGGAGTTGCGACCGGTCACCTTAAAATCAGTAGAGGTGACAAACCTATCATCCCTAATTGAAATGTTGAGGTCCAAAAAATGTATTGTGGTCTGGCTTCTCTCATATTTTAACTCGATCCCTCTGGAGTTGTTATTCAGAGACTCCATAAAGACCTCCAAATCGCAGAGGTCGCCATCCCACAGGAGGAGGATGTCATCAATATACCTAGCCCAAAATACCAGTTGTGGCACATTCTGGGCATATATGACATCCTCCTCCCACCTGGCCATAAATAAATTTGCCAGGCTGGGGGCATACTTAGCCCCCATGGCAACACCCAATGTTTGTCTATAGAACTGGTTGTTAAACCAGAAATAATTTTGTGTTGCCACGAATCTGAGCAAAATCATGAGAAAAGTGATTTGCTCATGGGGTAAGCCAGAGTCCCAGTCCCAGTGGCAAGTGCTCCCTGGCTCCTCCTCCTCGAGCAGTGCCCCCAGAAAAAGCCACTTGCCTTGGGGGGAGCACCGCATCCATAAGACACATAGAGCCGCAGCTCACCCCCACCCCCCTTTTGCTCTCTCATTGGATCACCAGTGCTGTGATTGACAATGTAGCTGTATCAGCCAATGAGGAGGGAGAGTCCCAGGAAAGCCAAGGCTATTGTGAACATCGCTGAATCGGAGGGAGCTGGGGGGCACTGCACACTGAAGGTTTTTTACCTTAATGTAGTAAAGAACCTTCAGCCTTTAGAATCACTTAAAAGCATAACTCAAAAACAAGGTAAAAAATTACAGGCTATTAATTCATAAAAACACAGCTTTTGGTGAAATAGTCACCTTCAATTCAGTGCTTTCTTCTGTACTCAATAAGATGGCGAGCATCATTCATCCCACTTCCTTTGAGCCAAGGTCGTCCTGGATCCACTCTCACCTAGAATCGGACAGTAAAAGGAGAAGTGGATGAGCTCATCTCTCTGTCACTCTCTTCTCCTATCAGTATACTTCTTATTAACACACTTGTCTTGGCTTACACTCCAGCCCTGCTTTACAGGGACTCCAAAAGGCTATTACCATGGCATATTAAGGTACTTGCACTGCTTGCATTTGCAAAAAAATAATTTCAAGTGTTAGTGCACTATTTCAGAAAAAATATAAATGGTGAACTAATACAGTGCCCCCTTCCCACCCTCCATCAATCCCTGGATTGATCCATGGATGCTGAGCTGTCACTGCCCACTCAGCCCAGCTCAGCTCAGCACTCAGTGTTTCCCTTAATTTGAAATCCCTACTCTTCTCCCTCTTCCTTGTGCTGTACTCCCAGGATGGATCAGTGCTGACCAATCAGAATCAATGATCTTCTCTGTACCGGAAGCGCTGCCCAGAGAAGATAGAGAAAAATTAGGATTTAAAATCCATGAACTGCTACACAAGCATACCTCCCAACTTTTTGAGATGGGAATGAGGGACACCTATCAGCAAAAGTATGCAGGCATTGGACACACCCCTGGCCACACCCCTTAAAGGAGAATTGTACGAAAAAAATAAGATTGGTTAAACCCACAAAATGCTTTTTTTTGCCACTACTATTCCTTTATATTGACTCTTGGAATTTACAAATGCAACAATTCAGAAATCAGATGAAAGGTTTAGTGCTGCAAAACACTTTTTGATAGATAAAAAGTGCATTTCATATACATCTATATAGATCAGACCAAAATGAGGGACAAAGGAGGAGGAACAAGGGCCAGAGGGACATTGCTCCAAATCAGGGACAGTTCCTTGAAATCAGGGACAGTTGGAAGCTATGCACAAGCTACATGGGCAGCGACAGGTTAGCACCCATGGAAGTAAGTTCAGTGAGGACCGGAAAGGTGAACTAACACATTAGGTATATATTAGCCACTTCCCTACCCACCCATAGTCATATGACGTCCGCAGGTGGGATCTCCTATTCTGAGCGGACATCATATAATGTCCTGGGCTTCCCGGCGGTATAGGGGGGAGCTGATGCGCGTGCCTGGCAGCCGCGATGTCCACCGGGCACCCGCGATTGCTAGTGACAGAACATGAACAAGTATAACCTACCTCATTTATGCTACCCGGCTGTAACACTCCCACCTTCCATTCCCAATAATGGAGACCACACCGTAGCTGGAGTGTTAATGGGCCGTAGCAGCCCCTTTATTTTATAAACAAATAAACAAATTACCATAAACAAATAAACCAATAAACAAACATATAAATAAAGCGTGGCCTGGTCTGCAGGAGGACCTTACCCCCCCCACCCAATAAACAAAACATCGTGCACTGCGGTCACATCAACTGTAAACTAGGCCTCAAGCTGACATGCTAGCTCAGAGACAAAAACTATTCCCGCAGTGCAGTCATCCACCATATACCCTACATCACCTATAGGGAATATTAACAAAAACGGGCCCATATCTCCAATGGGTCCCGCATCAAATTCTCTGTGGGGAGGGGGTATCTTCTCTCTACCTGCGTGAGCCAACATCCGCCACAGCAAGCAAGGTTAAAACCTTAACCTTGAGCGCACCTCCACACCCTCAGCGCTCTCTCTATTCCCTCTTGGATTCCTAGAGCCCACATATCTGTGCCCACATCATTAAGGTGTACCCCATCAGCCTTAAGGTACCGCCACGTATCTACCTCCAACTCCCTGTGCCTAATCGCGAGGCCTCCATGTTTTACAAAAAACCTGCTGGCCTCCTGGTTGACTTTTTTCCTGGCTTTGTTGATAAGCTCGACGGACCTGGCAAACCGCCAGGAGGTCCGAGCTATCATGTCTGACCACACGATGACCGTTTTTGGGAAAGCCGACTGTAGTCGGCATAAATCATATTTAATATCCCTGGTTAAGTCCAATTTTGTCCTTAGGCCAAGGTCGTTACCCCCTACGTGGACAACTAAGACCTCAGGAGGCCTGTCCCGTCGCGCAAATTTGAGCGCCTCCGGTACCAGGCGGCTCCAAAGCATCCCCGGGAAACCCAGCCATTTTATATAAGCCTCCCTCCTGGAGAACCCCAGCTGTCTCCCGTCTGGCCTGGCATCACCCCTCCTGGCTCCCCAGCATACATAGGAATGCCCCATGATCCATACGAGGCTCGGAGCTGTGTCTGAAAAAGAAGAAACACAAAATCCCAGTTGAACTTCACCCTAGTGCACCACACGAACCCATGCCGGCACATAACTTACACAAACTTACACAAAGTTATCACCCACCAGATCCAGCCGAACATATGATCTAAATCGACTGGATTCCCACCGCCCTATCTTCTTAACTGCCTCCTCATCCAAACCCCACCGAACTGCCTCGGTCGCCGCGCCTATCCTAAACGAATGCGACGAGTACTTCTGTCCCCCGAGATCCAGATGAGCCAAACACTTTTTAAATACCCCAATGAACTGGAAACGCGACAGCGCCTCCCCGTTGTTATGCATTAAGAGAGGACCCGCAACCGCCGGCCTCTGTCCCAGATACATAGTCGTGACCAAGACGGGGCAAAGCTTGGCGTCTGGAATGGCGAATACCACCACTTCCTTGCCTCGACCTTCCTGATCCGTCTTTGATTTCCTCAAGTGTAATGTCACCCTATCTGTACAGCACCGTACATCGCCCACAGCTACACCATCCCCTTTTGTTTTTGACGAACTCACCAGCTCCCCTATCCGAAAAGCTCCAAAAAATGCCAACACGAAGGCCGTGCGAAAAAGCCCCACCTCATAATCAGATACGCAAACCCCAGGCAAGCTGTCCACCAGCCTACCCAAAAGTTTGAACGTCACCGGCCTTCTTTCGTCCCGTACCTTCTTCCCCTTTCGGTAACCCTTCACCGCCTGCCGAGCCCAAAACTCTTTGGTCCAATCCTTCCCACCCCCGAGTTTGAACCAAAAGGCCGTGGCTGCCATAACCTTCCCCAGCCTCGACACCGAAATACCATTTTCCATGTGCCTGGCGACAAAATAAATAAAGCGTAGACGGAGCTCCCCCTCACCCTCCGGGGCCTGTGACTGAAAGGCGACCCATTCCTCCCATATTTTCCTGTACGTGCTCCATGTACCTTCGCTTACTGATTGCCGTATCCAATCCGCTACCCGTCCAGGGCAATCCTCCACAGTGCCAGCGGACACGGGACCCCACAACGTTCTGCCTCCGGAGCCAGCTCCCGAAATCTTTCCCACTGAAAGCGAGAGAGAGCATCAGCAATCACGTTGTCGAGCCCTGGTAAGTGCACTGCATGAATGAAAATATTTTGCTGCATGCACCGAAGCACTAGGTGTCTCAACAAATGCACCACCGGCGGAGATGCCGCTGACACTTTGTTAATCACCTGTACTACCCCCAAGTTGTCAATGTGGAAACGAACCTTCCGATCCCGGAAGCACTCCCCCCACAATTCAACTGCCAGCACTACAGGAAACAGCTCCAGCAGAAGCATGTTCTTAAGGAGCCCCTCCCGTTCCCAGCTGTCATGCCAAGGGCCGGCACTCCAGCGCCCCTGAAAAAAGGCCCCGTAACCCGCCGAACCTGCCGCGTCTGTGAACAATTCCAGGTCGAAATTACTCACCGGCCCGGTCATCCACAATGCTCTGCCGTTGAAATTGTCCAGAAACACGTGCCACATCCTCAGGTCATCCTTGTGTTCCCTTGAGAGTGTCACATAATGTCTGGGCGATTCCACCCCACCCGTGCTTGCCGCTAACCTTCTGCTGAAAATTCTGCCCATAGGTATGATCCTACATGCAAAATTGAGTTTGCCCAGCACCGATTGCAAAGCCCTCAGTTGCACTTTCCGCCGACCCACCATCGCCCTAACTTCCACCTTCAGCGCATCTAACTTTCCTTCAGGCAATCTACATTCCATAGCCACGGAATCAAGGACAATCCCCAGAAAACTGATGGTCGTCCTGGGCCCTTCCGTCTTGTCCGGAGCAAGAGGAATGCCGAAATCCTCCGCCACCTTTTCCAGCGTTGTCAGGAGCACCGCGCAAACATTCGATGCGGGTGGCCCCACGCACAGGAAGTCGTCCAAATAATGGATCACCGAATTCAGCCCTGCGACATCCCTCACCACCCATTCTACAAATGAGCTGAAACATTCGAAAAAGGCGCACGATATGGAGCAGCCCATGGGCAGACACTTATCTACATAATACTCCCCAAGCCACCTGCAACCCAATAGATAAAAGCTATCAGGGTGTACGGGTAGCAACCGGAATGCCGCCTCAATGTCTGTTTTCGCCATTTGTGCCCCCCTGCCGAACTTTCGTACCCAGAAAACCGCCGCGTCGAAAGATGTGTATGAGACCGCACAAACTTCGGGATCAATGGCATCATTCACCGACCCCCCTTTTGGATAAGACAGGTGGTGAATGAGCCGGAATTTGTTCGGTTCCTTCTTTGGGACAACCCCCAAAGGAGAAACCACCAGTTCCGGAATGGGTTTTTCTGAGAAGGGGCCTGCCATCCTGCCCAGGGCTACCTCCTTGTGTAATTTGTCCGACACCACCCCCTGATGTTTCAAAGCGGACCGCAAATTGTCCGCGATTGGAGGAAGTGTGCCCAATGAGGCAGGAATCCTGAAACCCTCCGAAAAACCCTGCCTGATTAACTGCGCCGCCGCCCCATCCGGGTATCTATCTAGAAAAGGACGCATTTTTTCCACCCTCACCGGCGTCTTCCCCTTTGCTAGTAGACTCGCTGGCCTTGCCTTTTCCTTGTTTGAAGCATCGAGATCCCGGGTGTGTTCCACCGCACCCTGAACACTCGTGCTTGTATTTACATCCGTTGCCGAACTTACAACTTCCCTCATTGTATTGCCAGCATACTCCTTTCTTTTTCGCGGCCGATTGACCTGAAGCCCCAGATCCACCGATCCGCCGATGACATCAAACGCATCCAAAGACTGATGTCTTTGTGATCCCAACGAAGAGCTGGTCTCACTGCCCTCCTCTGCCGAAACTGCTCATCATACCTAAGCCAGGATAGTCCCCCGTAGGTCCGGTGTGCCTCCCCTATGGCGTCAAGGTAACAAAAAAGTGCAGAGCAATGCTCTGGCTCTTTTTCACCGATCACACTTGCCAGAATGGCGAACGCCTGTAGCCAATTCTGGAAAGTGCGTGGTATCAATCTGTATCTCCTTTTCTCCTCGTCTTCCTTCTTGGTATCCTCTGGCTTCACTCGATCTAAATTAAATTTTTCCAGGGGAAGTAATGAAAAAATCTCCACATACTCCCCTTTCCAAATTTTTTCCCTAACCTCTTGTTTCAAATGGGCCCCCAGTGGCCCTTCGAAACACACATACACCTCGCAACGCGCTGAATCTGCCAGCCTCACGATGTCTTGTTTTTTGGGTTTGTCCCCCTTTTCCCCCTCAACCCCCGGGGACACTGCGGGCGGAACCGCCACCACCAAGTCCCCCGATTCTGCCTCTCCCCCCCCCTGAGGCACCGCGGGCGGATCCGCCACCACCGTATCCCCAACCTTCGCGGGCGCTCCCTCCCCCCCTGGACCTTGTGCCGCCCGCCCCCCCCCCCCCACTGACTTCCCCGTGCGGAACCCAGGCCCTGGCCGGCCCCGGGGGGCCCGCTGGTGTAGGCTCAAACCTGCCCACCAGCTCCTTCAGGCCCTCCAGGAAGCCCCTGAGGCCCCCTTCCCCAGGTGAGGGCTCGGGAACCCTGTTACCCAATAAGGCTGCACCCTCCCGGCATCCCCCCCCTGTACCCTGCGGCTGCCCCGTCCCCCCGCGCCCCACTCTGACACATCTTCCCAACCCACAAACCCATGACAAGAGCATGACTTACCGGGCTGCCTGGAATCGATCCCACCAGCCGAAGGTCCTGTATGCACCGTCGCCGACCGCCCGTCAACGACCTCGTCCTCGGATCCGGTCAGCTCGCCCTCCGACAATTCCGCGACCTCGCTCGCTGAAGACATAGCCTGCCCTCCAGGGGATTCGCCCCCGGATGCAGACGAGCTCCGCTCCCGCTGGCTCCTTCTCCTCCCCTCCGCCGACTTTGCCGTGTACTTCTTTGGGCCCTTGTCGCCGATCATTGCTGCGTTCTGTGCCACTGTACTGGGGTTAGGCCGCACGCCTCTGCAACCCTGCGCCAGTGTCCTGGGGTTAGGCCGCACGCCTCTGTGACCCCGAGCTGACATCCCAGGCCTGGGCTGGACGCCCCCAGCCCCATCATGAAGTTTTTCTTGGTCGCTGACTGAATGGCTCCTCCCATTTTCTAGCGCCTGGGCCGGCGGATCGCCTCCGTCCCCCTGGCTGCCAATGGTGTCTCTGGGTCTGGTGGCGCTGGCCCTGAGGGCCGCAGCCCGCTGACTGGGCCGACCGCCACCTGTCACCTTTGTTCCTCTTCCCCCATCAGGCGGGCCGCCCCCTTGGGAGTTTTTCTGGGCCCCATCCTCCACCCGGGACCCTCCTGGTGCTCCCCTCTTATTCCGGCCGGTCCTGCTGTCCCCCCCAGTTGGCGGGCCGCCACCCTGGGTCTTTGCCTGGGTCCCCCCAGAGTTGTTGCTCCTGTCCATGTCCCGGGGCAATGTGTGGGCCCCCCCATACCCCCCCCTACCTCTGTGCCCCCTCACTCCGGCGCCGCCGCTCTGAGGCCCCGCCCCCGCCGCGTGGTGTAGGCCTGAGGCCTGTGAAGAGCTCCGCGTGGTCACTGGGCCGTTGCGCCGTTTGTAGGGCCCCCCCCCGCTCCCCCCAGCCATGGATGGTGGCACCGGGTTGTTTCCCCCCCCCCTGGCCGGTCGTTTGGCTGGCGGTTCGCCGCCGTGCGCCTGAAAACTGTCCCCCAGGCCTCCCGCGACCCTGTAATCCTCTGGGGAGTACCACTCCGGCGGGCAGGAACGCCGAGCCCGGCCGCTAAACACAGGTCCCCCCCCGGTCCCCCCTCCATCTCCTCCTAGGACCCTGTCTACCTGGGCCCGCATCCATGCCTCTCCGTTAGCCGCCGCCGCCGCCCTGATATTCTGGAGGAGCTCTTCCATGTCTGGCCACACTGAACTTTGCTCCAGACGAACTGACGCTCGGGAGGGCTGAACCTCCCTTCCTCTAGCCTAAGCTCCACCCCTCTTCTTAAACGGCCAGCACCAAATGGCCTGTTAACTCTATTCATGCCAGCCCTCGCCTATTCTCTGCTGTCTTTTGCTGCGGGCTGTTCTGGAATCTGGATCTGTGTGTGTAAACACACAGATCCACGTCCTGTCAGGAGAGAGTTCATTACCTCTTATTAGTGGCCACCAGTGCATAGGAGGAATCCCTTCAGTTCTCCCACATAGAGAAGTTTATCTTCCATGGTTGAGACACAGGTTCTTTCATTCTATTACTAGGGTAGGACCCACTAATTTGGGGTACTTTGACACAGTAAGTGGGCTTAGCACTATATGACCATATAGTGTGACCAAACCCCCGTATTTTTGAATATGTTCAGGTGTTTTTAACTAGCCTTGCAGGATAAATGGCATTTTTGTATGTGTGCACTGTAATCTGTTTTGTACTGTCAGAAGAGAGGAGACAGATCATGTTTTCCTAGTATATAGGAACACTGATCGGTCTTCTCCCCTAGTCAGTCCCCTCCCCCCACAGTTAGAATCACTCCCTTGATCGCCCCCTAGTGTTAACTCCTTCCCTGCCAGTGTCATTTATACAGTAATCAGTGCGTATTTATAGCACTGATCCCTGTATAAGTGTCACTGTTCTCAAATTAGTGTCAAAAGTGTCTGATCTGTCCGCCGCAATGTCACAGTCCCAATAAAAAATCGCAGGTCACCGCCATTACTAGTAAAAAAAAATAATAATAATAAAAAATGCCATAAATATATCCCCTATTTTGTAGGCGCTATAACTTTTGCGCAAACCAATCAATATGCGCTCATTGCGATTTTTTTTAAATCAAAATATTGTAGAAGAATACATATCAGCCTAAACTGTGGAAAATTATATATTTTTTTTAATTTGGGATAATTATTATAGCAAAAAGTAAAGAATATAGTTTTATTCAAAATTGTCGCTCTTTTTTTGTTTATAGCACAAAAAATAAAAAACACAGAGGTGATCAAATACCACCAAAAGAAAGTTCTATTTGTGGGGGAAAAAAATGATAAAAATTTAATTTGGGTACAGTGTTGCATAACCCCGCAATTGTAATTCAAAATGTTACAGCGCTGAAAGCTAAAATTGGCCTGGGCAGGAAGGGGGTGAAAATGCCCTGTATTGAAGTGGTTAATATATACAGAGCTGCATTAGTCTGTGTCTTTAATATCTGCCTGGATTTCAGCTTTAAATGAAGTGCAAATAGGCTAAGCCACCTGAAATTTGTTTCAAAGCCAGGCTTCAGAAGCATTCATATTTTGGATAGACCATAATGTAGCAAGGCTGGTTTTATACCGCTGAGTAAATAACTGTAACTGGTAGAAAGTGTCCCTGCAGGCCTGCGTACAACACATACATAACGGAGGGCCTGTGAGTGCGACTGAACGATCGCACAGCGCCCTGAATTCAAGCATTTAAATAAAACACTCAGTGTTGTAAAGAACTGCATCTTTGAAATATCTTCTTTCAGCCTGTGGCGGCCATTGTTGTTATAGTAGCTGAGACCAAGCTTCTGATCAAATTACCCTCACTTTGATGGCCGTCTTATGGAGAAGGAAAGAAAGACACACAAAAGGCTCAGGAAGAACAAAAAGAAAAAGAATTATACTCTGTTTAATGAAGGGCTATTAAAATGATTTTATTAATACATCATAAACAGACATTTTCCAATGTCCTCCTGTGTGTAATTCTGGAAGTAAAAAAAAAAAAAGGCCAAGTAAACTTTAAAGTGGATGTAAACCCTCTCCTATACCCAGTGAAGTGAACAGCCTCAGATGGTACACAGAGATGAAACAAATCTCCCTTCATAAGTTTTACTTGTATATCTGCTGTCTTCAGTTTTCTACACTGCTTAGAAAGTGCACATCGTGTTAGATTTTTTTCTTCCTGTTCCAGTAGTGGGTGTGGAGTCTTGTCATACACTGTGTGACAGCTGATTGGAGGAAAGGCTCACCCCCCCCCCACCCACATATGCTGATAACAGAGGAACAAAGCAGCAGAAAGACACTGGACTCAGAGCTTTGGAGAGAGATAAACACTATGGATATATGTGCCCATCTCAGATTTCATGAATTGGGTTTACATCCAATGGGCAGCACTGTGGGCAGCACAGTGGTGTAGTGGTTAGCACTTTCACCTAGCAGTAATAGGGTCGCTGGTTCAAATCCCGACCATGACACCTTCTGCCTGGAGTTTGCATGTTCTCCCTGTGCTTGCGTGGGTTTCCTCCCACACTCCAAAGACATGCTGGTAGGTTAATTAGATCCTGTCGATAAAATTGGCCAAATATGTGTAGGTTGTATGTGTATGTGTTTGTAAGCGTGTCAGGACCCCACAGGGCAAGGACCGCACTATACCACAGATGGACACCAGTGGCAAAAAGCGCCCTGAGGCGATTCAGTTCGCATAGGTTGCGCTATACAAGTCATTCATTCATTCATTCATCCACTTTAAAGTGGACCTTCACCTTCCCCAGCTACTTTCTGCCATCCCATATTCACTTTTTCAGGGTATTCTTCCTGCACTTTATATGTTTATGCCTAAGCAAGAATGATGTGCTACTTCCACAGCTTCATACCCAAGTCACGCATCCTAAGAGGCTGGGATATTTTACTGCGCATGCAGCGTTGCATGTCATCAGAAGGCCAGCTGTCTCTTACTGGTAATTGCAGTTGGCATGTGCCATGGCACATCAGCAGGGAACCTGCTGCAAGAACCCAAAGAGACACCTGGCCTCTTGATGACATCATAGATGAGGATGGTTGCATAGAAGAGTGTAAAAGTGGCAGGGTGGATCCCTACAGGTTACCACTGATTCATTGGGTACATACAGTAAGTATGTACAGTAATTGTGAATTACCCAACAAAACAGGAACTATTTCAAGTTCCTGTTTCTTGCCATGAATGAAAAAGTTGCTCCTAAGCTCCCTCATATCACATATAACCTAGAAAAACATCACAGGGTCATTGGCTATCAGGAGCATTGTAGGTGTTTCACACGGTCAGAGACTATGTGGAGTAAATTTTTTGTAAACAGACAGACTCTGTGGTGGGCTTGCACTGAGATAGGAAGACTGAGATAGGTGCAGCCAGTGTGACGTCATCACTGGATCTCTATGCTTCTCTATGCAATGCAGGCAGATGGCTAGTGGGAAGGGCTATAAGGTGCTGTACATAGTTCTTGAAAACATCACAGCACCCTACTCCTCTCAAGAAACCTCAGATCTGAAGCAAGCAGTGAGCTGGTAGGATTTTTGCAAATATCAAAATGCCATGATCAGTGGATTTGATTCTGAAGAAGTGGCCATTTCTAGGTAGGTTGTATTTGCATGTAAACCACCCTAGATAGTGCCTACCTGTGATTCTGAGCCTCCATGATTGAAAGAACGGAATTCCAATAATTGAAAGAGGTAGGCCAGGGACCGTCAGGCTGAGGAGGAAATAACTAGATGATCCTGGACATCCTCCAGTCAGGAAACGAGGCAGGCTCTATCTGCCTTGCTGCAACTAATTTACATTGTTAGAAGCTCACAGTGTACAGTCAAATCAGAGCAAGTGATTTCAGTACAGTAGAGAAGTCTATACAACAGTGCAAGACTGAAGGGAAGGCTGGAGTTCAGCTTTAACCAGTTCCTGCCCGGTGTATTACAGAATGGCACTGGCGGGAACCTCTCATTCCCTCCGGGCAGGTGTCATATGACGTCCTCCTGATCTCGCCACTGTGCACGTCCCCAGGAGCTTTCAGTGCAGCGATAAGTGATGAGGCGTGTCCCTCAGACACAGCCCATCTCCGGACAGGGTAAAGAGCTAAATACCTGTCTGTGAGCCCATCAGAATACCCGAGTACCTGTCTCCAGCCCAGAGTACCTGAGTACCTTATCTGCAGCCCAGCATACCCGGAGTACCTATCTGCAGCCCAGAGTAGCTGAGTACCTACCTGTAGCCCATCAGAGTACCTAACTGCAGCCCATCAGAGTACCTAACCGCAGCCCATCTGAGTACCTAAGTACCTATCTGCAGCCAATCAGAGTACCCGAGTACCTGTCTTCAGCCCATCAACGTATGCAAGTACCTAAATATGTGGATTTTTAGTACCTCATAATAAATGGGATTTTTAAGGCAATGTAGTCAACGACTAAACAATGTATATTTAAAAATATTAGAAAATTTATTTATATATCAAACAAATACAAAAAGCAAAAAAAGGGGAAAAAGCAGAGAAAAAATATCCCAACAGATATCCACAAATAATGGAGGTGTATTTACACAGTAGCTGCATTGCTGCATTTTGCTGCTGCATTGTACTAATGTCATATTCTATTTGTAGAAAGAGTGGCTTCCCTGAGGAAGAAATTACATACATATGCACATTTCGAAACGCGTTGGATTTTCAGACTACTGTACATCCAGAGTCAATGTTTGCTCATGTCTCTGTATTGTATTTTTATTGTAGCATGAAATGGCCACTCACATATGATGTATGATATGTATGCAGCTACTGTGTAAATACACCTCCATTATTTGTGGATATCTGTTGGGATATTTTTTCTCTGCTTTTTCCCCTTTTTTTGCTTTTTGTATTTGTTTGATATATAAATAAATTTTCTAATATTTTTAAATATACATTGTTTAGTCGTTGACTACATTGCCTTAAAAATCCCATTTATTATGAGGTACTAAAAATCCACATTTATCAGGGATGATGGCAATGACATGCCCCTCTTCATGAGTCCAACTCTATTTTCACAGTACCTAAATATGTAGGAATCGAAATAAACCGCCCCTATCTAGACACCTCCACTGCGCGCAGGATAATTGATCTCCTCACCCTACAGCTGCCACTTTAAATAAAGAACATGCGTAATGAGTTTAAACCAAGATCTTATAAGGTTAAAGATTTAGAATAAACAGTGGCGCTCTATATATATCACAAAGTGTATATAAATAACTTAAACTAAACAAATTTCACCACCTAGTGTTTAGTGAAATAATACAAAAAAATATTATTAAACATCATAATCAAAACACCATGTGTACGTGAAGACAAAAATAGTGAACAAATAATGAAAAGGATAATTAATGGTGTGGCCACCAGTAACAACTAGTGGTACCAAAATATACAGTGAAATATAAAGTCCATATATAACTCCTCTAAAAAATGTGCAAAATTTTCTTCTTTTAAATCTTCCACCACACCGCAGTGATTAAGTGTTTTCCTCTCCCCAACAGAAACGCACTCACCAGAAATTTAGCCCGCACTCTCGTGTCAGGCTGTTGCGCATAGAAACCCACCACAGGGGTTTAAGGTGATCACTCTTCAAACAATAATGCAACAGGATCTCTCCATATGTGAAAAAAGAAATGCTCAAAATAGTGTAAAACCACTTAAAATTTTATTATTAATCCCAAACAAAACCTTCAACCATCTCACTCACATGTTTAAAAGTCAAAGCCAGCATTGATTAGAGTATAAACAGCACTGCACTGCACGCTCCACTTCAAAACCACAAAAAATTGAGAACCAGCAGTCACGGCGGACTCGAGGTGTACATAGGCTGTTCAGAAATGTATCTCACCCCCTCCTCACTGCCCGTACTGCAAGAACGAAAAGTGCCTCTCCTCCGTGAGCTTCTAGCGTTATAGATCAAACGATTAGTTGCCGCTCAGCCACGCCCCCGACATGTTTCGTCATTGAAAACCGACTTATTCATGGGCGAACCCCATGAATAAGTCGGTTTTCAATGACGAAACATGTCGGGGGCGTGGCTGAGCGGCAACTAATCGTTTGATCTATAACGCTAGAAGCTCACGGAGGAGAGGCACTTTTCGTTCTTGCAGTACGGGCAGTGAGGAGGGGGTGAGATACATTTCTGAACAGCCTATGTACACCTCGAGTCCGCCGTGACTGCTGGTTCTCAATATTTTGTGGTTTTGAAGTGGAGCGTGCAGTGCAGTGCTGTTTATACTCTAATCAATGCTGGCTTTGACTTTTAAACATGTGAGTGAGATGGTTGAAGGTTTTGTTTGGGATTAATAATAAAATTTTAAGTGGTTTTACACTATTTTGAGCATTTCTTTTTTCACATATGGAGAGATCCTGTTGCATTATTGTTTGAAGAGTGATCACCTTAAACCCCTGTGGTGGGTTTCTATGCGCAACAGCCTGACACGAGAGTGCGGGCTAAATTTCTGGTGAGTGCGTTTCTGTTGGGGAGAGGAAAACACTTAATCACTGCGGTGTGGTGGAAGATTTAAAAGAAGAAAATTTTGCACATTTTTTAGAGGAGTTATATATGGACTTTATATTTCACTGTATATTTTGGTACCACTAGTTGTTACTGGTGGCCACACCATTAATTATCCTTTTAATTATTTGTTCACTATTTTTGTCTTCACGTACACATGGTGTTTTGATTATGATGTTTAATAATATTTTTTTGTATTATTTCACTAAACACTAGGTGGTGAAATTTGTTTAGTTTAAGTTATTTATATACACTTTGTGATATATATAGAGCGCCACTGTTTATTCTAAATCTTTAACCTTATAAGATCTTGGTTTAAACTCATTACGTATGCAAGTACCTGTCTTCAGCCCATCAACGTATGCAAGTACCTGTCTTCAGCCCATCAGAGTACCCGAGTAAGGATGAGCCCGGTGTTCGATTCGAACCCATGTTCGAATCGAGCACCGGGTGTTCGCTCGCTCGGCGAGCCCAGAACTATTGGGGCCGCTCGCATCAAATTCGTGTGATGCGCGCGGCCCCGCAATGCATTGCGGCCCGCGCAGTGCAATGCTGGCTGATGATTGGCCAAGCATGCACTGTGACCCCGCATGCTTGGCCAATCACAGCGCCGGCAGCGAGGAGAGCCATAATTGGCTACAGGCAGGATGCCTGTAGCCAATTATAGCTCAGGGGCTTTAATACACGCCCCACGGTATAAGAGGCCGCGGCGGCGGCGGCCTCGCATATTGTGTTTCACTCACAGTGTCAGCGTGTCAGTGTGCTGCTGACTGCTGACAACAATATGTGCTTTATTTCTGGGGATATGTGTGTGCATGCTGTTAGAACAGCATTGCAGTATCACATCTGGGGGGTGTCTATAGGTAGCCTGTGAAGGAGGGCAGGTTTCCTGTGCTTAGAACTTTCCCTGCAAAAAAGTGTCATTTTTGCAGGAAGAAAGCTATTTAAATCACTCGCGGCTAATGAATTGATGGCTCCTGTAACACAGAGAGCTGTCATTCATTAATAAAAAACAAAAAAAAAAAAAAGCGTAGGGGTCCCCCCAAATTCAATAACCAGGCCCTTCAGGTCTGGGATGGATATTAAGGGGGATCCCAGCCAAAAAAAAAAAAAAAAAAAAATGGCGTAGGGTCCCCCTCAAAATCCATACCAGACCCTTGAGGTCTGGTATGGATTTTAAGGGGAACCCTAGCCAAAAAAATGGCGTGGGGTCCCCCTCAAAATCCATACCAGACCCTTATCCGAGCACGCAACCTGGCAGGCCGCAGGAAAAGAGGGGGGGACGAGAGCGGCCCCCCCTCTCGCCTGAACCGTACCAGGCCACATGCCCTCAACATTGGGAGGATGCTTTGGGGGTCTAAGACCCCTAAAGCACCTTGTCCCCATGTTGATTAGGACAAGGGCCTCTTCCCCACAACCCTGGCCGGTGGTTGTGGGGGTCTGCGGGCGGGGGGCTTATCGGAATCTGGAAGCCCCCTTTAACAAGGGGACCCCCAGATCCCGCCCCCCCCCCCTGTGTGAAATGGTAAGGGGGTACAAAAGTACCCCTACCATTTCACCAAAAAAGTGGCAAAAATGGTAAAAATGACAGGAGACAGTCTTTGACAATTCCTTTATTAAAATCTTCTTTCTTCTTTCTTCATCCTTCGGATTCTTCATCTTCTCCTTCCTTCATCTTCTTCCATCTTCTTCTTCCATTTTCTTCTTCCTCCGATCCGCTTCTTCTTGCGCTGGTCTTCTCGTCCTTCTCGTCCGGCATCTTCTTCCGTCGGCGTCGGCGTCGGTGTCTCTGTCTCTTCTTGGGCCGCTCCGCGCAATGGGAGGCTCCCGCTGTGTGAGGCTCCGCTGCGTCTGACAGGTCTTTTATAATGGAGGGCACCTGGTGACCCCGCCCCCTCTGACGCACAGGGACGTCATGGGGAATTCCATGATGGCTTTCCCCATGACGTCAGAGGGGGGCGGGGTCACCAGGTGCCCTCCGTTTTAAAAGACCTGTCAGATGGAGCGGAGCCTCACACAGCGGGAGCCTCCCATTGCGCGGAGCGGCCCAAGAAGACACCGACACCGACGCCGACGCCGACGGAAGAAGATGCCGGACGAGAAGGACGAGAAGACCAGCGCAAGAAGAAGCGGATCGGAGGAAGAAGAAAATGGAAGAAGAAGATGGAAGAAGATGAAGGAAGGAGAAGATGAAGAATCCGAAGGATGAAGAAAGAAAGAAAGAAGATTTTAATAAAGGAATTGTCAAAGACTGTCTCCTGTCATTTTTACCATTTTTGCCACTTTTTTGGTGAAATGGTAGGGGTACTTTTGTACCCCCTTACCATTTCACACAGGGGGGGGCCGGGATCTGGGGGTCCCCTTGTTAAAGGGGGCTTCCAGATTCCGATAAGCCCCCCCCCCGCAGACCCCCACAACCACCGGCCAGGGTTGTGGGGAAGAGGCCCTTGTCCTAATCAACATGGGGACAAGGTGCTTTAGGGGTCTTAGACCCCCAAAGCATCCTCCCAATGTTGAGGGCATGTGGCCTGGTACGGTTCAGGCGAGAGGGGGGGCCGCTCTCGTCCCCCCCTCTTTTCCTGCGGCCTGCCAGGTTGCGTGCTCGGATAAGGGTCTGGTATGGATTTTGAGGGGGACCCCACGCCATTTTTTTTGGCTAGGGTTCCCCTTAAAATCCATACCAGACCTCAAGGGTCTGGTATGGATTTTGAGGGGGACCCTACGCCATTTTTTTTTTTTTTTTTTGGCTGGGATCCCCCTTAATATCCATCCCAGACCTGAAGGGCCTGGTTATTGAATTTGGGGGGACCCCTACGCTTTTTTTTTTTCATTTTTTTTTTTTTTTTATCAATGACTTTTTTTTATGAATGAGTTTCAATGAATCACTGTTCTCTGTGTTACGGGAGCCGTGAATTAACATTAGCCGCGAGTGATTTTAAATAGCTTTTTTACTTTCAAAAATGACACTTTGCGCAGAGACAGTTCTAAACACGGGAAACATGCGCCCCTTTACAGGCATACTATAGACACCCCCCAGGTACGAAATTTAAAGGAATATTACACTTTTATTGTTTCAATTTAAGCATTATTAAAATCACTGCTCCTGAAAAAACGGCCGTTTTTAAAAAAAATTTTTGCATTGATACATGTCCCCTGGGGCAGGACCCAGGTCCCCAAACACTTTTTATGACATTAACATGCATATTAGCCTTTAAAATGAGCACTTTTAATTTCGAACGTTCGCATCCATTATAACTAATAGGGTTCTAAAGCTCGCACGGACTTTAGGTCCGTTCGCGGGTTCTGGTGCGAGCCGAACGGGGGGGGTGTTCGGCTCATCCCTATACCCGAGTACTCTGATGGGTATATAAAGTGCAGGAAGAATTCCCTGAAAAAGTGAATAAAGCCTAAAAAAACTATTTGCTATTCTAATGGATGTAAACCCAATTCTTGAAATCTGAGATGGGCACATATATCCGTAGTGTTTATCTCTCTCCAAAGCTCTGAGTCCTGTGTCTTTCTGCTGCTCTCCCACACACAAGATAAAACCAGCCTGAAAATTGTGTTAGGGAGGGTGCATAGAGACAGATTAGCAGAGAGCGGGTCTATTCACAGTCCAGCTCTCCATGTTTCTTCATTCCTCTGCCTATGTGGAGGGGGAGGGGGTGCCTTTCCTCCAATAAGCTGTCACACAGTGTATGCCAAGACTCCACACCCACTACTGGAACAGGAAGAAAAAATTCTAACATGATGTACACTTTCTAAACGGAGTAGAAAACTGAAGACAGGAGATATAAAATTAAACTTATGTAGGGAGATTTGTTTCATCTCTGTGTACCATCTGAGGCTGTTCACTTCACTGGGTATTGGAGAGGGGTTACATCCACTTTAAAGTTTACTTGACCTTTTTTTTTTTTTACTTCCAAAATTACACACAGGAGGATGTTGGAAAATGTCTGTTTATGATGTATTAATAAGATAATTTTAATAGAACTTCATTAAACAGAGTATAATTTCTTTTTCTTTTTGTTCTTCCTGAGCCTTTTGTGTGTCTTTCTTTCCTTCTCCTTAAGACGACCATCAAAGTGAGGGTAATTTGATCAGAAGCTTGGTCTCAGCTACTATAACAACAATGGCCGCCACAGGCTGAAAGAAGATATTTCAAAGATGCAGTTCTTTACAACACTGAGTGTTTTATTTAAATGCTTGAATTCAGGGCGCTGTGCGATCGTTCAGTCGCACTCACAGGCCCTCTGTTATGTATGTGTTGTACGCAGGCCTGCAGGGACACTTTCTACCAGTTACAGTTATTTACTCAGCGGTATTAAAAACAGCCTTGCTACATTATGGTTTATACAAAATATGAATGCTTCTGAAGCCTGGCTTTGGAGCAAATTGCAGGGGGCCTAGCCTATTTGAACTTCATTTAAAGCTGAAATTCAGGCAGATATTAAGGACACAGACTAATGCAGCTCTGTATATATTAACCACTTCAATACAGGGCATTTTCACCCCCTCCCTGCCCAGGCCAATTTTCAGCTTTCAGCGCTGTAACATTTTGAATTACAATTGCGCGGTCATGCAACACTACCCAAATTAAATTTTTTGTCATTTTTTCCCCCACAAATATAGCTTTCTTTTGGTGGTATTTGAGCACCTCTGCGGTTTTAATTTTTGTTGCGCTATGAACAAAAAAAACAGCAACAATTTTGAAAAAAACACAATATTTTTAACTTTTTGCTATAATAATTATCCAAATTTAAAAAAAAAAACAAAAACACATTTATTCCTCATTTATGGTATTTTTATTATAATTTTTTTTTTTTTTAGTAATGGCGGTGATATGCAATTTTTATCGTGATTGTGACATTGCGGCGCACAGATCGGACACTTTTGACACTATTTGGGACCAGTGACACTTATACAGCGATCAGTGCTAAAAAAATTGTCTCTTTACCATGTGACTGGCTGTGTCCAATCGCAGCCAGTCACAAATGTCAACAAACAGTGGTAACTCGCTGCTTCCGGGTTCTCCTCCTCACACATCGATCCAGTGTGAGGGGGAGATCTGGAAATAGTGTGTTACTTTTACAGTGTACAGTACTGTGCCCCGATTGCCCCCAAAATAAAGAGAACCTGCCTAAGTACATCAGAGTACCTGTCTGTAAGCCCATCTGAATACCTGTCTGTGAGCCCATCAGAATACCAGAGTACCTATCTGCAGCCCAGCGTACCGAAGTACCTATCTGCAGCCCAGAGTAACCGAGTACCTATCTGCAGCCCATCAGAGTACCTAACTGCAGCCCATCAGAGTACCTAACTGCAGCCCATCAGAGTACCTGAGTACCTATCTGCAGGCTATCAGAGTACCTGAGTACCTTTTTCCAGTCCATCAGAGTACCTGAGTACCTGTCTCCAGCCCATCAGTGTACCCGCGTACCTGTCTCCAGCCCATCAGAGTACCCGAGCACCTGTCTCCAGCCCATTAGATTACCCGAGTACGTATCTGCAGCACATCAGAGTACCCGAGTACCTTTTCTCAAGCCCAGAGTACCCGAGTACCTATCTTCAGCCAATCAGATTAATGCCCCATACACATGGTCGGACATTCCGACCACAAAATCCGTCAGATTTTCTTCGACGGATTTTGGACGAAACTTGTCTTGCATACACGGTCGCACAAAGTTGTTGGAAAATCTGATCGTTCGGAACGAGGGGACGTACAAAACATACGACGGGACTATGTAGAGGCCAGTAGCCAATAGCTTTTGTCTCCAATTTTTTTCTGAGCATGAGTGGCACTTTGTGCGTTGGAATTCTGTACACACGATCGGAAAAAGTCTGATCGTATTTTGTTGTTGGAAAATTTTAGATCCAGCTCTCAAACTTTTTCCATCGGAAATTCCAACAGAAAAAGTCCGATAGAGCCCACACATAATCAACAACATAATCCGATCTGACTTTTTCCGTCGGAATTTCCAACTGTGTGTATGGGGCATAACTGTGTACCTATATGCAGCCCAACAGAGTACCCTAGTACCTGTCTCCAGCCCATCAGCATACGCGAGTACCTGTCTTCAGCCCATCAGAGTACCCGAGTACTCAAGCCTATCAGAGTGCCCGAGTACCTGTCTCTAGTCCATCAGAGTACACGAGTACCTGTTGGAGACAGCCCATCAGATTACCCAAGTATTTGTCTCCAGCCCATCAGACTAACCAAATACCTATCTGCAGCCAATCAGAAAATGTGAAAAAATTACTACTTCAAAAAACTCACCATGCCTCTTACTAAATACCTTGGATTGTCTACTTTCCAAAAAGGTAATTTGGGGGGTATTGGTACTGTCCTGACATTTCAGGGCCTCAAGAAATTAGATAGGCTGTCAGTACATCAGGTGTGATCATGTTTCAATGACTACAACCATCGCTTGTAGACTCTATAACTTTCACACAGACCAAATAATATATACTTATTTGGGTTATTTTTACCAAAGATATGTAGCATTATAAATTTTGGCCCAAGTTTATGAAAAAAAAAGACTTTCTGCTTATAATGCAAAAATATAAAAAAACCTAGTGATGATTAAATACCACCAAAAGAACGCTCTATTTGTGTGAAAAAAATTATAAAAAATTATAAAAATTTAGTTTGGGTACAGTGTAGTAACAGACAATTATTTTTAGGCAACGATAACTTAAAGTGGAATTCCAGCTTTCAATTAACTAGCTTTAAAATGCTCTCCTCCACCCTCCTAACACCTATGCTAACTAACTTGTGTGAGAAAGATATATACTGTATACTTACCTATTTTCAGGCCGCTCCCTGTGTAAGCCAGTGGCAGCTACAGGGCAGAGGACAGAGCGTTCTAACAATGGCTGGTAAAGCCTGGAGCAGTGATGTCACTAATAGACTTTAAAAACCCACGTGTTGTCGGCGCTTTCTCCTCTCCCCTGCAGCTGTGCTGGCTAACACAGTGGACCTGGATCACATGAGCAGAGCGGCCTGAAAATAAGTAAGTATATAAATCTTTCTTACACAGGTTAGTTGGCACTTGGCATAAGTGGTAGGAGGTAGGAGGGACAGTTTTAAGGCTAGTTAGGTGTAAGCTGGAATTCTACTTTAATGATAACCTGTCACCTAAAAATACAGGTAAAAGGACAGATAAATCAAGTATTTCAAATGCTTACTTGAAATTCTTTTTCTTTTTGTAAATAATTATTTGTATTGACTGCAGTATGTATCTGAAATTGCTTGAAAATGTTACTACTCCAGGAGGAGTCAATTCCCTAGCACAACCCCCCTCTCCTCTTCTGGGATTGTCTAAATAATGTCTGTACTGGCCCAGCTTCCCTACCCCTCACCTCCCTACATAACCTTTTATGTAGCTGCCAGCGGAGAAGTAAAGGGGAATACTATAGAGCAGTGATGGCGAACCTTGGCACCCCAGATGTTTTAGAACTACCTTTCCCATGATGCTCAACTACACTGCAGAGTGCAAGAGCATTATGGGAAATGTAGTTCCAAAACATCTGGGGTGCCAAGGTTTGCCATCACTGCTATAGAGTATCACTTGAGTGAATTGCTGGCATCACATCCAAGATGGCAATGCCCAACAGCGAAATTAAAAAAGGCTGCGCTACATTCTATCTGAAAAACAACACTATTGGTGCCAAAATCTTGGTGTCAGTGTCAGTGTATACACCTCACTCGTTAAGAGTGAGAAGTGAAAATTAAATAGGATTACTAAATACCAAAGGCGGTTATAGCAATCAGGTACAGCAAAAATTCAGTGAACCTAATACCAAACATATAAATAATGTACAATACAAAAATTATTCAGATGGGCTATATAATAACCCAACGCATTGGTGATTGAAGGAAATATGAATCCAACAAATTATCGGATTAAATAGTACCGTGCATAGATGAATATCAAAGTAGACTGGTATAATGACCCAAAGAAATATATAAAAAGTAAAAACAAAAATTAAATCCAAAAACGACTGCAAAATCAATCAAGTCCAACAGTAAATGGCTTCCACGTGTTGAGAGATGGTGACTTTGTGTAGATTCAGATTAAAGTGACAAGTGCTTGTGAGAATCCCTCCACCAGAAAGATTGCAGGCTTACCAGACTGTGGAGAAAACTCGCATGTGGCTAATACCCAGCCAGGGCCTTGACTTCCACTGCAGCTCCCCTGCGCCCCTCGCGGTATCCAGAAAGGCTGCTAGCTTCAGATGCAGGAAAACGTGGGGCTCGCCACTAATGATAGTGGGTTATAGCCTGTATATAGCGTGAGCTAGTTGTATGGATCTCCGGAAGGTTGGCCCAAAAAAAGAAGAGGGGGGACACACCATGGGTGGAATCCAAAGGATTTATTTGGTAAAAAGTGCTAGTAAGCACAAAAAAGCAGAATGCATAAAACGATTGAAATACACTTAAAATTATGCGGCCGGCCGGCAGCAGTACTCGTCCGTGCTAAGACGTAAGACGCGGTGACGTCAGCACGTCGCTCCTCCCTACGCGTTTCGTCAGAGAGTGACGTAATCATGGGACGATGGGATCAATGCCCAACAGCAGTCTCAGGGGTTTGGACGTCTGCACATGGTAGACTTTTACGAGTATACACTATGCACACAATACATTAAACACACATATACAGTGGGTATAGAAAAGCATTCCCCACCTTAAAATAATCACATTTAGTCAGAGCCCAGACTTAAACACCATTGAAAACCTATGACTTGAAGACTGCAGGCCACAAACGATCACCATCAAATTTAACTGAACTTGAGCAGTTCTGCAAAGAGTGGGCAAATTTGCAAAGTTATTGCAACTGACTAAAGGCTGTAATAATTAAAGCAAAATGTGGTCCAACTAAATACTGACATAAGGGGGTGATCCTTCTTTCAACTCAGTGATTATGTTTTTGATTTGCTTTTATTTGACATGTTGGTGTTATATCTTTCACTTAGATGTTTTAAGTTGCAGCAGTAAATACAGCTGGATAAAACAAAAAACTGTGTTTGTCTTCATTTCTGGCTGCAAAGCAACAAAATGTGATTTTAACCACTTGCTTACTGGGCACTTAAACCCCCCTCCTGCCCAGACCAATTTTCAGCTTTTGGCGCTGATGCATTTTGAATGACAATTGCGGGGTCATACAACACTGTACCCAAATGAAATTTTTTATAATTTTTTCCCCACAAATAGAGCTTTCTTTTGGTGGTATTTAATCACAGCTGGGTTTTTTTATTTTTGCTAATAATGGAAAATTTTGAAAAAAAAAAAAATAAAATCATGTTTAATAGTTTGTTATAAAATTTTGCAAACAGGTAATTTTTTTGCTTCATTGATATGCGCTGATGAGGCGGCACTGGTGGGCACTGATAGGCTGCACTGGTGGGCACTGATAGGCACAGTTAAGGTGGCACTGATAGGCACAGATAAGGTGGCACTGATGGGGACAGATAAGTCGGTACTGATAGGCCACTGATAAGGTGGCACTGATGGGCCCTGATGGGTGGCACGGATGGGTGGCACAGAGGGGTGGCACGGATTGGCACTGATAGATGGCACTGATGGGCACGGAAAGGTGGCACTGATAGGTGGCACTGATGGGCACTGATAGGCAGCACTGATGGGCACTGGTAGGTGACACTGATGGGCACTGATAGGTGGCACTGATGTGCAGCACTATTCCTCAGGCACTGATTGTGGGCACTGATAGGTGGCACTGTGGGCACTGACAGATGGCAACTGTGGGCACTGACAGATGGCACTGTGGGCACTGACAGGTGGCACTGTGGGCACTGATGGGTGGCTCTGGTGGTCACTGGTAGGCAGCACTGTTGGGTGGGCACTGAGGGGCTGGCGGCAGCTTGCAGTGATCGGGACTGATGTCCCGATCACTGCCGCTGGTGATCAGCACAGGTGGGCACTGATTGGCTGACAGCTGATAACGTGGTAAGGGGTCGGGATCGACCCCTTACTCAGATCGGTGATCCAGCGAGTCTCATAGACTCGCCGATCACAGAGCGTGCCACGCGCGCCCTTCATGGGGTGCGCAGGCCGCTCGTGAACGGGACGACGTCATAGGACGTAGTCCTGGCAAAGCAGGTCCGCGCTGTAGCCATCAATCGGCTATAGCGCGGATCTCAAGAAGTTAAAGGGGGAGTGATTCTTTTCTATACCCACTGTAAACTTATAGGAAGATTGTTATTGAAATAAATGATCTGGTAAAAGTGTCTCTTTGAAAAGTACAGTAATGGAAAATACACAATTGTTTGATTTTTTTTTTTTTTCAGACACAGTCACACTTCCAGCCAAGAAGACAATTTCTTTCTTGTTTTTAAGACATCAATAAAGCTTTTCCATGTTGGGTAGACAGGGACACTTTACAAGAGTGAAATATCCCTTAAGGGAAGGAACAAAGGCCCCGCAGTCGACAGCTCTGTGCGATGATATCCCTTCTCGAATGGAGCTGTCTGGAAGTAATATTGCAACATTATTATTTACAATTACCCTTTAACACAATAAAGAGCTTATACGTGAAGTCGCAATTCTGATTCCAGTGATATATGAACCGCGGGGCCTTTGACAAAATAGTCTTTGGCAGCTGAGCAAGTCAAGTAGCAGAGCCTGTGTAATTATACCGCTTAATTTGACAGCTTAGTAGGAAAATAAAAGCATTTCCATGGAAATTTGGAGTGTCTTCCACGCTGCGTTTTTTTAACTTGATATATCAACAATGTGCCCACAGAATCTGCTGCTTTAATGTCTCAGGGGAAGACAGGGGGCTATTGTTTCTTGGAACCAGTAAACATCTGGGATACAGAGCTTCGTAAGTGAATTATATGTCCTGAGCCTGTAAGCCGTGTCGTGTAGTACTCAAACATACTGCAAATGTGCTGCATAACTGAATTCTGCCTTTTATTATTTATTATTCATTACAGGTATTTATATAGCGCCATCTTTTATACAATACTTTTACATGCTGTACATTCATATCAGTCCCTGCCCTCAAGGCGCTTACAATCTAAGGCCTCATCTCACAATCATACATACACATATTAGGGCCAATTTGAATAGGATTGCATTAACCACTTCAGCCCCGGAAGGATTTGCCCCCTTCCTGACCAGAGCACTTTTTGCGATTCGGCACTGCATTGCTTTAACTGACAATTGCGCGATACCCAAGGAAAATTGACGTCCTTTTTTTCCCACAAATAGAGCTTTCTTTTGGTGGTATTTGATCACCTCTGCGGTTTTTATTATTTGCGCTAGAAAAAAAAAAGAGGGACAATTTTGAAAAAAACACAATATTTTTTACTTTTTGCTATAATAAATATCCCCCAAAAATATATAAAAAAATGTTTTTGCTCAGTTTAGGCTGATATGTATTCTTCTACATATTTTTGGTAAAAAAAAATCGCAATAAGCGTGTATTGATTGGTCTGCGCAAAATGTATAGCGTCTACAAAATAGGGGATAGTTTTATGGCATTTTTATTATTCATTTTTTTTTTAGTAGTAATGGCGGCGTTCTGCGATTTTTATCGTGACCGCGACATTATGGCAGACACATCGGACACTTTTTACACTATTTTGGGACCATCGTCATTTATACATCGATCAGTGCTATAAAGATGCACTGATTACTGTGTAAATGACACTAGCAGTGAAGGGGTTAACCACTAGGGGGCGATGAAGGGTTTAAGTGTGTCCTAGGGAGTGATTCTAACTGTGGGGGGATGGGCTTCCACACACATGACAGCGATCACTGCTCCCGATGACAGAGAGCAGTGATCTCTGTCCTGTCACAAGGCAGAATGGAGAAATGCCTTTTTTACAAAGGCATCTCCCCGTTCTACCTCTCCGTGACATGATCGCAGGCACCCGGCGGACATTGAGTCAGCGGGACCCGCGGTCACAGAGAACACGGCACGTGTGCGCCCGCAGCACCGCTTCTTAAAGGGGACGTACCTGTACGCCCTTTTGCCCACCCGTGCCATTCTGCCAACGTATAGCGTTGTGCAGCAGTCAAGAAGCGGTTAACCTACCAGCAGGTCTATGGAGTGTGGGAGCAAATCGGTGTATCTGGAGAAAACCCACTCTAGCACAGGGAGAACATGCAAACTCCATGTGGGTGGTGTCTTGGTTAGAATTCAAACCAATGTCCCTAGTGCAACGTTTCATGGCATTTTAAATACATTAGGCTCACAAATGTACACTATATCCTATGTGCAGTGTATTCCTCCTTTTTCATATACTGTAAACCATATGGCCAGGTCCAGCGTGTCCAGGTGTTCCCAGTGCTGTTAATGTGTAACATAAGACATCCTCCACTTAGCCAGCTGCTTCTTCACCACATGCTCGTTATCCTCCCATGCAGTGTTGCCAAACGTCAGTACTTTTACTGGCAGCCAGTAAAAAATGGGGATATTTCTCCTGCCAGTAAGTGCCAGTGACAGGATAAGATTGCCAGTAAAAAATATGGCTCTGGCGACCTGAGTGCCTGCTACAGTGTGCTGGCAGCGGGCGGGTCTGGTGGCGGCGGTGCCTGAGCGTGTCGTGTGATGTCATGGTTTTGCCCGCACTTGCATTCCCGTCTTGAGCTCTGACGATATCCTGCAGGGGTCGCCAATCCATAGAGATCTTAGTGAGAAACAAGATGACAGCCTGTCTCCTGCGAGGGTCTATGAGCTGTTGCCTGCTGACATGGTCCAGGCTCTATTGCAGTGCAAGGATAAATAAACAGTGCCTTGAAAAAGTATTCATAGCACTTGAAATTTTCCACATTTTGCCATGTTACAACCAAAAACGTAAATGTATTTTATTGGGATTTTATGTGATAGACCAACACAAAGTGACACATAATTGTGAAGTGGAAGGAAAGTAATAGATGGTTTTACATTTTTTTTACAAGTAAATATGTGAAAAGTGTGGCGTGATTTTTATTCAGCCCCCTTTTCTCTGATACCCCTAACTAAAATCTAGTGGAACCAATTGCCTTCAGAAGTCACCTAATTAGTAAATAGAGTCCACCTGTGTGCAATTTAATCTCAGTATAAATACAGCTGTTCTGTGAAGCCCTCTGAGGTTTTTTGGAGAACCTTAATGAACAAAAAGCATCATGAAGGCCAAGGAACACACCAGACAGGTCAGGGATAAAGTTGTGGAGAAGTTTAAAGCAGGGTTAGGTTATAAAATAATATCCCAAGTTTTAAACATCTCACGAAGCACTGTTTAATCCATCATCCGAAAATGGAAAGAGTATGACACAACTGCAAACCTACCAAGACATGGCCGTCCACCTAAACTGACAGGCCGGGCAGTTTAGAAGAAGCAGCCAAGAGGCCCATGGCAACTTTGGAGGAGCGGCAGAGATCCACAGCTCAGGTGGGAGAATCAAGACAACTATTAGTCGTGCACTTCATAAATCTGGTCTTTATGGAAGAGTGACAAGAAGAAAGCCATTGTTAAAAGAAAGCCATAAGATGTCCTGTTTGCAGTTTGCGAGAAGCCATGTGGGGAACACAGCAAACATGTGAAAGAAGGTGCTCTGGTCAGATGAGACCAAAAATGAACTTTTTGACTGAAAAAAAGTGTGGAAATAGGGAAATTATCTCTATCTCGTCTCTCTACTTACAGGAGCGTTTTCAAGATGAATTAGCAAAGTCTGTTTAAATGTGTCAGTCAATATCCTCGGCAGCATTCCATACTATTAAGAATCAGTTTCTCATCCAAAACCCTTGAAAGGTAGTTTATTCATCAGTGAGAATAAGCAAAGACAAGACATCATGGTTACGGCTTCAGAGTTCAGGTAGATTTCTGATGTGGCATCTTGACCCCGTCTCCTGCTTCCGCTCTCCATTCCTCCTCCATCTTCCTCTCTGCACCTCCCCTTCCTCCCTCTACCATAACCCTATTCCATTCTTATGCCCCGTACACATGGTCGGAAATTCCGACCACAAAAGCCGTCTGATTTTTTCCGACGGATTTTGTCCGACATGGTGTTGCATACACACGGTCGGACAAAGTTGTCTGAAAATCCGATCATTCTGAACGTGGTGACGTTCGTTGTGTACGACTGAACTACGTAGAGGCTAGTAGCCAATAGCTTTGGTCTTGTAATTTAATCTGAGCATGCGTGGCACTTTGTCCGTCGGAATTCGCTACACACGATCGGAAAAAGTCCGATCGGACTTTGCTGTCGGAAAATTTGAGAGAAAAAGTCAGATGGAGACCACACATGGTCGGATTTTCCGACACATGGTCCGATAGGACATTTTCCGTCGGAAATTCCGACCGTATGTATGGGGCATTATAGTGTTTGATACTGTCCTGTCATCATTTCTTGGTGACACCCATAATTTGCATATATTCCTAATATGGTTTTGTCTAAAGATAAGTAGCATAACTCCACCCATAGTCCTGTATCCTGAGTAGTAATGCCAAAATAGAATTAACCTTCACAGTAAAAACCATATCTCTCTGTACCCTCTGTCCTATAACCTTCAAAACCTATCACCAATATTATATATAACTTGTGTGTTTATCAGAAACCTTTATCACGTAAAATATAATTAACTCAAAAACTTCTAACATTGACCTAAAAGCAAAATGCTATGTGTGGCGGAAAACTAACAGTGCACATCACCCTGAACACACCATCCTCATCGTGAAACATGGTGGTGGCAGCATCATGTTGTGGGGATGATTTTCTTCAGCAGGGACAGGGAAGCTGGTCAGAGTTGATGGGAAGATGGATGGAGCCAAATACAGGGCAATCTTAGAAGAAAACCTGTTAGAATCTGCAAAAGACTTGAGACTGTGGCGGAAGTTCACCTTCCAGCAAGACAATGACCCTAAACATACAGCCAGAGCTACAATGAATGGTTTAGATCAAAGCATATTCATGTGTTAGAATGGCCCAGTCAAAGTCCAGACCTAAATCCAATTGAGAATCTGTGGCAAGACTTGAAAAAAACTTGAAAAAAGCTTGAGCAAGACATGAAAATTGCTGTTCACAGATGCTCTTCATCCAATCTGATAGAGCTTGAGCTAGTTTGCAAAGACGAATGGGCAAAAATTTCACTCTCTAGATTTGCAAAGCTGGTAGAGACATCCCCAAAAAGACTTGCAGCTGTAATTACAACGAAAGGTGGTTCTACAAAGTATTGACTTAAGGGGGCTGAATACAAATGCACACCACACTTTTGAGGGATTTATTTGTAAAACATTTGAAAACCATTTATCACTTTCCTTCCACTTCACAATTATGTGCCACTTTGTGTTGGTCTATCACATAAAATCCCAATAAAATACATTTACGTTTTTGGTTGTAACATGACAAAATGTGGAAAATTTCAAGATGTATGAATACTTTTTCAAGGCACTGTATACAGGGCATTTTTTTGCCCCCCGAGCCAGCCCTGCCTTTCGGGATGCCCAAGGCCCCTACATTTGTATGGGCTGTCCCCCCCTGATGACGGCCCTGGTAGTGTTTTGGCAACAGGTCCACTTTAATACAAGAGCTATCTTTTGTACATACTCGTTGTTTCTGGAATTGTTACAGCTACTCTGAAGGCCTTGGGTTGTTATTTTAGCGACTATTTTAGAGCAGTGTGAATGCAGTCACTTTTTGGCTTGAAAGCTCGACAACCTGGAAGGACATTTTGCTGTTCAATAGACTTCAATAAAAAAGAATCACGAGCCATTCCCATGAACCATAAAGGAGCATTAGAGCGACAATGTCAGATCCTTTTCCTTCTGAAATTCTCAGCTGTAATTTCACTGACAAAAGATCACATCTGGTAATGGAACAAATTTCTTAAACATATCCCTTAATCCAGTGATTTTAGGTAACACCTGTGTTTTTCGGTAAATAAGATCAGCACAACGAGCTGCGGGGCACCCTTTCAATCTAGACGTAGTTACTTGAAGTTCTTGAAAATGACACTGTTTACCATTTGCTATATTATTAACTGCACATTATAAAGCTCCTACACTTCTTTTGCTCAGAGCCATTTCTTTGTATACTACTCAGCGCTACATAATAAACATTTTGTATGCTTAGTGGCTGTCACATTTGATGACTTTAAACTACTCATCTGTTACATCTTTTGTGTTACCGCAGAGTCTGGGGTTTATATCATCCTTTTAAAGCCCAATCAAACTTTGAGCTTAACCACTTAAGGACCGGTGCAGTGCCATAGAATGAGATTTGCCATAGAATGAGATGCTCCGCCTCCATCACTTCCTATTGGCTCACAATCAGTCTGACTTTGGCTATCACAGGGAGAGGATCTCCTCCCTGTGATAGCTGGAGCTGCACGGAGCATCCGACGGCAAATCTCATTCTATGGCAATGCACCGATCCGGGTGTGCGATGAATATATTATAGGGCGGAGAAGGAAGGAAGGGGGGTGGGGCTGCAGAGGAATAATATACAATTGCAGGGACTATACTATTGTATGTGCACTACATGAGGCGTTACTGAGTGACACATACATGTAGGGGAAGAGTAGAACATAGGAAGTTGTAGTGAGTACATAGAAGTGATTTAATACACGGAGCGCAGTGCCGAGTATACACGTTGCAGTCACACACACAGCTCGCTCCCTCTCAGGTGAAGGGCGGAGGAACACGGTGTGCGCTGCGCCCGCCGCTCATTGCCATAGAATGAGATTTGCCGTTGGATGCTCCGTGCAGCTCCAGCTATCACAGGGAGGAGATCCTCTCCCTGTGATAGCCAAAGTGAGACTGATTGTGAGCCAATAGAATGTGATGGAGGCGGAGCATCTCATTCTATGGCAAATCTCATTCTATGGCAATGCACCGGGCCTATTTTTCAGACTCAGTGTTTACAAGATAAAATCTTTTTTTTTTGCTAGAAAATTACTTAGAACCCCCCAAACATTATATATATTTTTTTCAGACACCCTAGAGAATAAAATGGCGATTGTTGCAATACTTTCTGTCACACCGTATTTACTCAGCGGTCTTGCACTTTTTTGGGAAAAAAATACACTTTTTTTAATTAAAAAATAAGACATCAGTAAAGTTAGCCCAATTTTTTTTTATATTGTGAAAGATAATGTTACGCCGAGTAAATTTATACCCAACATGTGTCGCTTCAAAATTGCGCCAGCTTGTGGAATGGCGACAAACTTTTACCCTTAAAAATCTCCATAGGCGAAGTTTAAAAATTTCTACACGTTACCAGTTTTGAGTTACAGAGGAGGTCTAGGTCTGCTCTCACTTTATCGATCGCGGTGATACCTAACATGTGTGATCTAAACACCGTTTTCATATGCGGGCGCTACTCACGTATGCGTTCACTTCTGCGCGTGAGCTCGTCGGGATGGGGCACTTTAATTAATTCATTTTTTCTTATTTATTTTACTTTATTTTTTATTTTGACACTGTCCTTTTAAAAAAAAAATTTGGGTCACTTTTATTCCTATTACAAGGAATGTAAACATCCCTTGTAATAGAAAAAAAGTATGACAGGACCTCTTAAATATGAGATCTGGGGTCAAAAAGACCTCAGATCTCATATTTTACACTAAAATGCAATAAAAAAAAAATAATTCTCCTTTAAGAGCATTGGGCGGAAGTGACGTTTGATGTCGCTTCCACAAGTCAATGCTATGGAGCTGAGTGGGGGCCATCTTCCCCTCACTCGGCAGCCAGCCAAACAGGGGAGAGGACACGATTGTCTCCGGCGGTAACGGCCACTCCGGTAAGTAGCGGAGACCACCGGAGCGTGGCAGAGACCACTTTTATCTGAAAGAGGACTGCCCTCTGAACAAGAGGATCCTGGGGTTATGGCAACAATCTGCTGCCATAACAATGGTTTTCCTCTTCAAACAGCCGGCGTATAACGACGGCAGGCGGTCCATAAGTGGTTAAAATGGTTGTAAAGGCAAAAGGTTTTTTACCTTAATGCATTCTATACATTAGGATAAAAAACCTTCTGTGTGCAGCAGCCCCCTTCAGCCCCACTAATACTTACTTGAGCCCTATCTCGATCCACCGATGCACACGAGAGACTCAGCTGTCCAGGACTCTCCCTCCTCATTGGCTGAGACAGCAGTGAAGCTCCCGCTGCTGTTAATCAATGTCAGTAAGGCAATGAGGAGAGAGAGGGGGGCGGGGCCGTGCCACGGCTCCGTAACTGAATGGACACACAGAGCTGCGGCTCGGGTGCCCTTATAGCAAGCTGCAGGGACACTTGAAAGGAGGGAGAGACCAGGAGCACCGGTGAGGGACCCGAGAAGAGGAGCATCTGGGCTGCTCTGTGCAAAACCGCTCCACAGAGTCGGTAACTATAACATGTTTGCTATTTTTATACAAAAAAAAAAGGAGACTTTAGTATCACTTTAAAAGAGTGTCTGATTTCAGGAAAGTCCAGTTGGGATATAATGTGTATATAAAGGTAATTTTCTTTTTTTATTCCTGTCTGTGTCCTCGCTTGGGAGAATAATCTCTCTACTTGTCCTGGTGACCTTTGTCACCAAGGCAGAAATTATAGGTAAATAAAAATATTCAGAGTTGTCTCCAAATCACGAGGTAAGCAAGAATACTCCAATTGGGCCACCTGCTCCTGTGTTAACGCTCTATGTTTGGAAATATGTTAATTTTGGTTAGATTTCCTCTCATTTCCTGTTGCATCTCAAGAACAGGAAATTAAGAGAATTATCCCTGGTGGGACACAGGCAACAAACATAATTTTTACTTCCTTAATCTAGCTTTAAGTTTTGGCTTTACATTCACTTTAATGCTTAAAGAACCGCTATTTCCAAAAATCATATTCTTACATAATAACATTGTGCGCCTTTTTATTTATTTGTGAAGTAATCAAGATGCGATCCTGTAGTTCCTAGTAAGCTATGGGAGGATTTTACTGACTACTTACCTTGAAGCATTAAGATTTTTGCCCATAATCAATCTTTGATGCCACATTCACCTAATGCTTTCTTTCTGTTTCAAAAAAGTATAAAACATTTAGGAGCTTTTTTATTGGCTATTGTGACTGTGCTGTGCTTGGCACAGTGTCAGATGGGTTAGGTGTCACCCAGGGTTCTCACTTATGCAGCTTGAGGGGCTCCAGGATGTCTGTTCTGAGTGGAGAAAACAGGGTTTGCCGTGTTCTCCAGAACTGGTAACTCCCAGATTGGGCTCTGGAGGCTGGAGACTTTGTAGAGACTTGGGAGGGATGAAACCTATAATCCTGTGTTCACAATATACAGGAAAAGTTGAATTCAGACCTCTTTTTAGTATATAAGCAACATGTGTCAACAGACACTAGAGGAGTGCCCTTTGGCTTCAGGTTGAGGCAATCTGACCAGGCTGCCCCTGAGATATTCATAGTTCCCAACTGTCCCTGATTTGGAGGGACTGCCCTGATTTGGAGCAATGTCCCTCTGTCCCTCTTTCCCCTCATTTGTCCCTCATTTTAGTCTGATCTATAGAGTTGTATATAAAATGCACTTTTTAATCTTTCAAAAAATGTTTCCCAGTGCTAAACCTTTCATCTAATTTCTAAATTGCTGCATTTGTAAATTTTAAAAGCCAATATAAAGGAATAGTAGTGGAACAAACAAAAGTCCCTTTTTGGTTAATTCTCCTTTAAGGGGGTGTGGCAGGGGGCGTGTCCTATGTCTACATACATTTGCTAGTAGGTGTCCCTAATTCTCATCTCAAAATATTGGGAGGTATGGATATTTTTTTTTTTTTCCAAATAACAAGTTTTTTATTGGAAGAGTCAACAATTACAAATATAAATCAAACAATACATGGATTTGCGTGAACAGAGCAGTTACAGACATTGTACAGAATATCTCATATGCAATCATGAATGTAACATGGGCATCCTAAACTCAATAATACTCAGCATATTCTTTATGTATATTTACCATCCTAATAGCTGGAGGGGGATTAAGATCCCGCCTCCATCTCATCGCACGTTGATGCGTTTTCTAACCATGAGTCCCATATTTTCCCATATTTAGCTGGGCATCCTCTATGTATGTATATCTCTTTTTTGTACGGCAACACGTTATTAACTGCTGCTTTCCACTCCTGGACTGTGGGGGGTCCGGTCTCAACCATTTTCTTGCAATAACTAGTCTGGCAATAAACAATGATTCTTGTAAAAACAGTTTGTGGTATTTATCCGAGTCAGGGTCCGGGAAAATACCCAATAGGCATTGTTTAGGGCATACTGTTAGAGGGGATCCCATTTCGTCATGTATGAATTTTACTACCTGGGACCAGAAGTCATGGATGATCGGGCACGTCCAGAGTAAGTGATAAAACGTACTATGGGGGCTGTCACATCTGGGGCATAAGGGATTGTGGTTCGGATCGTATTTGGGTATGCGGGCAGGAGTCAGGTAGGACCTGTGCATAATAAAGAGTTGTGTGAGTCGGTCTGATAGCCTGGTGGATATCTTTTTGTTAGCTTCCAGGGCGTCCTCCCATTCCTCATCCTCCAGTGCCCCCACATCCCCCACCCATCTCTCCTTCAGTCCATACGCTATTTGTGCAGCAGATGGTCGGAGGAGATCATTGTAGAATATGAAGATGAGCTTTCGGGGCTCGTGTCCCAGCAGGGTGTCCACTTGTACCAGGCGTTCTAGGGTGGGGGGTGCTTCAGTGAATTGGGTTTGGAGGGCATGGCGGAGCTGGAGAAACCGGAAGTGCATGTGGTTGGGCAGATCAAAATCCTCTTTTAGCTGCTGAAACGACTTGAATGTATTGCCCCTGTACACGTCCGACAGTATGGTTACCCCCTTGTCAAGCCAGAGGATATGATCCGGTATGGAGCGCAGCTCGCCCAGACCTGGATTATCCCATAGCGGTGTGTGCGAGTGGGTGGGTGGGGCATTCAATTTTTTCCTGGCTACCTCCCAGATTTTACAATAGTTGTATAGCAATCCCCTTCGGCCCCCCATCACTGAGGGGTCGGAGGGTTCCTTAAATATGATCTGGAATGGGTGAGTAAGTCCCAGAGTTCGAGGGGAGCCCAGTAGAGATAGACATCTCGTCTTGTCCAGTTTGTCAAGGTGGTACATGTGGGACATTTGTGCCGCCAGGTAATAGAGCCCCAGATCAGGCAGTGCCACCCCTCCCATATTTGTGGGATTTTTCAGAACTTTCCAGGCCAGTTTGTGGCGGGCCCTACCCCACACGAATGAATTGAGTAATGCCTCAACGGATTTAAATATTCTTAAAGGTAAGTAGGCTGGAGCATGCCAAAATATATACAGCAATTTAGGGAGTATTATCATTTTTATAATGTTTACTCTCCCCATGACCCCCAGTGGCAATTTCGCCCAGGTTTGCAATTTGGGTTTTATGTCGGCTATAACTGGTTCTAAGTTTAATTTTACATAGTCTTCCCTGAAGCGGGAAACCGTGATCCCTAGATATTTCATGGAGCTGACCCTAAGCAGAGGGGATGTGATCTCTATCTGTGTGGGGACTCCTACATCTATAGGGAGGATTCGGGACTTGTCCCAGTTGATCTTAAGCCCTGAGTATCGCCCGAAGTTACTTATTACCTCCAATGCTATCTGTAGGGAGGGGCCAGCGTCAGCTAAATAGAGTAACATATCGTCTGCATATAGGCTCGTAACTTCCATTACTCCCCCACAGTGCAGACCTTGTATGCTCGTGTTGGTTCTGAGGGTTGAAGCAAGGGGCTCAACGGCTAGCGCATAGAGCAGCGGGGACAGGGGGCATCCTTGACGACAGGGGGAACGGGGCTGAAACCATTCCATTCACAAGGATCCTGGCGCTAGGATTTTGGTAGAGGAGTCGGATCCACCGAATAAAATTGGGTCCGAACCCGAATCGAGCCAGGCACTCCCAGAGGTACTCCCACTCGACAGAGTCGAATGCTTTCGCAGCATCTAACGACACCACCACTCTGGAGCCCATCTGGGAGTGCTCTGCCTGTAGGTTCATGTGGAGGCGCCGCAAGTTGTGTGCTGTGTTCTTTCCCGGCATAAAGCCGCACTGATCCGGATGTATCAAGGACATAATTACTTTGTTTAATCGTAGTGCCAGGACCTTGGCTAGTATTTTTATGTCCAGCTGAAGGAGTGATATCGGGCGATAGGATTCAGGTTTTTCTAAGTCCTTGTCTGGTTTTGGGATAAGGACCACATATGCTTCACCCATAGAAGCTGGTCTATCACCTGTTTGAAACATATGGGAGAAAAGCTCCCGCAGTTTGGGGGTTAGGACATCCGCATATGCGGTATAAAATTCCAGCGGCAGCCCATCTGACCCAGGAGCTTTCGATGGGCTGAGGTTGGACAGGGCCTCTGTGATGTCTTCTGCGGTGATCGGGGCCTCCAGCATCTCTATCTGAGATTCTGTGAGCTTGGGTAAGTCAATTTCAGCCAGCAAGGCCTCAATCTCCTCCCTGGGATTATTTGCATTGGAGGTGTAGAGTGATGCGAAGAAGGAGCGGAACTCTCCCGCCACCCCCTCTGGGTCAGTAATTGTGGAACCATCCGCTCTCTGAAGCGACACCACGGTGGGGGGCCTGTGATCCATGTGGGCAAGATATACCAGCATGCGTCCCGCCCTTTCACCATGTTCGTAGATGCGTTGGTTGACGTAGAATATTTTACGTTTCGCTTTTTCAAAGTGCAGGCCGTTAACCAGTCTGGCCTGCAGTTTGAGTTCCTCTGCTTTTTCAGGGGTTGGGTCACTGGAGAAGTTTTTTTCCGCGTTGGATAATTTCTGCTCAGCCTGCTCAACCACTTGCGTGGAGTTTTTCCTATACCTGGCTATCCGTTGAGACAATATCATTCGTGCATGGGCCTTAAATGATTCCCAAACCACATCTCTGGGCGCTGTGCCATTATTTGCTTGAAAAAAGAATTCCCACTCACTCCCAATATCTGCTAGGTCTGGCAGCACCGCCAACCAGAATGGATTAAGTTTCCAACTGTAGGTTGTCGGGGCGGAATCTATTCGGATCTCTGCCCAGTACGGGGCATGATCTGAGAGAACTCGGGGACTGAAGCCCACCCTCCCCAGTAGTGGTAGTAGGGAGCGGGAGACCAATATTAGGTCTATCCGAGACATTGAATTGTATGTTGCGGAGAAGCACGAATATGTCGTGTCGTCCGGGTGTCGGTGTCGCCATGTATCTATCAAATCCAGATCTTCCACAAGTCTGCCAAATCTTGTCCTCGTGTGTGTGTGTGGGTGGTTGGTGGGAGCGTGTTGAGTCTGTCTTTGTCCCTGTCTGTTACGTTGTTAAAGTCTCCTAGCCATATCGCAGGTACAGTGGGGTGTTGGGACATATAGGCCAGCCCCTCCATTAGAACATTAAACTGGAACGGAGGGGGAATATATATTGCTAGGAGCAGGACCTCTAGCCCATTGATTTTGCCATGTAGGAATAGGTATCGACCCTGAGGGTCAGATCTGAGAGCCAGCAAGACAAATCTTGCTGTCTTGGCTATCAATACTGCGACTCCCCTGGAGTTGGCCGTGTGTGGGGCTTGGTAAACCCATCCCACCCAGGGTTTCTTGAGGGATAACATCAATTGACCTGTGAGGTGCGTCTCGACCAAGACCATGATGTCTGCACGTTGTGCCTTCAAATATGATAGCACTGCCGTCCTCTTGGGCTTAGCCTGCACCCCACGCACATTCCAAGTAATACATTTAATCACAGGCATTGCATATATAAATTTTCGCTCGTGTCCCCCCCCACCCAGGGCCAGCGCGGCGGAGCCGCGCCCCCCCGCCTGCAGGGGTGGGTCGCGGCCCCGCCCACGGGGCCCAGAGCGAGGGGGACAGGATAATATAGTCCGCGGCCCTAGAGCCCCAGCATCTCACATTCATGACGGGCTCCGCACTGCGTAAAAGATGGTATATAAGTCTATACACATTTACATCGCTCTTCCAAGTAATGCATAAAACACTGATAACATACAAACACAGTAGCATAACGTAGCTACAAACCTGTACACCGGCCTGTTCGGATGAACCGTCCGCTGAACCAGCGGGCGCTACAACAAGTTCAATCCGACTAGGCCGGGGAAACTTTGCTTGAGCCTCATGGCAGCCGCCATTTCGGCCATAGGTAAAGCAGGGGTCCGCGGGGACTCCTGCATCTAGGGGGACGGTTATTCTCTGGCAATCCTGCCATGTTGTGAGGGGGAGACCCCCGGTTGAAGGACAACAGGACATTGAGCACGGGGGAAGTCAACGGATATCACATAGAAAAAAACCCATGTCCATGTCCCGGGTGTCATGTCAGGGAGGTATGGATATTTACGCTACATTCACACCTATGCAGGTGCGACGGAGAGTGTACATTTCTGTCCGTTTTTGTGCATCACATTTAGAGCAGCACAAAACAAGTGCAAGACCCTGCACCCAAAAGCATGATACCTTGTTACCATGCATTTGTCATGCAAGCATTAGCAAAGTGCTTGGGGTGCCATTAAAATAATTAATTGCTCTGCTGTGTGTCTGTAAAAGTGCTCAGGAAAACATTTTGAAAATGGTTCTGTGTCTTTATACAGTATGCCCACATCCCATATATCACACCCAAAGTCACTAATTTGCTGTAGCAGGGGACTTTATAGGGCATATACTGTAAGTAGTGGCACCATAGAGCAAAACAAATCATATAAAAAGTATAAAGTTTATTGTACAAATAACCATGTCTAATAACAGAGGGTTAACCTAGCTATTGAGCATCAATACATGATATAAGGATTAATGTCACAGTTTGGCAAATATATATATTATACGTTTTATATGATTTGCTTTGCTCTGTGTTGCCACTACTTAACTGCCCTTTAAAGCGGAGTTCCAGTCCTAAATTTCTTTTTACAGTATTCAGCTACAATAAATACAAATAACAACCTTTGGAAAAAAAAAATGTACTCACCTTTTCACGTCTGTTGCTAGAGGGTCCCTCGTAATCTGCCTCTTCCTCTCCAAGGTGACTGACGTAATTTCCCGCCCGTGCTCGCTAGTGCTCCTGGGAGATGTCTGTCATCATTTACCAGGAGTCACTGGGCAGCGCCGAGGGCTTCTTTGCCATCACAATGGGGGCGGGCACTTCCGACGACCGATGTGATGGCAATGTCAGAAGTGTACAGCGCTGCGCAAAAAACGGGCGGTGCATGCTGGTCGCTCAGCTGCACCAGAGCCCGGAAGATAGTGCTTGTGGGTGCTCTAAATAAGCAGAATAAAAGCTGAAAAAATAGAAAAAAAATATGCATCCTAAATAAAAAAAAATTAACAGTGGGAACTCCGCTTTAAAGTCCCCTGCTACAACTAATTGGTGACTTTGCCTGTAAGAAGGCTGTGCGTTTCAGGAATTCACCTATGTCTCATGTTGGGCAGTTTGTTTGTCACAAGACTATGCAGTCCGGATAGCCAGGATGCTGGAAAATTTATATTTGTTGTTATGACACCAACAACTTGTCTTGTATGACCTTTTAAACTTCTTTAACAGGGTAAAAAGCCCTGAAATGTACATCATTGGCTGGACTGAAGTTTTTGAAAGGTGTTACACTTTAGCTAAATCCTCCCACTCTTTATGTCAATCCACGCCTAGAAAACTTTATCAAACAATTACTGCAAATAAATCAATGAAAAGATAAGCCACTTTGTGTTCAGTGAAAACTGAATCTCAAAGATCACTACATAGACTTTCAAGAATGTTCGCTGTCTTGGTCTATTAGGCAGGAAAAACAGCATGCATGTGTATAGAGCAAATATGGTTGCCTCCACATACAGTTTTTATTTCTGTATATGGTTCATTCTGAACATAAGTTTGGAACAAACCTTGACTGTTTAGGCATTTGGGTGAATACCTGATCATTTAACTGTTCAACGGGAACCAGATGTCATGTGTAATAGCGGTATAATTACCACCATTGCATTTTTCGGTTGTTGAGCGCGCTAATATGGGGATTCCTTACATAATTCACACAGTCCCTTCAGGTCTAGTATGAATTTTAGAGGGAACCCCGGGCAAAAGATTTCAAGGGAAAAATCTAAATATTTAAAAAAAAGCATGAGGTTCCCCCCAAAAAATCTACACCAGGCCCTTATTTGAGCATGCAACCTGGCAGGCCAGGAAAGGAGGAGGGGGTCAAAAGCCGGCCGGGTTTCTGTTTTTAATGTTCGCTTACATTTTATACATTGTGAGTATTATTTAAATTTTAATAAAATTTGTTACTAGTACGGTATCACGATATGGTCCTCTGTTTTATTTATATCCATGCTGCTATGTACTACATGAATTATTGAAACCAAGGGCTTATACCTATCGTGAAGTGGCTGCCGTGAGGGTTCCTTTTTCCTGTGGTTGATGACCTTGGCTTGGCCCCTTTGAATGCTATTTGCCTTATACCATCTGGTAAGCGGCTTTTGTATCAGTGACGGGATTCACTATTTGTGTGGAGCACAGCGGTGGTCCAATAAGGACATTGGCATATGAAGAGTTTGTTCATTCAAGCTCCACATCACTTTCCTTTTACACTTATGCACTGAAATCATCAGAGTGAAATAATTTTTTATTTGTTTATTTCAATATTAAGAAGTCACTGAGATTTTCACTGGACTATACAGGATTCATTTCTACATGTATACAATTTTTTGAGTATCTGTATTTATCACCATTTTGTTTCTTTGTGGCACAGTTTTCTTTGCTACTATTGATATAATGCGCTGGAAGCTTCATGGATACAGCAAACAGTTTTACTTACAGAGGATATCTTTATCACGGAACACAAGGAAACACAACACAAACAGAACACATTACATCATATCATTGAATATATGAACTATACACTATAATACAACAGTGCCACCTGCTGCATAGATAGGTATAATGCATACAGTAGTGTCAGTTTATTAGCAACCATGCTGTTGTTCTTTCCAACAAAATGTGGTCCCCCCATCCTTTTCAAAGCATACCAGACCACATGCCCTCAACATTGGGAAGTGACGAGGACAAGAGCCACCTCCTTACAATCCTGGCCTGGTGGTTGTTTCGGGCCTGTAGGTAGGAATATGGAATCCTCCTTTAACAATATAGGGGAACCCAGATACCACCCACCCATGTGAATGAGTAAGGAACACATACCCCTGGATGGAAGGTGCATGCTGCCCCCCCCCCCCCCCCAGCCAGGCTGCATATTTGGATATCATGTGATTATGTTTGGGGGAGGGGCTTAATGATTTTTTTTTAAATCCATACCAAACCTGAAGGGCCTAGTATGAATTGGGGGGTTAGGTTCTAGGGAAAAGGGGATTAGTTTGAATGGGTAGATCTAGGAGGAAGGGCAGGCGTAAGCATTAGATTAGATGTTAGGAATTAATTTTAAATGTTATCTTTGTTTATCTTTTTAAAGGTAATCTAAATATAAAGCAAAGCAGGATTCTGCATTGCAGATAAATTTACTATTTCAGCTCTCTTGGTGCTCTGAACTTCAAGGTGGTCATGTGTATGATATTATCAAGCTTACACAGAAGAGCTATGGTAGAAAAATTACCAAGTGGTCCATCAAGTCTGTCCCATTTGTTTTTAAAGCGGAGGTCCACCCTAAAAAAAGGCTCCTAAAAATGTGAAAATAAAATAAATGAAAAAAATATATACATTTTTACTTACCAGAAATCGCTGTTGCTAGGCAGATTGTCCTAATCTGCCACTTCCTATTCCGCAGTAGTCTTTATTCTGCTCCTCCTCACGTTGTCTTCTGGGGAATGGGGTGTGCTGTCTTCTGGGACCTATGTGTGTTCCAAAACATAGCCGGCCATTCACAAAGCGCCGCGCGACTCGCGCATGTGCAGTAGGAAAACGGGCAGTGAAGCCTCAAGGCTCCACTGCCTGTTTCCCTTAGTTTGAATGGCGGCGCTGGGACCCGATCTGATGGACGTATCGGCGTCAGGCAGCCGACATTGCGGGCACCCTGGACAGGTAAGTGTGCTTATTAAAAGTCAGCAGCTACAGTGTTTGTAGCTGCTGACTTTAAAAAAAAATTAAAAACTGGAACACCGCTTTAAACTTAAACTTCAACTAAAGTACATATTTTACATAGACACGTTTGTCTCAAGCATGTGTGAATCCACTTACTGTTGACTGACTCACTACCTCTGTTGGAAGTCTAGTTCTTTTTTTTATATAACTGTTTATTTAAAAAGTATTTTCAAATTTACAAAGGTAACAAAGAAGAAAAGACATTCCACAGATACAAAATATAAAGGGCATCAATACAATCATAGTACATAGTACTATAGTACATATAGTACCTGCATTCCTGAGCTAAAAGCACATGGATTTCAGGAAGTAAATGCTGCATTAATCATCTGTCCTTGCTCAAGATGGGCACTTCCAGAAATGCTAGGGGGGTGATGTTCACATAGATTTCTTGTCAAAACAAAGCATGGAGACATGGATGGATGGGTGAGTTTGCTTTGAATATTAAAAATGAAATAAATAGCATTTTTGGTTTGTGGTGCTCGGATGTAGTGTACTTTAAAGAATGTGCATATGATACATCATAAGCAATTAAAAGGACTTGAATTCCTGTAGCAGTAATAACAACCAATACAGACAACCATGGAGGTGTTGGAAGTCTGTTTCAACCATCAACTACACTTTTGGTAAAATAAGATTCGTTTTGAACTTTCCTCCTGCTACTTTAAAGCCATGCCCACCTTGTTCTTGGTCCTAGCTTCACACCCTTAAGCCCCATACACACGGTCGGATTTTCGCATGGATTCTGTCCGATCGGACAATGTTGTTGAAAAATCAGACCGTGTGTATGCACCATCGGACAGTGTACGTCGTATTGTCCGACGGACAAAGTCCTATTTCCTGCTGGATAGATTTTCCGACAACACGGTCCGATCACACCAAATCCGATCGTGTGTATGGTAGTCCGACCGGACAAAGTGCTACGCATGCTCAGATCACATTACAAGACCAAAGCTATTGGCTACTAGCCTCTACGTAGTCCCGTCGTAGGCAACAAACGTCACCACGTTCAGAATGATCGGATTTTCCGACAACTTTGTCCGACCGTGTGTACGCAAAACCAACATCAGACAAAGTATGACGGACATGGTCTGACGGACCTGGTCCTCGGATAATCCGCGCGTGTGTATGGGGCTTTACAGTATTTAATCACTTAAAGCGGTAGTGAACCCTCCCACATCAATAAGATTTTCACAATATTATGAAAGACATGTTAATTAAGAAATGATTGATCACTGTGTATATTGATAAAATGTTTATCTTACTGCATTCATAGATTCTTTTTTTCCACATTTATCTTGCATATTAGCTGGCACCATCACCACTGTGGTCTTCTGTGTCTGATAGTCTTGGTAATCCCGCGCATGTGCACTAACAACATAGCCAAGCATCTTCTTCGTTTCCGGTTACTAAGGAAACGAGGCATAGCAACTCACAGCTTGCTCGTGCCGTCTGTCTCTCTTGTGACGTACGAGTCACAAGGTTACCATGATCCTCTTGGGGATGAATATTCAGAGGAAGCATCGTGGGATGTCGGGGCTGACGTCTACAAGAGGAAATGACGCAGCCCCGACATAGACACAGAATGTTTCCAGCAGGGTCTCGGCTTACTGGAATTATGGAGGTGTGGCGCATGTGCGTTAGACGTAATCACTGTGCAAAATATTGATAAGTCGGAAAGGAAGCAGGTAGGTAAAAAATAAATATTGGCAATAGATTGGTATTATTATAATACTGTATAAAATGAAAAGTCATCATTTTGAGTATACAACCGCTTTAAGGACCGAGCCTCTTTGGTGTTTGCAAGTTTAAAAAATTTTTTTGCTAGAAAATTACTTAGAACCCCCAAACATTATACATTTTTTTCTAACACCCTAGAGAAAAAAATGGTGGTCGTTGCAATACTTTTTGCCACACCTTATTTGCGCAGTGGTCTTACAAGTGCACTTTTTTTTTTTGAAGAAATACACTTTTTTAATAAAAAAATAAGACAACAGTAAAGTTAGCCCAATTTTTTTATATTGTGAAAGATAATGTTATGCCGAGTAAATTGGTACCCAACATGTCACGCTTTAAAATTGTGCCCACTTGTGGAATGGCGACAAACTTTTGCCCTTAAAAATCTCCATAGGCGGTGTTAAAAAAATTCTACAGGTTGCATGTTTTGAGTTACAGAGGAGGTCTGCGGGCGCTATTCACGTATGCGCTGGCTTCTGCACACGAGCTCGGCAGGACGGTGCGCGTTTACATTTTTCTTTTCTTATTTATTTTACCTTTTATTTTTTATTTTTACACTGTTTTAAAAAAAAAAAAAAATGGGTGTCACTTTTATTCCTATTACAAGAAATGTAAACATCCCTTGTAATATAAAAAAAGCATGACAGGACCTGTTAGATATGAGATCTGGGGCCAAAAAGACCTCAGATCTCATATTTACACTAAAATGCAATAAGAAAAAATGTGTAATTTAAAAAACAAAATGGCACTTTAAGAGCTATAGGCAGAAGTGATGCTTTGACGTCGCTTGCGCCCTGCCATGCCACAGAGGAGAAAGGGTCCGATTGCCTCTGCCGCTCCTGACGGCTCCGGTATGTGTCATTTTGTAAAAAACCTGATGGGGCATCTTCACACATTGTTCCATCGGATAATGTATCGGCCAGTGTTTGGTCGTCATCAGTGTCAGCGATTTATGCTAGCGTTTTGTGCGGAAAAATTTCCGCACAAAGGTTTGCAACTTTTTCAACATGTAGATATCATTTTGGAAGCCTATAGAAGTTTCGGAGGCACAGCCTGGTTTTCATATGATGAAGCATTCCGCCATAAGATGTCAGTTCTTGAGAAAAATTGTAACTCATGTCAATTGGCATGTAATTGCCATCATCCCTTCTAAACTTAAAAATTGGAAGAAACCTCTATTAGTGGGATTTTTAGGGCAACAATAAGAGAAAAAAAATATTTATAAAAAATAAATTAATTTATTATACAAAATATTAATAAATATTCCTGTATACAATTCATAGAGAAAATTCATGGAAAATAATAATGTACAATCTCAATCTTTTTCTTCAAAAAAAAAAAACACTATGGGGTTTATTTAGGAAAGGCAAATCCACTTTGCACTACAAGTGAAAACTACAAGTGCAAAGTGCACTTGAAATTGCACTGAAAGTGCACTTGGAAGTGCAGTCGCTGTAAAACTGAGGGGTAGATCTGAAATGAGGGGAAGCTCTGCTGATTTTATCATCCAATCATGTGCAAGCTAAAATGCTGTTTTTTATTTTCCTTGCATGTCCCCCTCGGATCTACAGTGACTACACTTCCAAGTGCACTTGCAGTGCAATTTCAAGTGCACTTTGCACTTGTAGTTTGCACTTGTAGTGCAAAGTGGATTTGCCTTTTGTAAATAACCCCCAATGTGTATGATTTGGAGAGAATGATACTATCCGCTTGATGATCCGAAAATCTCCAGGTGACTGGTGGTGGCGGAAAAGGCAGGTCATCCAACGCGTTTCGACATGTAATAATAAATACAATCTTCCTCAGGGATGAAGTATTGTAACATTCTCTATAATAGATTGAACAGAATCCATTATATATAACAAAAATAAACTTTTGACAAATCATTAATACAATTTCAATATATAATTATAAAGTAACTCACTATTCAAATCAATTCAAAAGGCAGATGCATTTCCCCTAACATCCAAAAGGGGGGAGAGGAAGAACCCTTCACCTCAGTAGACAGATCAACCCCAGCCCCTCTAGCATCCCATACAGAACAACTGGATTGAAGAATCCAAAAAATGGCACTTAAACAAGCATGTCATTTGTGGGGATACTGTGGAAAGAAAACCAAAGTTTCAGCCTTTTTTCCTCCAAAGTAAAAGTATACATGCCCCCAAAGGTGGTAATAACTTACCCCAAATGTATGGGAATGACTCCAGAGTAGGGCTGGAAATTCCCCGCTGTATTCCCCCGCAATGTTCTCCTGCAAAATTCCTGTTGCGGAAAGGGAATGGCGCCATTTGCCCTCCCTGGCGTCCTTTTAAATTATGTTGTTGGGCATCAGAATGATGCTCCGTGTCACATGCGATGACGCGGTATGTCCCGACGCACTGCGTCATCATACGTGATGACGCGGCACGTCCCAGCGTGCCGCGTCATCACTCGTACAGCTTGCATTGTATGGCAACACGTCTGGCCGCAGTGTTTGCGTTCCAGACGTGACGGCAAAGAGACACGCCTGGACAAAGCATCTGCGCTCCAGACGTGACACCAGGACAGAGACTACCCCCGTCTCCCGGATATAGATATCCGGGAGAAACAGGAAGCAGAAGTTGGGAGATGGAATAAAAGGCAAGTTGCGATTATATAATGAGACTGACAAAGGGACTGACCAAGACAATGCAAAATCACCCAACAGTGATAACACTAGTAAGATGCCTCCATGTGTCATATAACACACTGAAATACCAATGTTTGGAAAAACAGGTGGATCGTAAGCATGACTGGAGGTGCATTGCCTGAGTATAATCCTGGGCCACCTGTATGGTCAAACCCCCAAAACGGAACATCCATAGAGGGGGTGTCCAAGTGGCTCTAAACTGATGGACAAAATAATGTAAAAAACAGAGCAGAAAAATTTCGCCAACAGCACACTGCTGTGCAGTATGCTGAACCATACCAAAGTCCATATTGTTACTGAACGATGGTCGGTCCAAGGACCAATAACCACCGGCACGGTTTCTAATGCCCCCTACGGGGAGGAATAAACCTACCACCTATGGAGCAAAAAAATATAATGAGGGCCCCCGGCTCAAAAAGTTGATAATCCAGGGGCCCCCCCGTGCTGGGTATGGATGCAGAGGGCATAGGTAAAGCCTATGTCTATATTCCTCACATATAGACATAGGCTTTACCTATGCCCTCTGCATCCATACCCGGCATGGGGGGGCCTCTGGATTATCAACTTTTTGGGCCCCCCGTGCCGGGTATGGATGCAGAGGGCATAGGTAAAGCCTATGTCTATATTCATCAAATACGGAAGGCTACGTTGAAAGAAATTCAGTCGCTATTAGGGTCCTTAGATTTTGCAACTAGAATTTTGCCTATAGGGAGAGTTTTTTCTAGATGTTGGTATGCTGCGATTTCGGGTTTAAAAAATCCAAATTCACATGTTAGGGTAATGGCTCATATGAAGGAAGATTTATTAGTTTGGTTGGAATTTTTGGAGTATTTCAATGGAAAATTGATATGGCAACAGCAATTTGTTATGGACACTGATTTTTGTCTATTTACAGATTCAGCAGGTTCTGTGGGTTTTGGCACAATATGGAATACACACTGGTGTTCATAAATGTTTTTTTTTGCAAAAATATAGTTTTATTGGAGCTATTCTTAATTATTGTTTTATTAGAAAGATGGGGTCAGCAATTCGCCAATAGACGGATATTGATTAGTACAGACAATAGATGTGTTCTATTTGCAATCAATTGTCTGTCCTCACCACCGGTTATTCATTTGTTGAGATACTTAGTTTTTCAGTTTCTTCAATATAACATTTGGATTAAAGCGACATATATTCCTGTTAAATTAAATCTAATAGCAGATGCCCTTTCTCGTCGACAGATGCAGCGTTTTTTCCAGTTGTTACCCAGCGCGGATCAATTTTGTCATCCATTCCCTCAGAAGTTATGGGATTTGATTTAACATGTGCACATATTCAACGTTCGGTGGCTCCTACAACTTGGAATAATTATTCCTACGCATGGCAGTTATGGGAGTCTTATGTATCTTCGATAAATTTAACGCCTTTGGATGTTTCGGAAAAAACTGTGTTAGGATTTCTGAATTTACTGATGGGCAAACATTATTCATGGTCGCACATCAATAAATTATTATCTGGAGTGTCTTTCTTTTTGAAATTGAACAATTTGCCTGGCTGCTTGACTTTTTTCTCAGTTCGTCAGGCTTTAAAAGGTTATCGTAAAGTTCATTTTACAGTTGACAGTGGAAAACCTATTACTTTGTTAATGTTGAAAAAATAGTGTCTTATGACAGTAGAGATCTCTTATTCAGACTATCAAGCTTTATTGTTTAAGGCAGTTTTTACACTGACTTTTTTTGCAGCATTGAGAATATCCAAATTTGTACTGACCTCCAAAAATAGAGGTACTGGTATTTTTCCAGATAGTTTGGGTCTGTTTATTCCACATAAAACTGATACATTTAGCAAAGGTCATTGGTTACGTTCAAATGGTTTTTCCGATGTTTCCATATGCCCCGTTTGTTTGGCTTGAGATTATATAACACGTAGACCTAATTTCTAGGCTAAGTTATTCATCCATTTGGATGGAACACCATTGACAAAATATCAATTTAATCTGTTTTTTAAGAAATGTCTTTTGGCTCTGAATATGCATCATATCCAATTTTCTTCACACTAGTTTAATAGATCAACTAGAAGTGTTAGGACGAATTGGAGCAGCAACGGAATGAAATAAAAATATGAAATAAAAATAAAGAACATAGGTAGGTGGAAGTCCGGTGCTTACAAAAGTTACATTCTTCCTAACACTTCTAGTTGATCTATTAAAGGTAAACAAATGATATGGATCCTGGGCCATTCATTTATTTATTGGGCACAGAAATAAGCTGTGGCAAGAATTTATGGTGCTAATTTAGGTTTAGATAAAGATAATTTTATGTTTTTTGGAGAGGTTGGTGTGGGATGAATTGATCTTTGAGATAAATCGAATGTACGTGTTGTATCCTTCCCATGTGATCTTGTTACACTTAGGTGGAAATTACATTGGTCAGATCAGAACGTTGGACTTGATAGCCAACATCATCGCCTCAGTCAGTAATTGTTTTTTCAGAAATCATCCCTAGATTGCGCTGGCTGGAATCTGACAATTTTAAGCCATTTGAAAAAATTAGGATTGGGCAGTTCAGAAATTTTTGACACCTTCTTTGGGCATTTCATTCAGGCACATTGATCTGGAGGGTGGTGTTCCGGGCCTCTAAAGGGATGATGGTATTCATTTATCCGAGATCGGTTCAGATATTTTTTATTCAAATCTCCAGATATGCTTTGAATTGGCCGCGGTTTTGGGGTAGGTGACATGCTGAATGCTTTGCATTAGACATGTCAGTTGGGGACAGTTATTGAAATAGATTTAATTAATTTTACAGCTCGAGCCCTAATCCAAATGGTGTCAATTTGGTCTTTATTGCATGTCTGGAGTTCAATACTGCCTGTGATCCCATGGGAAAAGAAGGGGTATGCCTGTCTTAAGGCTCCCCTTCCCTAATGGGATCATGGCGGTTGGGAAGTTTCAAGGTTCCCCATTGATTAAAATCAATGGGCCCTATGATAGATCAGGAGAGCTCACATGTTAAGAACCTTCTGGAAGCTTGGGAAGGGTCAGCTGTGATAGGTGGAAAAAGGTCAGCTGCCCCTTTGGAAGCTTCTAGAAGCCTCTAGAAGCTGAATGAGCCCCTATTTAAAGGGAGAGCTGAGGAGAAATGTTGCCAGTCACCAGAGGATTTCGAGGAGCTCCCCACCCACCCCTTCCCCGTCGCAGCCTTTTTATGTGGCAAGTCCTTTTCATCTAGAAAAGGGACAATTATTGAAATGGATTTAATGAATTTTACAGCTCAAGCCTTAATGACTGAGCTGGGGTTTTGTTGGTTTTAAAAAAAGTTGATAAGTTTATATGATTTGAAAGTGATTAAATATGATGAATTATATATTAAAAGATATATGTTGTGAAAACCAATAAATAAGGCCGCGGCCATTTTCATCCAAATGGTCTCTATTTGGTCTTTTTTGCATGTCTGGAGTTCAATACTGCCTGTGATCCCATAGCAATCTAATATATACTATGCCCTAGTATGTGTATGTATGCATGTGAGTTAGGGGCCTTAGATTGTAAGCTCCTTGAGGGTAGGGACTGATGTGAATGTACTATGTATATGAAAAGCGTAAATTGACGGCGCTATATAAGTACCTGAAATAAATTAAATAAATAAGTAAAATTGTCCTTGATGTCACTATCCCCAGTGACAAGAATCACAGTGAAGTGAATTGCTGTGCGATTTACCTATTACACTCCACTCTTCAGTGAAAAAATGTGCTTCACTCTGTGTGTTAACCCTTCCCCAGGTGTGCTCTCATCTGATTTAATTGACCACACACTCTGATATGGTCTAAATCCTCCCTAGAGGACCAAGAGAAATCTTTCCAGGGGAAAAGTGATAGCACAGATACCTCTTCCTCCTCTTCACTCGCCTCTCCTCTCAGCCATATACAGTACACAAAAAACACCAAACATAGTGCTTTATCCTTAAAAACACCAATATTTATTGCTTAAAATTTCCAAATACACACTCACAGTCACATGCTGCTCACAGTGCACCAGTCTTTTCCCACATGTATCAAATCAGTGCATGTATTTCGTCCTGCATTGTTATGCTCTAGCTATACAATGCTCCAGGGTGACAGTTACCACAGACCCTCTATCTCCAGTCTCCGGTATATGAGCGGCGTGATGTCAAGCCCCTCCCCTACGCGATACGCCACAGGATCACATGTCTTCCTCGGGGGGATTAGGTGTCTGCGAGAGACCACCTTATCCAATATAAATTTGTGATAAAGAAAAAAAGGTGTATATCTGCGCTCGGATCTTATTACAAGCAGCTCTACACTATACACAGATACCACTATACACATTCAACATATATAAAACAAAGTGCAACGCTAAACATATGATTACATATAAATAAAGTGTAAAGTGCTATGCAATAAAGTGCATGAATCAATATATGTAAATAAAAAGTGATCAAACTAAAGTCTATAGAAAAAAAGTCCCATACAGAAATCCAAAAAATCCACGCTGAGGATGGAAGATCCGTGTGGTAAGTGTAAAATGGAAAAAATCACCTTTGTGTCACCCTTCACACAAACAATTGTAGGCTTTTCCGGAAAACCAGTGACCACCCTTACTCAGGGGTCAGAAAGCACTCAATCGGATATCAGATCCACTCAATAGAATGGATGTCCTCTCGGATGGCCGTGAATGATGTACAATGGCGGACTCACAAACAAGCCAGGAGAAAACGTCCAAAAATACTCAGTGATGCTCAATAACCGTAGTGCATGAAACATATAAAGATCCACATAGCGCAATACTGTACAAGTACACTTGCATGAAAGTGGCATTATTGAGCATGTATACACATGTAGCAAGATCCCAGGCCTCCTTTAGTCTAATGAGAACCTCTAGAGCCAAGAGCTGCTGACATCCTTCCATATAGAGTGTGTTTTAAGGCATAGCGGGTGTAATACAAGATAAATTTATGGGCACCAGACACGTCTTGAATACACAGAGATTATATTTCTCTTGAACAGAACTTTGGGAGAGAGGGTTAGGCTAGGACACCCTTAAATAGTTGCAACATAAATTATCAGACTCCGAGACTTCTACAGGTAGACAGCAATACAGGGAAAGGCTTCCAGCAAGACACCACATCTGCATGTGTAGGGATGCTGTCTCCTATGGCAACAGCCTTAGAACAGTTCCTTTACTTTCTCTACAGCCACTTCTTGTTGGTTCTCAACCCACTGAGCTCCAAGTCTCTCTCACTAGTCTTGCTGATTTACTGCCACTGAATCCCTTGAGCTCTTCCAATCTTCACTTAAGTATCTTCCTCAAGCGTTCCTGCTGTGCCCCTTGCTTGGCACACAAGGCTGCTTTGCCAGCGTCACCTCTGCTGGCTGGGTCCCTGGCTTGACACCTGCTGAAGTTTCCCAATTCTTCACTGTCCCTGGTTGGTGAGAATACTGCTCCGGTACTTGCTTCAGCTACTCACTGTGGTCCCTGGTAATAAGGTGGTTGATCCCTTAGTGGCAACAGCTTCCTCTCTACCTCCGACCATGACAGGTTCTCCGGCCGGCAGAATTGTCACTTCTGGTTGGACTGCAAGCTGCAATCTCAACCCTATGCTGCTCTCTTGCTTCTGGATAGGCCCTCAGACAGCCTAGCAGCCAGATGTGCCCGGGATAGGCACAAACTCCAGCCTAGCAGCCCAGGCGATACAACATACGTCCACCCAGACAGCTGTCCAGGTGGCACAGAACACTAATCACCTGACTCCACCCAAATATATAGGTTCCCAGCAGGCCAGGGGATTTAAGAAAACCCCTGCCCATTGGCTGAGATACCCCATATACTCGTAATGTGTTCTTGCTTAGCCCTTGTCTTATCTAATGTCACCAGGTACCCGGTCACCTAGCAGCAAAAGAAAGAAGTGCAGCAATTCTAGACTTAGGGTGAACTCAATTGATCCCTAACAATGAGCCAAGGTAACCACACCTGGCAGGTAAATTCAGGAGCAGCCCTGTCTAAACATCAGTTTGCTACACACATCATATCCAAAGCTGATCAGTTTCCCTAGTGTAAAATGGCTGAACTTTGATTGCGCATGTGCAGTAGCATGTGTACATAGCTCCTCCCATAAATTTTTGCACATCATTTATTTAACTTCTGCTAGATTGGCTAAAATATTTCCTTCTCTGTCACCTAGTTGTTGGCGATGTAATTCCTCCCATGCGGATTTCATCCATGTATTTTGGGACTGTACAGCAATACAATTCTGGCTCAATGTAGTACAATGTGTAAATTCTGTCACAACATTAAACATAATCCCTACTGTGGAGATTTTCTTGCTGGGATGGGTCAACCCCTTAGCCCCTACAAAGGTGATCCAAACTCTCCTGACCTGAAGGGGAGAGGGAGGAGAAGGGGAGAGGGAGGGGAAGGGAAAAGAGCAGTAAAAAGGGGGAAACCTCTGTGCACATTCCTATGAGTATCATCAACATAGAACTACAGTGCTTATATGAATATATGAATTATATTTGATGAATCAGAACACAATAGTCTAAGCTGGTGAAGTAAAATTAGAAAAATATATACATAAAACGATTTTTCAGAAATAAAAAAATTATAATTGGCATGTGTGTATGTATTCACTCCCTTTGTTATGAAGCCCATAAAAAGCTCTGGTGCAACCAATTACCTTCAGAAGTCACATAATTAGTGAAATGATGTCCACCTGTGTGCAATCGAATTATCACATGATCTGTCATTACATATCCACACCTTTTTGAAAGGCCCCAGAGGCTGCAACTACTAAGCAAGAGGCACCACTAACCAAACACTGCCATGAAGACCAAGGAACTCTCCAAACAAGTAAGGGACAATGTTGTTGAGAATTACAAGTCAGGGTTAGGTTCTAAAAAAAATATCCAAATCTTTGATGATCCCTAGGAGCACCATCAAGAACACGGCACAACAGCAAACCTGTCAAGAACACCAAAACTCCCGGACCGGGCAAAGATGGCATTAATCAGAGAGCTGTGTAAAAGTCCCACACGTGGTATCGCCGTACTCAGGAGGAGTAGGAGAATCTATTTTGGAGTATAATTGTTGGTATATACATGCTATGTGTTAGAAATATTGTATAAATGGACAACGTTGTGTAAAAAAAAATATGTTTTCATTTTCTTTACACATTTTCCAAAAACTTGTAGAAAAAAGTTACAAAAGACTCATTATGCCTCATAGATTATACATTGGGGTGTTTTCTTTCCAAAATGGGTCATTTTTTGGGTGTTTCCATTGTCCTGGTGCTCCAGGGCCTTCAAAAGTGTAAGAGGTAGTCAAGAAATTAGATGTGTAATTTATGCTCCAAGAACGCCTGATGGTGCTCCCTGCATGTTGCGCCTCTGTATGTGGCAAATGCTGTATAAAAGTCTCACACATGTGGTATCGTCATACTCAGGAGGAGTAGCAGAATGTGTTTTCAGGTGTAATTTGTGCTGCTATCCATATGCTGTGTGTGAGAAATAACCTGCTAATATAACAGTTTTGTGAAAAAAAAAACAAAGAAAAAAAATCTTGATTTTGCAAAGAATTGTTGGAAAAAATTACAACGTCAAAAAACTCACCATGCCTCTTACTAAATACCTTGGAATTTCTACTTTCCAAAAAGGAGTCATTTGGGGGTATTTGTACTTTCCTGGCTTGTTAGGGTCTCAAGAAATGAGATAGGCCGTCAGTACTTCAGGTGTGATCAATTTTCAGAGATTGGCACCATAGCTTGTGGACTCTATAACTTTCACAAAGAATATACACCGATTTGGGTTATTTTTACAAAAGATATGTAGTAGTATAAATTTTGACCAAAATTTATAAAGAAAAATTACTAATTTGGAAAATTTTATAACAGAAACAAATTTTCGGTCTGAAAGTGAAAAATAAAAAAACAAGTGGTGATTAAATACCACCAAAAGAAAGCTCTATTTGTGTGTAAAAAAAAGGACAAAAATGTAATATAGGTACAGTGTTGCACGACTGAGTAATTGTCATTCAAAATGTGAGAGCACCAAAAACTGAAAATTGGACTGATTAGGAAGGGAGTTTAAGTGCCCAGTGGGTAAGTGCTTAAACTCTTCAGTATCTTCCCAACTATAGAAGTTAAACCATACAGGTCTATAGTTACTTGGTAAAGACTTTGATCCCTTTTTAAATATGGGCACCACATTGACCCTATGCCAATCCAGTGGTACTATTCCTGCCATCTAGTCCAGGTGCCTTATTCACCTTTATTCTATCTAAATGTTTCTGGACCATCTCCCTTTTGAGCCATTGTGGATCATTTAGGGCTGTCAATACCATCCCCATTATGGACATGAGCTCCCCAATGCTCCTTTGTATACACAGAGCTGAAGAAAGTATTTTCAGTGCTGTAACAATTTGAATGACAACTGTGGGATCATGTAACCCAAAAATATTTTATCATTTATATATCAGCTTTCTTGTTGTGGTATTTATTCACCACTGGGTTTTTATTTTTTGCAAAATAAATAAATAAAAAAAAAACCTTTTCTAAATTTCTGTTATAAAAATTTGCAAAGAAGTAATTTTTTTCCTTCACTGATGTGTGTTGTGCACTGATGAGCCTGCATTGATGGGCACTGATAAGCTGCACTGATGGGTGCTGATAGACGGCACTGATGAGGCTGCACTGATGAGCACTGATGAAGCGGCATTGATGGGCACCGATAAGCTGCACTGATGAAGAAGAGGCACTGATGAGGCTGCACTGATAAGGTGGCACTGATGGGGACTGATAGGCGGCACTGATAGGTTGCACTGATAGGCACTGATATGCTGCACAGATATGCTGTACTAATGAATAATGATTGGCACAGATAGGGCTGATCATCAGTGTCCAGGTGATTGGTGCCGATTATCAGTGTAAATGTCTGCTGTCATATGAAAGCCAGTTATCAGCTTTTCTTTCCTCACACAGTGACAGCGCTGAGGAAAGGAAATGCCAAAAACCTGCATTTGTTTACATGGGATCAGCTGTGATTGGATGCGTTTCGTCCGAGGGACATGGCTCACCACCTATCGCCAGGCACAGAGTCGAGCTTGAGCGGCGTGACCGGGAGGACATCATATCATTAGTGCCCAAAGGAGAGATGGGGGTCTAATAGACCCCCCCATCTCTCCATAAGGAGTGCCTATCACTGCTATTGATGTCACAAGGGATGTTTATATTCCTTTTGACAGCAATAAAAGTGATCAAATAAACATTTTTTTAAAGAAACTATAAAAATCCAAAAAATAAAATATTTTTTTTTAAAGTGCCCCTGTCCCCCCTTGCTCTCCCGCACACATATGTAAACAGTGATCACATGACACATGTGAGGTATCACTGCGATCATCAGCGTGAGATAAATAATTCTAGCACCACACCTCCTGTTTAAATCTAAACTGGTAACCTGCAAAGGCTTTTAAAGCGTTACCTATGGATAAATAAAGTGCCGTAGTTTGTCACCATTCCATGAGCATGTGCAATTTTAAAGCGTTATATATTTGGTATCTATTTACTCTGTGTAACGTCATATTTTATATTTTACCCAAAAATTGGTATTATATTGTGTTTGTTGTGTTCACTAATTCTGTAATATGTATTTCTGCCCAAAAAAAATAAATAAAAAACTGTGAAAATGGCGTGTGATAAAAAAAATTGCAATACCCACTAATTTATTCTCTAAGGCCTTTGCTTAAAAATATATATATAATGTTTGGGGGTTCTAAGTGTCAGAATAGGCTTGGGAAGCAAGTGGTTAAAGTACATTTAGATACATTGAACTATACTTTTTGCTGCTTTAACCGCTTCCCGACCGCCTCCTGTAGATATACGTCAACAGAATGGCACGGGCAGGCAAAAGGACGTACCTGTACGTCCCCTTTAATTTGCCTGCCCGGGGGGCGTGCGCGCGCCGCCAGCGGCGCGCGCGCGCGCGACCCGGTCGGGAGCTCCGTGACCACGGCCCGCGGGACCAGCGGACCCGATCGCCGCTGGTATCCCGCGATCGGGTTACGGAGCGGAAGAACGGGGAGAGGTCTATGTAAACAAACCTCTCCCCGCGCTTCCTACACTGACTGTCAGTGATCGGCGGTTCCCTGTCATCGGGAACGCCGATCAATGACGTCAGACGTACAGCCACGCCCCCCTACAGTAAACACAACACAACACGTCACACTGACTCCTCCCCGCCCCCTTGTGGTTAACCCCCTAACTACAACTGTCATTTACATAGGAATCAGTGCTATTTAAATAGCACTGATTTCTGTATAAATGACAAATGTCCCAAAAATGTGTCAAAAATGTCCGATGTGTCCGCCAAAATGTCGCAGTCACAATAAAAATCGCTGATCGCCGCCATTACTAATAAAAAAAAAATATTAATAAAAATGCTATAAAAACTATCCCCTATTTTGTAAACGCTATAACTTTTGCGCAAACTAATCAATAATCGCTAATTGCGATTTTTTTTACCAAAAATATGTAGAAGAATACGTATCGGCCTAAACTGAGGAAAAAAAAAATGTTTTTTTATATATTTTTTGGGGATATTTATTATAGCAAAAAGTAAAAAATATTGCATTTTTTTCAAAATTGTCGCTCTATTTTTGTTTATAGCGCAAAAAATAAAAACCGCAGGGGCGATCAAATACCACCAAAAGAAAGCTCTATTTGTGGGAAAAAAAGGACGCCAATTTTGTTTTGGAGCCACGTCGCATGACCGCGCAATTGTTAGTTAAAGCGACGCAGTGCCGAATTGCAAAAAGGGGCCTGGTCCTTTGGCTGCCAATTGGTCCGGGGCTGAAGTGGTTAACCAATCCTTCAGCAATGACTGTCCACCAGTCATTGGGGAACTTCTCCCATTAGAAAAGATTGATTAAAAAGATGTTAATGGTCCAACTATACCCCGTATCTCAAAGTTCTCTTAGAACCCTGGGATGAATTCTGTCAGGACCCATTGCTTTATTAGGCTTTAATGGAGTGGCTCTGCCAGCTACTGCTGCTGTCTTCCATGCTTTAATATTGTCCAGTGAGGCTGCTAATCACATTCTTGCAGGAGGAGCGTGTATATGGCAATTGCTTCTTGATGGGGCCTCTGGAAACATTCAGAAGCTGGTACAATCCCCAGCTGTCACCCCTGTTACCATGGCAACCCACCCACAATCCACCATAGAGTAAAAAAATTATTGCTTCTTCTTGCTTGCTGGATTGTGGTTGGAATGATACAGCAATGGGGATGCCTGCCGTAGATCATGCTAGCCTTTGAACACTCAAGATACCATTCCATTTTTGCCAACCCATGTGTCCATTCTTAGCACACACCCCCCTCCACCCTTCTTAATTACTAGGACACTAGCAAAGCAAACAATGATGTTGTGGCCCGGCCATCAGCATACCAGCAACCAGAGGCTGGGCTGCACAATTTCATTGGTCGCTAGGAAGCAAGCGGCTGGGCCGCACAGCCTCAGTGGTTGGTTTGGTGCCCTGTGTACACAGGGCAATATTACTGAACTGCAGTGAGGACAGAGGGCCTGGAATTGACACTATGGCCCCAATGCTACCCACACCCACCCATGCATTCGTGTTTCAGTAAAGTTCCTCATAGCAACCAGCAGAAAGTAGGAGAAACTAGGTTCGAATGTTCAAGTTCAAATGTTCAAACTTGAACTTGTGATAAAGTGGCATTGCCACTTAATCAAACTTAAATATCTTGTGGAAATTTCATGCAGTATCAAATCCTATGCTGACTCTGAGCCATATATTACTTTTTTTAAAGCCAGCACTGACTTCTATAATACTGTCACACAATAAACACACAAAAAGAACAGATGCTAACCACTGTGTTCTATTGTCAGTCTCTGTAAGTTCAAGACACTTCACTTCTCTTTTATTCGTTTCGTATGGAAGTTCTTTGTTGTTATATAGACACTAAGTCATATTCTATATTTCCTATTCAGCAAATTTTCCAGCATGCCATGGTGTGAATGTGCCCTGTGCTCTTTTTTACATTAAACGTATCCCCTAGCTTTCTGAATGAAAGGCATTGTGGCAAAATATTTATATTTATTTACATATACAGTACCTTGCAAAAGTATTCACCCACCTTGTTTTTTTACCTATTTTGTTACATTACAGCCTATAGTTCAATGTTTTTTTTAATCTGAATTATACAGTATCTCACAAAAGTGAGTACACCCCTCACATTTTTGTAAATATTTTATTATATCTTTTCATGTGACAACACTGAAGAAATTACACTTTGCTACAATGTAAAGTAGTGAGTGTACAGCTTGTATAACAGTGTAAATTAGCTGTCCTCTCAAAATAACTCAACACACAGCCATTAATGTCTAAACCACTGGCAACAAAAGTGAGTACACCCCTAAGTGAATGTCCAAATTGGGCCCAAAGTGTCAATATTTTATGTGGCCACCATTATTTTCTGGCACTGCCTTAACCCTCTTGGGCATGAAGTTCACCAGAGCTACACAGGTTGCCACTGGAGTCCTCTTCCACTACTCCATGATGACATCACAGAGTTAGTGGATGTTAGAGACCTTCCGTTTGAGGATGCCCCACAGATGCTCAATAGGGTTTAGGTCTGGAGACATACTTGACCAGTTCATCACCTTTACCCTCAGCTTCTTTAGTAAGGCAGTGGTCGTCTTGGAGGTGTGTTTGGGGTCGTTATTATGTTGGAATACTGCCCTGCTGCCCAGTTTCTGAAGGGAGGGGATCATACTCTTCTTCAGTATGTCACAGTACATGTTGGCACTCATGGTTCCCTTAATGAACTGTAGCTCCCCAGTGCCAGCAGCACTCATGCAGCCCCAGACCATGACACTCCCACCACCATGCTTGACTGTAGGCAAGACACACTTGTCTTTGTACTCCTCACCTGGTTGCTGCCACACACGCTTGACACCATCTGAACCAAATACGTTTATCTTGGTCTCATCAGACCACAGGACATGGTTCCAGTAATCCATGTGCTTAATCTGCTTGTCTTCAGCAAACTGTTTGTGGACTTTCTTGTGCATCATCTTTAGAAGAGGCTTCCTTCTGGGACAACAGCCATGCAGACCAATTTGATGCAGTGTGCGGCATATGCTCTGAGCACTAACAGGCTGACCCCCCCACCCAGGGCAGGACTTAGGGTGGTGGGGGCCCCTGGGCTTGAGTCACTGTCGGGCCCTACCTTCTATACCTAACCGTATTTATCGGCGTATAACACGCGCAAATGTATAACACCCACCACAAGTTTAGGAGGGAATTTTAAGGAAAAAAACTTTTAGGAGGAAAAAAACTTAAATATCTTATGGAAATTTCATGCAATATCAAATCCTATGCTGACTCTGAGCCATGTATTACTTTTTTTTAAAGACAGCGCTGACTTTTATAATACTGTCACACAATACACACACAAAAAGAACAGATGCTAACCACTGTGTCCTATTGTCAGTCTCTGTAAGTTCAAGACACTTCACTTCTCTTGTATTAGTTTTGTATGGAAGTTCTTTGTTGCTAAATAGACACCAAGTCATATTCTTTGTTTCCTATTCAGCAAATTTTCCAGCATGCCATGGTGTGAATGTGCCCTGTGCTCTTTTTTATATTAAACATATCCCCTAGCTTTCTGAATGAAAGGCATTGTGGCATAATATTTACAGTTATTTACATATACAGTACCTTGCAAAAGTATTCACCCACCTTGGTTTACCTATTTTGTTACATTACAGCCTTTAGTTCAATGTTTTTTTAATCTGAATTATACAGTATCTCACAAAAGTGAGTACACCCCCTCACATTTTTGTAAATATTTTATTATATCTTTTCATGTGACAACACTGACAAAATTAATCTACAATCTAAAGTAGTGAGTGCAAAGCTTGTATAACAGTGTAAATTTGCTGTCCTCTCAAAATAATTCAACACAGCCATTAATGTCTAAACCGCTGGCAGCAAAAGTAAGTACACCCCTAAGTCCAAATTGGGCCCAATTAGCCATTTTCCCTTCCCGGTGTCATGTGACTCATTAGGTCTCAGGTGAGAACGGGGAGCAGTTGTGGTAAATTTGGTGTTATCGGTCTCACTCTCTCATACTGGTCACTGGAAGTTCAACATGGCACCTCATGGCAAAGAACACTTAGGATCTGAAAAAAAGAATTGTTGCTCTACATAAAGATGGCATAGGCTATGAGAAGATTGGCAAGACCCTGAAACTGAGCAACAGCACGTTGGCCAAGACCATGCAGTGGTTTAACAGGACAGGTTCCACTCAGAACAGGCCTCGCCATGGTCGACCAACGAAGTTGAGTGCACATGCTCAGCGTCATATCCAGAGGTTGTCTTTGGGAAATAGACGTATGAGTGCTGCCATCATTGTTGCAGAGGTTGAAGGGGTGGGACTGGGCTCAAGCCCATGGGCCCCACCCAATAGGGGGCCAGCGCGCCCCGCCCAGATACATAGCTCGGCTATAGCTTGGCTATAACTCCGCTCTGCTCACTGTCATGCCCAGTCCCGCCCTATGATGGACATAACACAGGGACTGGGTGTGACTGTGAGCCGAGCCGAGTACACTTGGCTACTCTCGGCTCTGCTCAGGACTGCGAGAGCCGCCGAGAGGACCCGAGAGCCGCCAAGAGGACCCGAGAGCCACCGAGATACACAGGACTCTGTATCTCGGCAGCGCCAGATAGAAGAGGCACCACTAACCAAATACTGCCATGAAGACCAAGGAACTCTCCTAACAAAAAAGGGACAATGTTGGTGAGAAGTACAAGTCAGGGTTAGGTTATAAAAAATATCCAAATCTTTGATGATCCCTAGGAGCACCATCAAATCTATCATAACCAAATGGAAAGAACATGGCACAACAGCAAACCTGCCAAGAAACAGTCGCACACCAAAACTCACGGACCGGGCAAGGAGGGCATTAATCAGAGAGGCAGAACAGAGACCTAAGGTAACCCTGGAGGAGCTGCAGAGTTCCACAACAGAGACTGGAGTATCTGTACATAGGACAACAATAAGTCATACGCTCCATAGAGTTGGGCTTTATGGCAGAGTGGCCAGAAGAAAGCCATTACTTTCAGCAAAAAACAAAGTGGCACGTTCTGAGTTTGCGAAAAGGCATGTGGGATACTCCCAAAATGTATGGAGGAAGGTGCTCTGGTCTGATGAGACTAAAATACTACTTTTTGGCCATTAAAGAAAACGCTATGTCTGGCGCAAACCCAACACATCACATCACCCAAAGAACACCATCCATGAAACATGGTGGTGGCAGCATCATGCTGAGGGGATGTTTTTCAGCAGTTGGGACTGGGAAACCGATCAGAGTTGAGGGAAAGATGGATGGTGCTAAATACATATTAGATATTCTTGAACAAAACCTGTAACACTTTGTGAGTGATTTGAGGCTAGGACGGAGGTTCACTTTCCAGCAGGACAATGACCCCAAACACACTGCTAAAGCAACACTTGAGTGGTTTAAGTGGAAACATGTAAATGTGTTGGAATGGCCTAGTCAAGGCCCAGACCTCAATCCAATAGAAAATCCGTGGTCAGACTTATAGATTGCTGTTCACAAGCGCAAACCATCCAACTTGAAGGAGCTGGAGCAGTTTTGCAAGGAGGAATGGGCAAAAATCCCAGTGGTAAGATGTGGCAAGCTCATAAGAGACTTATCCAAAGCGACTTGGAGCTGTGATAGCCGCAAAAGGTGGCTCTACAAAGTATTGCATTTAGGGGGTGAATAGTTATGCACATTGACTTTTTCCTGTTATTTTGTCCTATTTGTTGTTTGCTTCACAATAAAAAAAAAAAAAAATCTTCAAAGTTGTGGGCATGTTCTGTAAATTAAATGATGCAAATCCTCAAACAATCCATGTTAATTCCAGGTTGTGAGGCAACAAAACACGAAAAATGCCAAGGGGGTGAATACTTTTGCAAGGCACTGTATATTTTTATATGATTATAACAGTTTTATTAGCTAGAGTGGGGTGGGGGTATACTTTGGTTGGGGGTGGGGGTAAAGAAAACCCATAAAGATTACTAATGTGTAAGAAACTATGGATCTGCTGCCCTTTACTGTCTGTTTTTGTAACTGGATGCTTAAAATAGCGCTAACCCCAGCAGGAGCCATTGATGTTGATTGGTCCTCTGTTCTGCCACGACTCTTAAAACCGCTTGGTCCCTACCGACACACTCGATTAAAGGTAGGGGATCGTGCACACCTTGATAATTTGAGCGTTAGTCATTCACAACAGTGTAGCAATGCACAAAAAATAAGACACGACTACCAGATAGCAGGTTAAGTGGATGTATTGTCTTGCAGCAGGTAACAGTACACGATTTGATATGAAATAAACAAGAAAAGTTTCAAAATGAAAATGTATTTTTAACCTTACAATGTGCTCAATCCATAGAAAAAATAATGGCGCTCTGACAATCACACAATGGTGACCGTTTAAAACAAAAAATAGTGAATATTTCAACTCACACACAAAAATGAATATGTATATAAAAAATTTTTTTAAATAAAAATTAAACTGTGCATGTGATAAACAAATATATATAAAAACGATATCACCCAGTGATACGTGACAAAATAAAGTGTCAAATTATATATAAGACAAAATACATAAATAAATAAATCAAAAGTCCATATAGTGTCCACAATGTCTGTTGAAATAATCTGTAAAATATCTTCTTGTTCCTTCCACCACACCACAGTGACAGGTGACTCCTCTCCCTTAAGAAATGCACTCACCGACAAAAAGCGCTTTAAAAACCATGTAAGCAGATGTCAAGACGAATCACACAATATCCACTGTGTATGTCCGGAAATTCTCCACATGTAAATAAAATAAGGTGCTCCAATAGTGCAAATCGTATAAATCAATTTATTCATTCACTTAAAAAGCTTCAACCTTTACACTCACATTTCCACAATAAAAAGTCAGCAGAAAGCAATCAGCAGTCCACAGCAAATTACACTCCTGAACTTCACACTCAATGGATTGCAGTCACGGCGGACTCAAGGTGTGCAGGCACATCAGTGTTTGTTTAAATCTCACCCCTTCCTCAATGCCTGATTGCAGCAATAGTAATCCGTCTCCACATCCAGCTCCCAGTCTCAAGCTTTACTGGAGATGATCGCCTTACAGCCACGTCCCTGACATGTTTCATTTAACCAACTTATTCATAGGGTAGCTATCCCTACCCTATTGCATTTCTTAAGGGAGAGGAGTCACCTGTCACTGTGGTGTGGTGGAAGGAACAAGAAGATATTTTACAGATTATTTCAACAGACATTGTTTATTTTTGATTTATTTATTTATTTATGTATTTTGTCTTATATATAATTTGACACTTTATTTTGTCACGTATCACTGGGTGATATAGTTTTTATATATATTTGTTTATCACATGCACAGTTTAATTTTTAATTTTAATTTTTATTTATTTTTTTATTTTTTATTTATACATATTCATTTTTGTGTGTGAGTTGAAATATTCACTATTTTTAGTTTTAAACGGTCACCATTGTGTGATTGTCAGAGCCCCTTAATTTTTTCCTTGGAGTGAGCACATTTTAAGGTTAAAAATACATTTTCATTTCTATATATTTCAAGTAGCAGCTGTAGTTTAAACAGATTACTGATCAAGGCGCAGCGGTGTGTATTTAAGGGCGGATTAATTTAAATACCATTTCTTTTTCAAGAAAAGTTTCAAAACTGAATAAACTGAACACTGGCATATCACTGAAAGACCCAACTGTATTATGACAGCGTTAAACTGAGTTTTAACCAGACTAACCATTATTTAGCTCAATAGTAATGTTCTTGAGGGAACTCTATTAAGATTCCCCAAGCTATGGGTATCTGTAAGGCCGCGTACACACGAAGGACAATCCCGCGGGATTATCCTCTGGACTGAAGTCCAGAGGATAATCCCCTCGTGTGTGGGCGCCGGCGGACTTTTTGGCGCCAAAGTACGGCGGACTAAAGTTTCAGGTTTTGTTCTCAAATTATCCGCTGGACTTGGAAGTCCAGCGGACAATCCCGCCGTTAGTGGGCAAGTCCGCGGGACTTTTGAAATGAACGGACTTGCCGCTCATCGGCAAGTCCGTTCATTTAGCACGTGACTTCAGGTTACGTAGCTAGCGTAGGCAGTTACTGCCGCCGCGCTAGCTCCGTGACCTGGCATGGATTTAAAGGGAATCCCCACGCCGAAAAAACGGCGTGAGGGTTCCCCCCAAATCCATGTCAGACCCTCATCCGAGCACGCAGCCTGGCAGGCCAGGAAAGGGGTGGGGACGAACGAGCGCCCCCCCCCCCTCCTGAGCCGTACCAGGCCGCGTGCCCTCAACATGGGGGGTGCCCTGGGGAAAGGGGGGCCGTGCGGCCCCCCACCCCAAAGCACCTTGTCCCCATGTTGATGAGGACAAGGGCCTCTTCCCGACAACCCTGGCCGTTGGTTGTCGGGGTCTGCGGGCGGGGGCTTATCGGAATCTGGGAACCCCCTTTAATAAGGGGGCCCCCAGATACCGGCCCCCCACCCTATGTGAATGAGTATGGGGTACGATGTACCCCTACCCATTCACCTAAGGTGTAAAATGTAAAGTAAAAAAAAACACCCACACTTTTGAAAAAATAGTTTATTGCACTGCTCCGGGGGTCTTCTTCCGTCTTGGGGGTCTTCTCGCCGGACTCCCCCGCCATTTACCAAGCTCTTTTACCGAGCGAGGGGAGTCCGGCTACCTTCTTCGTCGTCGCCGCCGTCTGGGGGTCTCGATCCGCCTTCGGGGGTCTTCTTCCGTCTTGGGGGTCTTCTCGCCGGACTCCTCCCCTCTCTTCTGCTCTTTTACCTAGCTCTTTCACGAGGGGAGGTGTCCGGCTACCTTCTTCGTCGTCGCCGCCGTCGTCTGGGGGTCTCGATCCGCCTTCGGGGGTCTTCTTCCGTCTTGGGGGTCTTCTCGCCGGACTCCTCCCCTCTCTTCTGCTCTTTTACCTAGCTCTTTCACGAGGGGAGGTGTCCGGCTACCTTCTTCGTCGTCGCCGCCGTCGTCTGGGGGTCTCGATCCGCCTTCGGGGGTCTTCCGGGGGTCTCTTCTGTTCTTGCGGCGGTCGTCGTCTTCCGCGCCGCCGGCGCCTTCTTCTTCTTGTCCTCCTTCTTGTCCTTCTTGTTCTTCTTCTTCTTCCGATGTTGACCCGACGCTCTCTCTGCCCGGAATGCCTGTGCCGCTCTGAGCTCGGACTTATATAGGGACATGGGCGACAGGGTCACATGCACATGTCACATGGTGACCCCGCCCCCTTGTGTTGTCACAGTCCCGGAGGATGCTGGGACTGTGACATCGCAAGGGGGCGGGGTCACCATGTGACATGAACATGTGACCCTGTCGCCCATGTCCCTATATAAGTCCGAGCTCAGAGCGGCACAGGCATTCCGGGCAGAGAGAGCGTCGGGTCAACATCGGAAGAAGAACAAGAAGAACAAGAAGAACAAGAAGGACAAGAAGGACAAGAAGAAGGACAAGGCGCCGGCGGCGCGGAAGACGACGACCGCCGCAAGAACAGAAGAGACCCCCGGAAGACCCCCGACGGCGGATCGAGACCCCCAGACGACGGCGGCGACGACGAAGAAGGTAGCCGGACACCTCCCCTCGTGAAAGAGCTAGGTAAAAGAGCAGAAGAGAGGGGAGGAGTCCGGCGAGAAGACCCCCAAGACGGAAGAAGACCCCCGAAGGCGGATCGAGACCCCCAGACGGCGGCGACGACGAAGAAGGTAGCCGGACTCCCCTCGCTCGGTAAAAGAGCTTGGTAAATGGCGGGGGAGTCCGGCGAGAAGACCCCCAAGACGGAAGAAGACCCCCGGAGCAGTGCAATAAACTATTTTTTCAAAAGTGTGGGTGTTTTTTTTTAATTTACATTTTACACCTTAGGTGAATGGGTAGGGGTACATCGTACCCCATACTCATTCACATAGGGTGGGGGGCCGGTATCTGGGGGCCCCCTTATTAAAGGGGGTTCCCCAGATTCCGATAAGCCCCCGCCCGCAGACCCCGACAACCAACGGCCAGGGTTGTCGGGAAGAGGCCCTTGTCCTCATCAACATGGGGACAAGGTGCTTTGGGGTGGGGGGGGCCGCACGGCCCCCCTTTCCCCAGGGCACCCCCCATGTTGAGGGCACGCGGCCTGGTACGGCTCAGGAGGGGGGGGGGGCGCTCGTTCGTCCCCACCCCTTTCCTGGCCTGCCAGGCTGCGTGCTCGGATGAGGGTCTGACATGGATTTGGGGGGAACCCCCACGCCGTTTTTTCGGCGTGGGGATTCCCTTTAAATCCATGCCAGCTTGCGGAGCTAGCGCGGCGGCATTTACTGCCTACGCTAGCTACGTAACCTGAAGTTACGTTCGAAATGAACGGACTGCTCCGTGTGTGGGCAAGTCCGTTCATTTTCAAAAGTCCCGCGGACTTTTGGCCGGCGGATTATCCGCTGGACAAGTCCGTGCGTGTGTGGGCAAGTCCACACCCTCGGAAAGTCCAGCGGACCTAGCCGGAAAGTCCAGCGGATTGTCCGCTGGACTTAGGTCCGCCGGCAAAAGTCCGTACGTGTGTACGAGGCATAAGTCTAATTTAGGGTAAATCACTCATATGCCACATTCGTTTAGATCATCGAAAAGAAAACATTTTCCCCACTCAGTCAGACTTTAGAGGCTGATTGGAACAAGATATCATTTAAAAATATTTTATTAAGTATAAACATGTAGACATACAAAATATAAAATTATAAAAAGGTATGTGTCCACTAACAGCCATGGAGTGGCCAGATAGAAAGCAGAAAGTTCTCAGATCTCATATTTACACTAAAATGCAATAAAAAAAAACGTAGTTTAAAAAAAAAAAAATAAAAAAAAAGTCTCTTTAAGAGTTATGGGCGGAAGTGATGTTTTGACATCACTTCCGCCCTGCAATGGTATGGAGACGGGTGGGGGCCATCTTCCCTTCACTCATCTCCATACCTAACAGGAGACAGGACCCAATCGCCTCCACTGCTGGCGGAGGTCACTGGTAAGCTGTGGGAGGGGGTGCTTTCCCGCCGCCGATAAAAGTGATCTTGCAGTGAATCTGCCACAGAGACCACTTATACCTGAAAGCAGACCGCTCACTGAAGAAGAGGATACCGGGGTTATGGTAGCTAGCTGCTGCCATAACAACGATATCCCACTTCAAAGTGCCGACATATAACGACGGCAGGTAGTCTGTAAGTGATTAATCAAACCCACTCTTCCACTTAGCAAAGGATCTGGTTCTATTATTCACTTATAGGTTTAGCACAATATCCTATTGGGGAGGGTCATTTCTCATAATATGTGAGAGGGGGAACTTCACTTTACATGCATTTACTCTATGTTTGTGCTGGGGTACGTGGTTCTATTTACTGATGTTAAGACTGTAAAAATAAATATCTGTACACTACTTTTTTTTTAAGTGGTTCTGAAGTCCCAAGTTTTTTTACCTTGAGCATTACCTGCATTAGAGTAAAAAACCTTTTTACTAAATGTTTGCTTCCCTCCTCTCCCTAAATACTAAGTCCAGTATTGATCCAGAGCTGTGCCCATCTGCAGCAGTGCTGCACTTTCTCCCTGGTCTCAAAGAATAGAGTGATAGCAGCGAGAGCCATTGGCTCCTGCTGCTATCAGACAAATCATGTAAGGAGGGAACAAGGGGGGGCCAAGATGCACTGTGTCTATGGACGCACACAACACGCCTTGGGAATGAACCTGCACATCTGCCCCCATAGCAAGCAGCTTGCTATGGTAGTAGACACAGAGAAGGAGGAGCCAAAATCGCCAGCAGGGAACCCCAGAAGATGATACTGGGCTGCTCTTTCTATTACCAGGGCATAGAGCAGGTAAGTATAACATCGTTTTTTTTATTTTAGGTAAAAAAGGGAGCCTTTAGAATTACTTTAACTATGGCACAGTAGAGTTCAGGGTTTCTTGACATTTCATTTAGCTTGGCACATTACATTTCATTGATGGTCGCCTTTTGTTTTATTTTAATTCATTTTAAAGCTGAACTCCACCCACCTTTCACCCACCGCCCCCACCCTGGTCTTTTTAATTGAAAAAAAACCCTCTTTATACCTTCTCCCTTTGACAAACGTGGGTGTCAGATCTCTGTCCTCCTCACTAACTCGTGACAAAGGATCTGCCAATCGCACACTGCGCTGTCACTTACGTAACAATTTACTGTTCAGTATCACTCTTCAAGAGACAGGTTCTTTTTTTTTAGCTTGCATTAAGAGCTTATGGACAGGGTTAACACTTTTCAAAAAAATATTTTAATAATGAAAAGGTCAAAATTACCACAATGGTGTCTGGGAGCGGTGGCATTCTCGGGAGGACCCGTTATGATCCGGCGGTCAAAACACAGAGGTACCTTAGAAATGTTTCTATTTATCTTTCTCCTATCTGGTCTACCCTGCTCTCCAACCCCCCCCCCCCCCTCTCTCTGTTCTTTTTTCTTTCTTTCCTTTTCTTTGCTTACCTGGCTGCTAATTATGCACATTTAAGTGAGGCATCAGTCTCAAGGTACTCTACGTTATATTCTCTACTCTAGGCACTGTTATAATTGTTGAAATGTGCGCTACCAAAAACCGGAGGAGGGTTCCTCCGCCACAACTTTATTGTCTGTTCACTAGGCATGTTCATAACTTAATTTCTGCCTATGCTCGTTTGCTATATTTGTACCTATGTTTTGCTGTTTTATTTTTCTAAAATAAAATAAAAACGTTATTTAAAAAAAAAAGAAAAGGTCAAAATTGATGCAAATAAAATATTTACAGAAAAGGTAATTCAAAGAAATAAAGACATACTATAGCAACAGGGAAATAAGGCAGAATTGAGGAGGAAGGATACTTGCAATGAATGTCCTGAGTGTTATCAGAGTTCAGTCGATGAGCCAGGTGTTATCGGTTCTCAAAGTTGACAGATGTTCCTGATTTGATGGTAAAGGAGAACTGTCAACTGTCTTGGCATTTGCCTTTTTCTCTGGGATCAAAGGGGTGTTCACAGATGCCCTTGACCAATAAAATGTCTAAGGAGTGTCCATGGGCTGTCCTGGGTTTATGACAGTAGAATGGCCCTACCTTACACACAGTTTTATACCACTATTCATATCTCCCAATATGTACTGGTTGCATTCTGGAAACTGATAGATTATTGTTCAGCATTGAATTTTGTGTCCAGGGATACTAAACACAGGGTAGCTCAGATAAACTTGTCACCCAGGGGATATCTGACAGCTATCCTCCCTTCTGTAGGTGCTAGCATATTCATGTACGACCTTGATTCCTTCAGTATGACATTCCCCATTCAAAAATATATTTATTATTAATGTGTCATGTTCCTGTCTGATTTTATGAATCGTGTGTGGATTTGTTAAGTTTTGAATTGGGCAGAGGTCTCTGAAGGGTCACTTCTGGCTCTGAATGCCTTTTATAAACCTTTTAGTTTTGGGTATCCTTTTATGGCATGCTATGTTTTCCTAATGGATTTGGTCATAGTTTTACGATAGGCCTGGACAGCGGTAACAGGTATCCTGCCAGAACTCAATTAGCTGTTTACAGCTCTGCACAGCCCTGAGTACTGGTTTCTGACTTCTCTAAGTTGAGATAATGGCTTTTTTGTGCTGAAGTTAAGCCTATGAATTCCATGAATTAAAGGTGGAGGGGGGGGGGGGGTAAGATCACTGTTGCAATGTGTAACTGTTCTGCAAGACTGTCATGGCTGACCTATGATTCCTGAACAACATGGCCGCTAGCTACAGCTTTTCGTGTATCCAGTATGTGATATCGTAACACTCCCCACAATCTTCAAACCAGTCAATGACATCACGGTCCTTTTCTTTCTCCGGCGGTGGGGGTGCAGTTATTCTTCCAGTCGATCAGTCCCAGAGTACTATGAGCCCAGCCTGATGACACCCCTTTAAGAGGCATGTAAATGACAGGCCGGGCTCACAGGAAATGGGCAGAATCACTGTTCAGTTCTGCTCTAGGAGGTCCAACGGCATTGGCATAGCTCCCAACTGTCCCTGATTTCGAGGGACTGTCCATGATTTGGAACAATGTCCCTCTGTCCCTCATTCCTCCTCATTTGTCCCTCATTTTGGTCTGATTTATATAGATGTATATAAAATGCACTTTTTATCTATCAAAACGTGTTTTTCAGCACTAAATCTTTCATCTGATTTCTAAATTGCTGCATTTGTAAATTCCAAAAGCCAATATAAAGGAATAGTAGTGGTAAAAAAGCACTTATGGGTTTAACCAATCTTGTTTTTTTGTACAATTCTCCTTTAAGGGGGCGTGGCAAGGGGTGTGTCCTATGCCTGCATACTTTTGCTGATAGGTGTCCCTCATTCCCATCTCAAAAAGTTGGGAGATATGTATTGGACTGAAGAGGAAGCCGAGGACACAGCTGGAATGTGGAGAGTAAGTAGTGAGTGATTGGCAATATATTTTATTTTATACGTGAATGGAAAAATAATAAAAAAAACATTGGAGATCACCTTTCAGTAAAATGGTAATGTGCCTGGGCACAAAATCAGTATCCTCTGGATGTTGAATGTGCACAGCAAAGTAGGACCACATTATTATTCTGCATGCTGTTGGGATTGGAGTGGTGACAGTTGCCATGGGTTACTGTGCTGCACACATCCTTGTTACCCTCTCCTCTGCCTTACTAAATAAGACTAATGGTTCAAAGGGAAGAGCCAGAGCTGCTGGGCTGCCAGATAAGGCTATCGATAATATAGCTGCAAATCACGTTTTATTAACCTATAGATTTTCTGTCACAGGAAAGAAGCTTCAACAAATGAGAAGGCTGGAGCTTTCCCTGGCAAACAACTGCTGAAAGACAGGAGGCATTCACGAGGAAGTCAAACATGATTGAAAAGGCAAAAAATTCATTAGTTTCTTGTCATGCCGCTAAAAGGAGAAAGGAGACAATGAGGAAAGTGCGCCGATCGGCATCCGAGCAGAAGTTTGGATCGAGTCACGATTACAGGGTTCATTTAAAAATGTCCCTTGACGCTGAAACAAAAACTCTGCTGGTCTACAAAGTTTTCTTTAGATACTATTTCTGTACAATGTATCATTTGAAATAAAAAAGAGAACATTATAGTTCCATGGCTTCTTTGACTGAATTTCCATTATTTTTCATAGCAAGCAAACAGATCAAATGTGACTAAGTGGAAAAAGAAAAAAAAAAAAAAGCGTTTTGTGAAGTTAGATGAAAAAGAAACTTGTCAATTTCAACCCACCACCAATAAAAAACAGACCAGCACCCCTTGCACTCTCACAAACTAGTTAAAGTGATTATAAACAATCACCTTGTAAAACAACCCATTCAGTTTAACCACTTGCTGACCAGTCGCTGCCATTATACTGTGGCAGGTTGGCATGGCTGCGCAAACCGCCATAAGTGTGCGTCCCCCGCTTTAAGAGCTATTGGGGGTGTGCATGCGCCTGCGGCACAATGCCGGAGCCGATGCGCGGGGTCGGTGGCTGCGATGTCTGCCGATGACCTACGATCGCTCCTCAGAGAGCCAGAACGGGGATCTGTCAATGTAAACAGACAAATCCTAGTTCTGTCAGGGAAGTAGAGCGAGATTTGCTGTTCCTAGTGATCAGGAACAGCAATCTCTCTCTACTCCCAGTCAGTCCACTCCCCCCACAGTTATCAACACCTCCCTGGGGAACACTTAACCCCTTGATCGCCCCCTAGTGTTAACCCCTTCCCTGCCAGTGACATTTTTACAGTAATCAGTGGCTATTTTTTAGCTCTGATCGCTGTATAGATGTCAATGATCCCAAAAAAGTGTCAAAAGTGTCCGATCTGTTCGCCGCAATGTCGCAGTCCTGCTTAAAATTGCTAATCACAACTAAAATTTATAATAAAAATGCCATAGATTTTTTCCCTATTTTGTAGACCCTATAACTTTTGTGCAAACCAATCAATATACGCTTATTGCAATTTTTTACCAAAAATATGTAGAAAAATAAATATCCAAATAAAAAAATATTTTTTGGATATTTATTATAGCAAAAAGTAAAAAATATAGTTTTTTTTTTTCAAAATTTACGCTCTTTTTTTTGTTTATAGCGCAACTGCAGAGGTGATCAAATACCACCAAAAGAAAGCTCTATTTGTGGGAAAAAATGGGAACCAATTTAAATTGAAGCAGTGCAGTATCGCAATAAATGGCCTGGTTATAAAGGGGGCAGATCCTTCTGGGGCTGAAGTGGTTAAAATGAAAATGATAGGCAAAACATTTTTGTATAGATATAAAAATACATTATAAATACTTTTTTTCCCTTAGAAGTGATCACATTCCCTCTGTTCTCAGTTGCATAAGAGCTGGGGGGAGGAGAAGCAGCAGTACACTGAGCTTCCCACTGAATGGCTGTGCAGTGGGGGCGTGTCAGGATAGCTAGAGAACTGACCATGGTGTGCTCTCCTGATTAGTGTGGTCAGTTATTAATAGGAAAGCAGAGGGACTGCCAGGAATACCAGGGATTTCACATAAATGAAGCAATACAAAGAGAACAGGATACTTAATCATGCAAGTCCATGGTACAGCAGCCACATATCCGGAATATGAAGTGTTGGGGTAACAAACGCTTTAATCTAGAAAAAGGCAAGAAAAAGTATGCCTCAAAGAGTAGAAAATAAAATACTACCTGAACTCTTATTGGAATTGGAAACATTCCTGGTTGAGCTTAGTGATGAGTGAAGCAATCCAGGTTCGATTTGGATGAATTTTGATGCAAATTGCATTGAATTCTATGTATGGAGGCAAATTGTATAGTCATTTCTGCCTATATGTAGGACCACTAGGCAAGTTATTTAAAAAAAAGGCATGGGAAGCTGGGTACTGCTATGAGGAACCTTTGCCAATTCCCCCACCCAAAAATATTTTGTACAGTGGGGAAAGTGCTTTTCATGCAGCTTCATATTCAACATGGAAAATAAGCAAACCCTTTAATCCCTGGTTCACACTGGTGTGATTTGAAATGCGATCTGACATGTCGAATTGCATGTCAAATTGGTGGCAATGGCAATATCCTAGACTGTGCGATGCCACATTTGCGGCGCCGCACCTGTACACCTGTAGTTTCTGTACTACTTTTTGCGATGTCAGGTTGCGATTTCCATTGATATCTGTGCAGAAACCCGCACAGATGTCTGTTAAATCGCCGCTGAAATCGGGACTGTCATGCAGGAGTTGAACTCGCACTGCTTCATTCCCGCAGCTCAGTGTGAACCTGGGCTAAATGAAAGGTTTGGGGCTGCCTTAAAGGTGTATGGGGTGGTATGGAACTCTATGATTTTCACAGATAGCTCCAATGACAGTATACTTTGCATAATATTTGATTGTAAAACTGATCATTTGTTCTTTGAAACATAACTGAAGGCAAAACTTCAGTAGAAGGCCTATCAGGTTTTTATTGCTCTCTGTATCCCAGTTAGGGAGATTCACCCTCTATTTGCTATATTTACCATTAACACTGAAAATCAATAGAAAAGAAAATCGCTAATTTTGGGTTGTCCCCAGAACAGAAATAGTGGGGAAATCTTCCATTGAGGGCACTAGTTTTGGTGATCCTGATGACAACCAGGGATTCCCTGACTTTAGAGGGATTTTCTCTCACTTTTTGTTTTGGCTATGGAACAGAAAGTGAAGGAAAATCTTCCCAATTGGACACAGATGACAAAAATAAGCCTTACAGGGGTTATAACCTTCCTTACTCTATTCAAACTTTAGTTTATTGACTTTAGTTTATTTTAACATTTAGCTTGTAGAAACTGAAGCAGCAACCTAATCCACTATCATTGGAATCATATGAGCTAAATAAAGGCTTTGCGTTGCTATAAAATAGCTGCTTTGAAGAGGATAGAAATTTGCCAGTGATTTGCTGAGGCTGTCCTACCACTGACCAGTTTTTGAAAGATGTATTCTCAGAGGCTTCTGTAATAGTGAGAGTCCCTGTCTCTGGGAAAATGGGTTTAAAATAGACAGAGGACTCTCAAAGAGTCAGTTTGAGAAGCTCCAGTGGAAGTTTTGTGAGCAGAGAAAACTATGTTTTAAGTTTTCTCTGGATTTTTGAGTCTGGATCGGGGCTGTAAACTTAAAGAGTCCAAAGAGCATTGGGTGGGATGCAGTCTTCAGTCTTGAGTCCAGGTTTTCCATAAATGTTGCAGGTTGTGTATGTGTTCAGGTGTGTCCAGGTGCACACATTTTTTATAAGGCAGATCTGAGCATAGCTCAAAGGAGGTGGAGTAGGAGTAGGAGTTGGTGTTGGAGCAGTTGCTGCAGCCAGGAAGGAAGTGTGCTCCTGTTTAGGAACCAAGGCAATTAGAATAAAAAGGTGAATATATCATGGGTTGGGGACTGCTCCATTCCTAATCAAATTGAAAACCACATTCATCTCCCATGGGACTTTGTTGCAGAAAATTAGACACAGGCAAGATAGATTTTTTGTATAAAAGTAAAAAAACATTATATATCAAGATTAAAAATGTCTCTAATATATACAATCAAATTCCTGGTCTGGTATTTAAATATTCTCCCATACTCTTCTAACAGGGAGTGGTGATACCATGTACATAGTCTGATAGTTGAATAACCACCAAACTGTCCCAACGCATTTTGACTGCATTCAGTCTTTTTCAGGGGATATGTGAGGTGGGAATATTCCTAAATATATTACAAAACCATAAAAATATTACAAAACCATAAAAATGGACTAAGGTCATCAACTTTAAGGCCCCCTTCAGACGAGGCGGACTCCGCTTGCACGGAGCCCGCCTCTGTCCGTCGGCTCAGCGGGAGATCTGTCCGTTGATCTCCGCTGAGCCGGCGGATGACAAGCCTCTCTCCGCTCACTGAGCGGGGGGGGCTTGCGAGCGCCGCTGATCTCTATGGAGAGATCGGATGAAAACGGACAGTGTGTCCGTTTTCTCCCGACCTCACCCGATCCGATCCACCAGCGACGGATCTGGACGTGTGGCCATACGTCTGCTTTTGGCGGATCGGACTGGATCGGATGTCAGCGGACATGTCTCCGCTGACATCCGACGCTCCATAGAGTAACATGGAGCGCCCGTTCAGATCCGCCGTCAAAACTGACAGGCGGAACTGAACGGGCCATCCGTGTGAAAGGGGCCTAACTCACATAGGTCGATAAACCAGATGTAAACAAAAACGTTTGCAAATTTTGTAAACAAAAAATTGGCTGCAGCATATCTTGTGGGACCCCAGTGTGGATGGTAAGGTCATACAACCCACAGGGGATCAGGGATGGCCAAGCAGAGGCAGAAAATGCAAATCTAACCATATACAGTACTTGTAAATCTGAGAATATAAATATTAAAAGAAAAAAATTGTATATTGTGGATTTAATAAATGTATTATGGTAAGCCAATAAGGTTCTATATAAAACATACCCAACCAGCAGTAAGTAGACATATGTTTGAAGTGGAATATGCTAGAATGTAAACAGGGGTATATAATATAAGTGATCAATAATAAGCACTAATACCTGTATATGAAAATATTATATGGTAGTAAGTGCAAAAAGTATCCACATGTCGTTTGCAAATTAGGAGACTATAAAGGAGCTATAAGCAGGGAGATGTTCATAGGGCTTACCTTAAGAGAGACCATCACCAAGTGATCCTGATGGCTGGGGCAGAGAAATTGAACTGCTGTATTTATGCTGGTAAAAAGGAGGTGGGTAGATTTGCATAACTGTTATCAGCTGAAGTCATCAAAACGATCCCCCTGGCATCCTGGGCAAATTGTCCAAAGAATGCCATTACTTCCGGGAGACGCGCGGCCGCTACTGAACCAAGGCAACAACCTTGAGATGGCACTTCATGTGGGAGAGGTTCCAGTCAGTGAACCAGAGAGTTGTGCCAGCGGAGAGAGTCTGGGAGACCATAGCTGAGAAAACTGGGAAGGAAAGTCCTAGGGACCAGAGGAAACCTTGAGTCAAAGAGGAATAAGAAAGCCTGGAGGTATCAGGAAATACCCTTCCTAGAGACCAGGACTGGGCTTGCACAACTTGATACTGCGACTGAGGCTGAGTGAGCCTTAAGAGCCAGGTGGCTTGGCATTTTTCATTTGTTGTATTTTTGCTGGGGAAGAACCACTGTGTGGGCAATCCATGAGTGTATGAAATTTAATTTTGTTACTTTTAATAAAAGTGGGCTACCACGCCCTAAAACTGAAGTTCCTATTTACTGTTAATATCACTGAAAAATGCATCCACCAATGAGCTAGACATCCCCCATATTGCACTTATAATTCTTTTAGGAACATACCGATCCATACTTTGTGTCTCTGCATTTGGTCCTGATCTTTTTGATTAGGATTTGACCAAAATTGTGAGAATTCTTTTAAATTTCTCCTTTTGGCTAAATACATTGAAGTCAATAGGGAAGACAAAATTAGGGTGTTGTTTGTTGTTTGTTGTTTTTTACGGATGCAATGTGGCTCCTGAGGGCTACAGAAGCCCCTTTTAGCTATGCTGGACCTTTTTTTTTTGTGTGCCACTGTTTGACTTTTTGAAAATGAAAAATAGTAGAAAAAAAGGTAACGGTGCTTAAAGACTACATGCATAAAAACAGAACTATACAAACGACAATAAATAAAATGAAAAAGCTACCCCAAAAATAGCCCAAGACCCCCTAAACATGTACATCTTTTTTCCTTAAGCAAAGTTCACATAAGCAGTGCAATGAAGAAAAGTGAGTGTCTACTTCAGCAAAAAAAAAAATTGCAAATTTAGCCATGAAAAAGCATAACTTTTTTTCTAAATATAGCAGAGGAATAATGTCTCTGGTATATGTGATTGTATTAACTGCCTATAACGAATTGTTAAAGATTTCATTTTTCTGTCATCATTTGGAACAGCAATATAATGAAATAGTTAAATGAATCACCATGCAAATGAAATCCAAGAAAAAATTATGCTGGCAACATGACATATCAGCAGCAGCTTTATTGCATGATCGATTGAAAACTACTTAAATATTTATGTAATGCCTGAAATATACACTTATTTGGAGTGTGGTTTCTATCACATATATTTATATAAATTAAGTAACATTGCATGCAGTGAGGAGAGAGAAATGAATAATTTATGGTAAACCTGTTTTGCTACAACTTAAGAGTTTATTACAGTGACAAGAATCAGACCTGGAGCGTAATTCAGAAAAATGTTACATGTAAATATACCGAATAACTCAACTGCATCTACAATATGGTTGGTGCGTTGAGGAGAAGTCTTTAACCAGTTCATAATGGGGAAAGAGGGCTTTCAAACCATGACTGTGCTTTTGTACCAGGTACAGTAAGAAATATTATTCTCTTGATTATAGTTAGGACAGTTTCCTTATTTCATTTATGTTCTTTGTTATAGTTTTTTCTCCTTTTGTTTACTTGATCATTATTTGGAACTATCCCTTTACATTTTTTTTTTTTCAGTTTTTGATTAAGCCCCCATACACACGAGTGCGACTTGTCATGCGCTTGCCAATTTAAAATTGCATGACAAGTCAGACCCTATTTGTGCCTAGGGTGCAGTTCAAATCGGTTCGACTCCAACTTGCACGATTTTGAAAAGGTTCTTGCACTATTTTTGGGGATTTCATGTGCGACTTGCATAGACATCTGTGCACGTAGACGCACAGATGCCGGCAAACTGCACATGAAATCACACTAACTGGCTGCTTTGAAATTTTTCGATTTCAAAGCCTGAACCAGTGCTTACGATGAAAAAACAAAAGCAAAAAAAATGAGGCTAATAAGAACAGGTCGTGAAAACTCGTTACACTCCTAAAACCACCAAAACACACTCCAAGCAAACGTTTTCTATATATACATTTCTCAGTAGCCACAAAGATCAATGCACCAAACCTAATGCCCCGTACACACGATCGGATTTTCCAACAACAAAACCGTGGATTTTTTTTCCGAAGGTTGTTGGCTCAAACTTGTCTTGCATACACACGGTCACACAAACGTTGTTTTCGGAACGTGAGAACGCGGTGATGTACAACACGTATGACAAGCCGAGAGAAAAAGGAAGTTCAATAGCCAGTGTGGCTCCTTCTGCTTGATTCAGAGCATGCGTGGACTTGTGTACACACGATCGGACTTTCCGACAACAAGTTTTGTTTCGGAAAATTTGAGAACCTGCTCTCAAACATTTGTGTGCAGAAATTCCGACAGCAAATGTTCTATTAGAGTATACACACACGGTCGGACTTTCCGACAACAAGCTCAACGTTTCCCGTCGGAAAATCCGACCATGTGTATGCGGCATTATTGTAAATCCTGTTTTTCCTTAGTAAGAGTAGCAGTGATATCATCACTGTGCTGTACATAGCTTGTGCAGAGCTGTGGGAGGGACTCAGCAAGCCCCACCCACTACAGGCTTCCTGTAGAAAACTACAGAGGGGCAGAGACAAGATTAGTCACCCTGCACAAGAGAGAGCTGCAGTGACCGGTTATTCTTACAGGAAGCTCCTGCACAGAGGTAACATTTCACACTGAATTAGTGCAAAGATCTGGATTACACATCACTTTTGTATTTAGACAATATTTTCTGACTCAAATGCATTTCTCTAAAATGCAGAAATTTCAATAAATTTTTTTTTTGAGGTAATGAAAATTGTCAATTTCACTTATCCCTAGCAGTAATGATAAGTTAGAATTTGGTTTAAAAAAAAAATAGTTGCTTTTGTTTCATTAACAGTTATACTGCGGCAGGTTGGCTCCCCTGCGTGAGCCATCGTAGCTGTACTTTGGCCCTTTAAGATGCTTTAGCAGGCATGCGCACGCCCACAGCGTGTCCCCGGAGCCGATGCATGTGCCTGGTGGGTGCGATTAACCGCCGCAAGAAACGGGACCTGTGTGTGTAAACACACAAATCACGGTTCTCTCAGGGGAGTAGAGACAGAACGTGTGCTCCTACTAAGTAGACACACTGATCAGTCTCCTCCCCTAGTCAGTCCCACCCCCCCCCCCCCCCACAGTTAGAACACACCTAGGGAACACACTTAACCCCTTGATCACCCCCTAGTGTTAACCCCTTCCCTGCCAATGACATTTATACTGTAATCAGTGGCGATTTTTAGCTCTGATTGCTATATAAATGTCACTGGTCCCAAAAAAGTGTCAAAAGTGTCCAATCTGTCCGCCACAATGTCGTAGTCACGATAAAATTTGCTGATCACTGCCGTTACTAGTAAAAAAAAAAACATAATAAAAATGCCATAAATCTATCCTCTATTTTGTAGACGCTATAACTTTTGCGCAAACCAATCAATATACACTTATTGCGATTCTTTTACCAAAAATATGTAGAAGAATACATATTGGCCTAAACTGAGGAAATTTGTGCAAATAAAATAAATAAAAAACGCAGAGGTGATCAAATACCACCAAAAGAAAGCTCTATTTGTGGGGAAAAAAGGACATCAATTTTGTTTGGGTACAACATCGCACGATCGCACAATTGTCAGTTAAAGCGACGCAGTGCCGTATCGCAAAAAATTGCCTGGTTAGCAAGGGGGTACATTCTTTCGGGGCTGAAGTGGTTAAAATATATTTTCACTTTTGCATGTTTATTTTTTTTACATGTTCTCATTCACATGGCATAACTTAAAGTGTTACTAAACCCACAACAGTAAAATCAGTCTGTATCTGCAGTAAAACATGCTTGTTATACTCACTGTGGAACATAAGGGGTTAATCCTCTGCATTGTGTCTTCTCTGATCCTCCCCTTCTTCCACAGTCCCCAAACCATCATGGGCAAGCTGAACATGATCAGTTTGGTGTGTACTGTTAGAAAGCTTTTTTTCTTTTCTTGGGAGAGTGCATGTGATCAGCACAGGGCCAATCAGCACTGTCCAGACAGAGGGTCCGGGGCCCTGCAGCCCCATAGGACAGTCAGGGGAGAATGAAAACTCCTCCTACAAGCTTTAACCAGACACTGACAAAAGTCACAAGACTGCTCAAACTGCTAATGGGGAAAGGTATTTAGCAGTTTATATTTATTAAAACTATTGCATTTCCATGTTCTGGGTACTGCGAAAGACCAGATATAGTGAACGTAGAGCCCTGGGTTTAGTAACACTTTAAAGATAAAATTTAGCTATAGCAATTTTTACATTGTTACATTGGTCCAACTTACCAATGTAAGTTTGTATGTGCCAAACCTGTTGTATCCTTAGACATGGGAACTGTCAAAAAATTTGTTTCGTTTCGTTTCCTCCCGTTTCGTATATAAAAAAATTCGTAATTCGTAATTCATGTACGAAATTCCGTTCGAATTCGTACGAAATACGAATTTCGTATGAATCGTAAAAAAAATTCAAATCGTTACGAATCGTTTGTAAAGTTATGAATCGTTACGAATCGTTACGAATCGTTAACGCGGCTAATGAATTGTCGGTTCTCATAACACAGAGAACAATTCGAATCCAACTACAAATATCGAATTTCAATTTCAAGTTACGAATCGTTACGAATCGTTACGAATAGTTACGAATCGTTAGTAAATCCAACTACAATAATCGAATTTCAACTAATATGAAAGAAAATATAATAGCGTATATAACGAATGCTTCGAATGCTTCGAATGAATTCGAGATTCAGTATATCTAATATAGAGAACTGTTCCTGCACAAAGTGTCATTTTTGCAGGAAAAAAAGCTATTTAAAATCACTCGCGGCTAATAAAAAGTCGGCTACGTAACACAGAGAACAGTCATTCATTGATAAAAAAAAAAAAAAGCGTAGGGGTCCCCCCAAATTCAATAACCAGGCCCTTCAGGTCTGGTATGGATATTAAGGGGAACCCCAGCCAAAAAAAAAAAAATGGCGTGGGGTCCCCCCCCCAAATATCCATACCAGACCCTTCAGGTCTGGGATGGATTTTAAGGGGAACCCCGGCCAAAAAAAAAAATGGCGTGGGGTCCCCCTCAAAATCCATACCAGACCCTTATCCGAGCACCCAACCTGGCAGGCCGCAGGAAAAGAGGGGGGATGAGAGCGGCCCCCCCTCCCACCTGAACCGTACCAGGCCACATGCCCTCAACATTGGGAGGATGCTTTGGGGGTCTGAGACCCCCAATGCACCTTGTCCCCATGTTGATGAGGACAAGGGCCTCATCCCCACAACCCTGGCCGGTGGTTGTGGGGGTCTGCGGGCGGGGGGCTTATAGGAATCTGGAAGCCCCCTTTAAAAAGGGGACCCTCAGATCCCGGCCCCCCCCCTGTGTGAAATGGTAAGGGGGTACCCCTACCATTTCACCAAAAAAGGTGACAAAAATAGTAAAAATTACAGGAGACGGTCTTTGACAATTCCTTTATTAAAATCTTCTTTCTTCTTTCTTCATCCTTCGGTTTCTTCATCTTCTCCTTCCGTCATCTTCTTCCATCTTCTTCTTCCTCCGATCCGCTTCTTCTTGCGCCGGTCTTCTCGTCCTTCTCGTCCGGCATCGGCGTCTCTTCTGGGCCGCTCCGCGCAATGGGAGGCTCCCGCTGTGTGAGGCTTGGCTCCGGCTGACAGGTCTTTTATAACGGAGGGCACCTGGTAACCCCGCCCCCTCTGATGCACGGGGACATCATGGGGACTTCCCTATGGTTTTCCCCATGACATCAGATGGGGGCGGGGTCACCAGGTGCCCTCCGTTATAAAAGACCTGTCAGACGGAGCGAAGCCTCACAGGAAGAAGAAGATGGAAGAAGAAGATGCAAGAAGAAGATGGAAGAAGATGACGGAAGGAGAAGATGAAGAAAGGAAGACCAGTAGAAAGAAGAAAGAAGATTTTAATAAAGGAATTGTACCTTTTTTGGTGAAATGGTAGGGGTACTTTTGTACCCCCTTACCATTTCACACAGGGGGGGCGGGATCTGGGGGTCCCCTTGTTAAAGGGGGCTTCCAGATTCCGATAAGCCCCCCGCCCAGACCCCCACAACCACCGGCCAGGGTTGTGGGGATGAGGCCCTTGTCCTCATCAACATGGGGACAAGGTGCTTTGGGGGTCTCAGACCCCCAAAGCACCCTCCCAATGTTGAGGGCATGTGGCCTGGTACGGTTCAGGCGGGAGGGGGGGCCGCTCTCGTCCCCCCTCTTTTCCTGTGGCCTGCCAGGTTGCGTGCTCGGATAAGGGTCTGGTATGGATTTTGAGGGGGACCCCACGCCATTTTCTTTGGCTGGGGTTCCCCTTAAAATCCATCCCAGACCTCAAGGGTCTGGTATGGATATTTAGGGGGACCCTACGCCATTTTATTTTTTTTTGGCTGGGGTCCCCCTTAATATCCATAGCAGACCTGAAGGGCCTGGTTATTGAATTTGGGGGGACCCCCACGCTTTTTTTATCAATGACTTCAATGAATGACTGTTCTCTGTGTTACGGATCCGATAATTAATTTGCCGGCAATAGCCGCGAGTGATTTTAAATAGCTTTTTTTTCCTGCAATAATGACATTGTGCAGGAACAGTTCTCTATATTAGATATACTGAATCTCAAATTCATTCGAAGCATTCGATATATCCGCTATTATAATTTCTTTCATATTAGTTGAAATTAGATATTTGTTAGTTGTTGTATTCGAATTGTTCTCTGTGTTACGGGAATCGGCAATTAGCCGCGAGTGATTTTAAATAGCTTTTTTTTCCTGCAAAAATGACACATTGTACAGAGACAGTTCTAAGCACGGGAAACATGCCCCCCCTTCATAGGCATACTATAGAGTATATAATATATAGAGGGGGGCATGTTTACCGTGCTTAGAACTGTCTCTGTACAATGTGTCATTTTTGCAGGAAAAAAAAGCTATTTAAAATCACTCGCGGCTAATTGCCGATTCCCGTAACACAGAGAACAATTCGAATACAACAACTAACAAATATCTAATTTCAACTAATATGAAAGAAATTATAATAGCGGATATATCGAATGCTTCGAATGAATTCGAGATTCAGTATATCTAATATAGAGAACTGTTCCTGCACAATGTCATTTTTGCAGGAAAAAAAAGCTATTTAAAATCACTCGCGGCTATTGCCGGCAAATGAATTATCGGATCCGTAACACAGAGAACAGTCATTCATTGAAGTCATTGATAAAAAAGCGTGGGGGTCCCCCCAAATTCAATAACCAGGCCCTTCAGGTCTGCTATGGATATTAAGGGGGACCCCAGCCAAAAAAAAAAAAATGGCGTAGGGTCCCCCTAAATATCCATACCAGACCCTTGAGGTCTGGGATGGATTTTAAGGGGAACCCCAGCCAAAGAAAATGGCGTGGGATCCCCCTCAAAATCCATACCAGACCCTTATCCGAGCACGCAACCTGGCAGGCCACAGGAAAAGAGGGGGGGATGAGAGCGGCCCCCCCTCCCGCCTGAACCGTACCAGGCCACATGCCCTCAACATTGGGAGGGTGCTTTGGGGGTCTGAGACCCCCAAAGCACCTTGTCCCCATGTTGATGAGGACAAGGGCCTCATCCCCACAACCCTGGCCGGTGGTTGTGGGGGTCTGCGGGCGGGGGGCTTATCGGAATCTGGAAGCCCCCTTTAACAAGGGGACCCCCAGATACCGCCCCCCCCTGTGTGAAATGGTAAGGGGGTACAAAAGTACCCCTACCATTTCACCAAAAAAGGTACAATTCCTTTATTAAAATCTTCTTTCTTCTTTCTCCTGGTCTTCCTTTCTTCATCTTCTCCTTCTGTCATCTTCTTCCATCTTCTTCTTCCATCTTCTTCTTCCATCTTCTTCTTCCTGTGAGGCTTCGCTCCGTCTGACAGGTCTTTTATAACGGAGGGCACCTGGTGACCCCGCCCCCATCTGATGTCATGGGGAAAGCCATAGGGAAGTCCCCATGACGTCCCCGTGCGTCAGAGGGGGACGGGGTTACCAGGTGCCCTCCGTTATAAAAGACCTGTCAGCCGGAGCGAAGCCTAACACAGCGGGAGCCTCCCATTGCGCGGAGCGGCCCAGAAGAGACGCCGATGCCGGACGAGAAGGACGAGAAGACCGGTGCAAGAAGAAGCGGATCGGAGGAAGAAGAAGATGGAAGAAGATGACGGAAGGAGAAGATGAAGAAACCGAAGGATGAAGAAAGAAGAAAGAAGATTTTAATAAAGGAATTGTCAAAGACCGTCTCCTGTAATTTTTACTATTTTTGTCACCTTTTTTGGTGAAATGGTAGGGGTACCCCCTTACCATTTCACACAGGGGGGGGGCCGGGATCTGGGGGTCCCCTTGTTAAAGGGGGCTTCCAGATTCCTATAAGCCCCCCGCCCGCAGACCCCCTCAACCACCGGCCAGGGTTGTGGGGATGAGGCCCTTGTCCTCATCAACATGGGGACAAGGTGCATTGGGGGTCTCAGACCCCCAAAGCATCCTCCCAATGTTGAGGGCATGTGGCCTGGTACGGTTCAGGTGGGAGGGGGGGCCGCTCTCGTCCCCCCTCTTTTCCTGCGGCCTGCCAGGTTGCGTGCTCGGATAAAGGGTCTGCTATGGATTTTGAGGGGGACCCCACGCCATTTTTTTTTTTGGCAGGGGTTCCCCTTAAAATCCATCCCAGACCTGAAGGGTCTGGGATGGATATTTAGAGGGGACCCCACGCCATTTTTTTTTTGGCTGGGGTCCCCCTTAATATCCATACCAGACCTGAAGGGCCTGGTTATTGAATTTGGGGGGACCCCTACGCTTTTTTTTTTTTATATCAATGAATGACTGTTCTCTGTGTTACGGAGTGATTTTAATTAGCTTTTTTTTCTGCAAAATTTACACTTTGTCATTCGAATCATTCGAATTCATTCAATTCATTCGTTATATCTGCTATAATAATTTCTTTCGAATTAGTTGAAATTCGATATTGGTAGTTGGATTCGAATAATTTGGAGCTGAAATTCGTAAACGGAATTTTTTCTGCAAAAATGACACTTTGTGATTCGAATTCATTCGAATTCATTCGTTATATCCGCTATAATAATTTCTTTCATATTAGTTGAAATTCGATATTTGGTAGTCGGATTCGAATAAATTCGGCGACGAAATTCGTAAACGGAATTTCGTATTCCGTACGGAATTCGTATTCGAAAAAAAAAAAAATTCGTACGAATTTCGAAAAATTCGTACGAATTCGAAATTCGTACGAATTTTTCGAAATTCGTACGAATTTCGAAAAATTCGTACGAATTACGAATTCGGACGAAACTAATCGCACATGTCTAGTATCCATGTGGAAGCTGAAAATCACTGTGGTAGGCACCATACTACAGTGAATGCCACTAGTTTCTGCATCCTGTGTTGAGCAACTGCTCTGCCGTATTGCTCAATGGGCACTATTCAGAGAGAATGCAAGGTGTTCTCTGATTGAACAAAGTGGAGGTTGTGATGTCACTGCCCCACTTTCCACCTCATCCAATTGATAATGCTTTGCATTCATTTAGAAAATGCAACGTTTTTTCCTGAATAGCGCTTGTGCCAAGCAAATCAGAGACTGTACCAATATAAAAATTGCCATACCTATACGTCAACTTCAGACCAATGTAAAATATTGCTACTTACATTTTACTTGAACTTTTATGAATACTCAGAAGCTGAAGTTTGCTTTTGCCATGCTGAGGAGGCTCTGCTATGCAGGGGGGGGGGGGGGGGGGGCTGGGGAGTTATTATTTAACATACTTAAAGTGTCATTAAACCCAGACTATGAAAAACTCTCATTACATGCTATAGGCGTGTGCACAGGGTGTGCTGGGTGTGCCTGGGCTCACCCTAATCACCCTATGTGGTAACGATTTCCCCTACTTCATGGCACCCCTGTATCTCCTCTGCAATGCTCCCAGCTTCCCCCTTCTCCTTTCCCATTGGCTGCTTCGGGGGATGCTTCAGGATGGATGAATGAATGAACACAGTGAGTGATCTGTACCGATTGCTCCTGTGTTCATTCTTAACTTAAGAATAGCTCTGTCCTCAGTCCTTTTCTTTCTGTTTAGACCCTTGATATTTCACAAAAGCCCCCCAACAGGGCTTCTAAAAAAATAATACAAAATAATATTGTAAAAAATTATTAAAAATAATAAAAATAAAAACTACTGACACCGTCCCACTGCCCTACTGACACCATCCACTGCTCTGCTAATATACACACGTGTGATTGTGCTCTAGGGTGCACACCCTAATGCAATAGGCTACGCACACCAATGGTACATGCTATACAGAGAGTTCATACTCACAAAGCCAAAACAGCATTTGTTTGGTGTAGAGTGAAATATACCTGGTTGATCCTGCCTTCAGCTGTCCCTCCCATATTCTCTGTGTCCCCACTGCAGGTTGAGATTGTGTAGACCAGCTGGTTTCCTCTACTGAGCATGCTCAAATTTGAGTTCCCTTCTAAGCTCTTCATTTCCTGCTTTTTTAAATTTGTGCAGCACACATGTCTATAGACTAGAGTCACACATGTGGGCGTATACACAATGGTAAATGGCACTCCCCTCCCTCCTCCATGTCCTCCTATTGCTACACACTATGGGGGCAGAATGCTGATTGATTACATTTACTAAGAGACTCACAAAAAAGGTTAGTTTTAATATAATTCAGTATTAAAGATACAGTATCTAATGTAATTGCCAATACCTGTAAAGTAAAAAATGGAGCATTGAATGCAGATGCCATCTGAACAAAATGAAAACTAGTGCCAAACATCTCTGCCTACACCAAATATATTCACAAAAAAACACATCTGATGTTCAATATACATTTATTGGTAGCTGTAAAACAGTTTACTACAGTTTACAGTTTACAGTTTGATATTTATAATCTAATTTGAATTGCTCTTCTGAAAATGTTTTTTTTTTTTAGTAATGTGACTGGCACAGCACCAATCAGGGCTGGCCAGACACAGACTCACACCATGGAGGGCATACATCAGCAGAGTAATAGAAGCCCCTCCCAAAGATCTTTCCCTGTAGATGCCAAAGAACAGGGAAAGATCATGTGACCACACAACAGTGTTGCAGGTATTTAGATGATTAAAAATGAAAAAAAAAAAATACCTGCCCTGTTTACTGTTAATTTTCTAATTAAGAAAATTACAAATTTTGAGCTGTCAGTAAAACAGGAACAGAGGGTAAATCTTCCAATTAAGACATTTGTTCTAGTGACCCAGGTAACAATTACAGATTCACTCACTGGAAACATTTCCTTTCACTCCCTGTACTGGCTATGGGACACAATGTGAAGGAAAATACCTGCAATGGGACAGAGATGGCAAAATTAAGAAGTTGAGAGGGGTATAACCCTACCTTATGCTATCTAAAATGAAAAAATCTTTGCCTTTAGTTCTACTTAATGCTTCAGAGAAAAGCAAACAATGGGCAAACTGAACAACGCTCTTTTAAAACATGTGCGCTTGTACTCAATGTGCCATATGCATAAGCTCAAACAAATTCATATCTATATTTATATATATATATATATATATATATATATATATATATATATATATATATATATATTTACATTTACAATTAAATTTTCAGTAATCACTATACTCCAACATTTTATAATTACAAATTCATGTGCAAACATAAAAAAATAAAAAATAAAATGAGAAGCAAAATGAATAATGTCCAATATATATATATATATATATATATAATCTAGTCCAAAAAGTTATTAGGTGCAAATAAAGAATCAATATAACTCATTCCAGGAAATGAATGTGCAAATAAATAAATCCAAACTTCAATTAAGGTCACAGCTCCAGCAGCTGAGACTAATTCAGTGATAAAGTGCTAGCGGTGCAAGAATTAGCGATCAAAGTGCTCCAGTGTTCATGTGCAACTCTCATGCAAAGCAACTTACCAGAAGCAAAGATCTCACACACAGGATATCTAAATGCACTTGTGGATATAAAAGGTATGAAAACTCCACCCACCAGCTCAGGACGCCATTCGCCTCATGAGGATCACAAACCAGAAACTCCAGTTTCACATTTCACTCACAGTAATGTACACCAGTTAAAATAAAAAAGATAGGAGAAGCCTCATAGTACAGTAAACTCCAATAAAAGTTTTATAAATATTGCAATTGCAGATTCAGTAGCATATACAACAGTATATCAAACAGCATTCTGCTCTAAGCACTGCTTCAAGTTCTGACAGCATGTGTGCACAATGACATCGCAAGAACAGCTTGGCCGACACGTTTCCCCCCAAAAAGGCATCTTCAGGATATCATTAACATGAATTTAAATCATTAAAAATTTTACATTTAAAATGAATAAAAAATAATAAATCCAATAGTTGACCCAGAGGGACATACAACCTATAATGGTCCCAAAAAATAACAACCATTTGCTGTGAAATGTACAGACAATACAACATAGAGAGTGCATGTCACAATCTAATAAAAAAAATATAATTAGCAATTGTAATATTAAAAAAACTAAAAGGCAGGCAATGTTCTAAATGTAGCTATTATTAATATAACAATTGATGTCCCAACTTATATTTAAATTGAATTATCCAGCGAGTGTCTTGTCAGGATATGTGTCTCCTATGATTATTACTCCATCAATGAGGGGAAAATTTCTTAATTCCTATTAATTTCAGAAAGGAAGGATCAGAAAATGTTTTAAGAGACTATGTCCCCTGAATCCATTACGGATGTTGGTAAAGTGCTCCCCAATCCTTACACTAAATGCCTGTGTGGTCTGCCCCACATACTGCAGACCACATGGACACTGAAGGAGATAAACAACACTTGTAGTAGAGCAGGTTATAAACTCCTGTATGACATATTGTTTAGAAGTAGCATGAGAAGAGAAAAGTGCTGTTCGAACGGTCTTACTGTTCCTGCATATATAGCACCTTCTACAAGGATAAAATCCCTTAAGGTTGCCAAACTTCTCCATTTTTGGGGGTCTGTACACAAGACTGATGATAGCATCCCTCAAAGTACATGCTTTTTTGAAAATCACATAAGATATAAAGCTATTAGCTAATAGGGATGAGCCGAACACCCCTCGGTTCGGTTTGCGGCAGAACATGCGAACAGGCAAAAATTTGTGCGAACACCGTTAAAGTCTATGGGACTGGAACGTGAAAAATCAAAAGTACTCATTTTAAAGGCTAATATGCAAGTTATTGTCATAAAAAGTGTTTGGGGACCCGGGTCCTGCCCCAGGGGACATGTATAAATGCAAAAAAAAGTTTTAAAAACAGACGTTTTTTTGGGAGCAGTGATTTTAGTGAAAGTGAAATATTCCTTTAAATATCGTGCCTAGGGAGTGACTATAGTATAGTGTAACAAATAATTCAGCGCTGCCCTTAAAGATAGCAGCTAACACAGCAAATTAGATTAATGGCAAGGCAAAGAGAAACAAATAGTGTAGCGCTTAGAATATAACGTGACACATAGGTCAAATAGGGGTAGTGAACCCAAATAACAAGTGAATGAAATTAAACAAAGGATCATATACAAATGTGATGAACACAGAAATATAGTGAATGTCCAAAAGAAAACCAAATCAGCGATTTTCAGTTCGAATAGTTCATAAGCTTCTTGTGAACAAATCAAACATTTCTTGTGACAAACTTCATTATAAATATCCCAACAGTGAACCAGGATGTGTAACTGAAGTGAAGGGAACCACCACCACAAATATAGGTGGCTTACGGGAACGTTTGAACACACAAGAACATATGTTCTGTGAGTCAAACAGGCTTGTGTTGTATGTACAACCGATGGGAATGGACACTGGAACCATCAGATGCCTAGAATGGAAACTCCTGACTATCCTCAAGATGAAAGTTGTCTTTATGGGTTTGTCTCATAAGGGACAGTAATCAGATGTCCATGGATGTAATAGGGGTAGTTTAAAGGAGGAAAAACAAAAAGGGCCACATAGCGTAATTCTGTTGAGTACAAAAAAATACATTTTAATGAAAGTTAGAAAGCTCACATTTAGCAGGTAAAAAGCAGCACTTAAAAATCAAATGGCGGCAGTGGAGAACTTACCAACGTGTTTTTATATTTATATTTATAGAAAATATGACCCCCTTCATGAGAGCCAAAATCCTGTGTGTTTGCAATGTGTCTAATGTTTACTTCCGGTTTGGAAAAATGGCGCACCAGATGTGTTCCAAACCTCTCCCTAACCTCAGACCACCAGTGGAACGCATATGCATCCCAAACCTCGATATGAGTAGCTGATGGCGTGTCATCCCTCGTCAACATAGGACAGGGTAAACGCAGAAGAGCACGTCATGGCGCAGTGACGTCATGCGCCTCAACAGCTCAACAGGCGTGCGTTCCACGATGAAATAGCGAGAGACAAACTGCGCTCAATGACGGGACGATGTTGCGTGACACGTTAGTGGCACGCACTTGGAGGATGTAAATAGAAAAGCCTAGTTAGTAGAAAGTGTGATGTTAACAATTTCATACGAATACGAAAAGGCTCAATGACATTATAAACACTATTTATTATCTATTAAATAAAATCCTTGGCACATGGATTGAAAACAGGATAAATTAAAAAATAATTCATAATAAATAAAAATTGACAAATTTACGCATTAGCTCACCTCTGAACACAGAAGGGCTCCGTCAATTTGATCAAAAGCTTTCAATTTGAGTTGCTGAACACATCTCTCTGATCAAAAGTGTCACGCAACATCTTCCCGTCATTGAGCGCAGTTTGTCTCTCGCCATTTCATCGTGGAACGCACGCCAGTTGAGCTGTTGAGGCACATCACGTCACTGCGCCATCACGTGCTTAATAATAAACCAGCCCAAACTGTATCCTCATAATACAATTCCACTATCTTCCACCAGGTATTATGTACGCCCCCTGCAAAGTTCAGTCTGCTTGGTGTCCATTAGGGATGAGCCGAACACCCCCGGGTTCGGTTCGCACCAGAACCTTCGAACGGACCGAAAGTTTGCGCAAATTTTCGAACCCTATTCATTATAATGGACGCAAACGTTCGAAATCAAAATTGCTAATTACAATGGCCAATATGCATGTTAATGTCATAAAACAGGTTTGGGGACCCGGGTCCTGCCCCAGGGGACATATATCAATGCAAAAAGAACTTTTAAAAACTAACGTTTTTTCGGGAGCAGTCATTTTAATGATGCATAAAGTGAAAAAAAAAGTGACATTTTCCTTTAAATATGGTACCTGGGGGGTGTCTAAAGTATGCCTGTGAAGTGGCATGTGTTTCCCGTGTTTAGAACTGTCCTTGCACAAAATGACATTTGTAAAGGAAAAAAAGAAGCCATTTAAAACCACTTGCGGCTTTAATGTCATGTCTTGTCCTGGCCGCCATATGGCTTAAAATCCTTGAGAAAAATGGCATGGCTACCCCATCACCCGGCCCCCCCCACCCCAGCCCCTTTGGGTCTTGTATGGATATTAAGGGGGACCCCGCACCCAAAATAAAACCCTATACCTACAACCCTTTATACTCTGAACAGCAGTATATAGGTGGTGCAAACAAGACACGGACTGTAGGTTTGTTCTTAAGTAGAATCTGAACAGGTACATTATGAAGTGTAGCTCCATCCCAAAAAAATCAATTTTTAAGCTTTTTGGAGAACATAGGGAGGGGTTATCACCCCTGTAACATTTGCTGTCTTTGCACATCTGTTCAGAACATGTCACCTCACTTTCCGTCCCAATGACAAATGTTTTTGGAAAAGTGGGGTTTTAATTGAAACAAGGATTGGTGATAAAGCATCAGTAGAGGGAGATACCTTTTTCCCAAATTAAATCTAACAGGATAGAATTTCCCTTCCTAGGGGTAGATTTCCTCTCACTTCCTGTTTTCTCTTTCCGTTTGCAAGCAGGAGTCGTTTGTAAGTTGGATGTTTGAAAGTAGGGGCCTGCCGTATATACTCTGCAGAAATTTGCCCTATTAGATGTTGGTGTAGCCACAAGACTGGTGGGCACAGGAATGGGCCCTGCTGTGAGTTAATAGATCAAGATTTGTACTTGCATGCACCTGTTGAACCGGGCAGAAAAATTGGGCCTTTGGTGGTGGTGGTGGTGGTGGTGGTGGTGGACGGTGTTGCCACAAGACTGTAAGCCCTCACAGTTACTCTTGGTGGGTGCAGGAATGGGCCCTGCTGTGAGTTATTAGATCAAGATTTGTAATTGCATGCACCTGTTGAACAGGGCAGAAAAATTGGGCCTTTGGTGGTGGTGGTGGTGGACGGTGTTGCCACAAGACTGTAGGCCCTCATAGTTACTCTTGGTGGGCGCAGGAATGGGCCCTGCTGTGAACTATTAGATCAAGATTTGTAATTACACGCCCCTGTTAAACAGGGGCTGAAAAATTGTGCCTTAGGGCTGGTGCCACAACACTGCAACCCCTCACAGATACTGTACTCTTAGCACAGCAATGAGACCTGTTGCAAAGCATTGCCTAAAAATTGTAATTACACGCCCCAACAGGGGCTGAAAAATTGTGCCTTAGGCACTGGTGCTGGTGCCACAACACTGCAACCCCTCACAGATACTGTACTTGGAGCACAGCAGTCACACCTGTTGCGAAGCATCTTTTTAAAAAATTGTAATTACACGCCCCTGTTATACAGGGGCTGAAAAAAATTGTGCCTTACTGTGGCACTGGTGCTGGTGCCACAACACTGCAACCCCTCACAGATACTGTACTTGAGCACAGCAGTCACACCTGTTGCAAAGCATTTTTTAAAAAATTGTAATTACACGCCCCTGTTAACAGGGGCTGAAAAATTGTGCCTTAGGCACTGGTGCTGGTGCACAACACTGCAACCCCTCACAGATACTGTACTTGGAGCACAGCAGTCACACCTGTTGCAAAGCATCTTTTTAAAAAATTGTAATTACACGCCCCTGTTATACAGGGGCTGAAAAATTGTGCCTTAGGCACTGGTGCTGGTGCCACAACACTGCAACCCCTCACAGATACTGTACTCTGAGCACAGCAATGAGACCTGTTGCAAAGCATTGCCTAAAAATTGTAATTACACGCCCCAACAGGGGCTGAAAAATTGTGCCTTAGGCACTGGTGCTGGTGCCACAACACTGCAACCCCTCACAGATACTGTACTTGGAGCACAGCAGTCACACCTGTTGCGAAGCATCTTTTTAAAAAATTGTAAGTACGCGCCCCTGTTATACAGGGGCTGAAAAATTGTGCCTTAGGCACTGGTGTGGTGGCATGGATCATTGAGGAGGAGGAAGAGGATAGTCAGTGAACATAACAGGACAGTCACTCAGCATCAGCATAGGCAGTCTTGAAGGGATGTGACATTATAAATTATTCCGTTATATCCGCTTCAGGTGCCTGGTAGCTGGTGGTGATCCAAGACTGATTCTTTTTTATGAAGGTCAGTCGATCAACCGAGTCGGTGGACAGGCACACCCTATGATCGGTGACAAATCCTCCAGCAGCACTGAATGTGCGTTCGGAAAGAACGCTGGATGCAGGACAGGCCAGTAGCTCAATTGCATACTGTGCAAGCTCTGGCCAGTGATCCATCCTCCGGACCCAGTAAGCCAGAGGATTTTCGGTGGGAAAGGTGTCCAAGTCTGACCTTGCCCCTAGGTCTTCCTGCACCATGTATATCAGACGCTGGCGATGGTTGCTGGAACCGATCATACCTTGGGGCTGCGGACTAATAAATTGTCTGAACGCATCGGTCAGACGTCCACCTTCCCCACCGCTCCTTCTGCTACTGACCGAAGCCTCAGCAACTCGTCGTCCAGGACCAGGAGTTTGTAACCTCCCAGTTTCTGGGAACGCGTTGCACAGACCTTTCTGCAAAGCCTCCCTGAGATGTCTCATCCTCTGCTCCCTCTGCGACGGCAAGATAAGGTCCGCAACCTTACCCTTGTACCGTGGATCAAGGAGAGTGGCCAGCCAGTAATGGTCCCTCTCCTTGATCCGAAGAACACGAGGATCCTTCCGCAGGCTTTGCAGGATCAGGGAGGCCATGCAGCGTAGGTTAGCTGAGGCATTCGGTCCGGAGTCTTCTGGGTCACTGAGGATGACATGATCGCCAGCCACCTCCTCCCAGCCACGTACAAGTCCACTGGTTTGTTGGGACTGTACATCATCCCTAAAAGACTGCTGCTGCTGATGCTGAGTGCCAGGCTCCACCTCCATGCTCACACAATCCTCCTCCTCCTCCTCCTCATCCTCATCTTCTTCCTGTGTGATGGGTGGGACAGAAGGAACACTGTCTGGATAAAGGGGGCCTTGAGAGGCAAGGAAGTCCTCCTCTTCCTGCCTCTGTTCTGCCTCAAGTGCCCTGTCCATTATCCCACGCAGCGTATGCTCCAACAGGTGGACAAGAGGTACAGTGTCACTGATGCATGCACTGTCACTGCTCACCATCCTCGTGGCCTCCTCAAATGGTGAGAGGACAGTGCATGCATCCCTGATCATGCTCCACTGGCGTGGGGAAAAAAAGCCAAGCTCCCCTGACCCTGTCCTGGTGCCATAGTCGCAAAGGTACTCATTGATGGCCCTCTGCTGTGTGTGCAGTCGCTGCAGCATGGCCAACGTTGAGTTCCACCTGGTGGGCATGTCACATATTAGGCGGTTCTTGGGCAGGTTCAGCTCCTTTTGCAGCTCAGTCAGCCGAGCACTGGCATTATAAGATCGGCGGAAATGCACACAGACTTTCCTGGCCTGCCTCAGGACATCCTGTAAGCCTGGGAACCTGCCCAAGAACCGCTGCACCACCAGGTTGAGGACGTGAGCCATACAGGGCACATGGGTGAGCTGCCCCTGTCGCAGGGCGGAGAGGAGGTTGGTGCCATTGTCAGAAACGACCATTCCTGGCTTAAGCTGGCGTGGCGTCAACCACCTCTCGGCCTGCCCCTGCATAGCTGCCAGAACCTCTGGCCCAGTGTGGCTCCTGTCCCCCAAACACACCAGCGCAAGCACGGCATGGCATCTTTTTGCCTGCGTACTTGCGTAGCCCCTTGTACGCCTACGGAGCACCACTGGTTCCGAGGACAGAGCACTGGAGGAAGAAGAAGAGGAGGGGGTGGAGGAGAGAGGTGTGTCACAACCAGTAGTAGCATTTTGGAGGCGTGGTGGCGGAACAACCTCCAACACTACTGCACCTTGTCCTGCATCCCTTCCAGCTGCCAATAGAGTGACCCAATGGGCCGTGAAAGAAAGATAACGTCCCTGTCCATGCCTGCTGGACCATGAGTCAGCGGTAATATGCACCTTACCGCTGACCGTCCTGTCCAGCGAGGCATGGACATTGCCTTCCACATGCCGGTAGAGAGACGGAATCGCCTTCCGTGAGAAAAAGTGGCGTTTGGGAACCTGCCACTGAGGAACCGCACATTGAACAAACTCACGGAAGGGGGCAGAGTCTACCAACTGAAAAGGCAGCAGTTGAAGTGCTAGCAATTTAGCCAAGCTAGCATTCAACCGCTGGGCATGTGGATGGCTGGGAGTATACTTCTTTCGACGGTCCAGCAGCTGGGGCAGGGAAATTTGCCTGCTACAATCGGACGTCGGTGTACTTGGTTGTGACACACCTAATTCTACACCTTCAGTCCTCTCAGAGCAGCTTTCAGAGAGGACTGAAGATATAGTGGGGATGGAGATCCCAGCTGATGAGGAGCAAGGAGAGGTCCGCTTTGTTCTTTGGTGTGGGTCTTTTATGTGTGCTTGCCAACGAGCTGCATGGCAGGTCGACATATGTCTGCTCATGCTTGTGGTGCCCAAGCGGCTGATGTTTTGGCCACGCGAGATACGCTTGAGACAAATATTGCAAATAGCAGTGGTGCGATCTGATGCACTCGTCTCAAAAAAGGCCCACACCAAAGAACTTTTCTGATAACGTGCAGAGGCAGCGCCCTGCACAGGCGGAGCTCTGCGGTGTGGTACAGTTGCTGTGCTGGCCTCTAGCTGGCCTCCAGGGGGCATCCTGCCTCGTTGGACATGTGACGCTGCATCCTCCTCCTCCTCCTCCTCCTCCTCTCTCCCTTCAGGCACCCACGTGGAGTCAGTGACCTCATCATCCCCTCCCTCTTCACCACTAGAGCAAACCTGGCAGTAAGCTGCAGCTGGTGGAACAGTACTGCCAGATTGCTGTCCTTCAGCATCCCCTCTCTCTGCGCGCACACTACTGCCTTCCTCAAGCTGGGTATCATCATCCGAGCCTTCGAATCGTTGGGCATCCTCCTGGAGCATGTACCCAACACTGTGCTCAAAGAGTTCGGGGGACTCCTCAGGAGGACATGGTGGGTCTAGGGAAGGGGTGGCTGATGATGCCATTGAGTACGCGTTGGCAGCTGCTCTGCCAGTATGCTGAGCCAGGGTGAGAGAGGATGAGGAGGATGAGGAGGGCTTGGTCATCCATTCTACCAAGCCTTCAGCATGATGCGGCTCCACATGTCCAGCTGCCGAAAACAAAGACAAGCGTGTCCCATGGCCACGTGCTGATAACGATGCACGACCATGTCCACGGCTAGCACTGTTGTCTCTAGAAACAGAGCCTGCCTGCCCTGTGTTCTTGCCTCGGCACGCTCTGCCTCTCCTTGGCGGTCTTCCAGCCATTGTAGTCGGTAGTGTATATAGTATAAAAAATGGGTGCTGCTGAGAAGAAAATATAGGAGCTCTGTGTGCTGCCACTAACACACTAGAAGTCCTATGGGTGCTTCTGGGAAGAAAATATAGGAGCTCTGTGTGATGCCACTAACACACTAGAAGTCCTATGGGTGCTGCTGAGAAGAAAATATAGGAGCTCTGTGTGATGCCACTAACACACTAGAAGTCCTATGGGTGCTTCTGGGAAGAAAATATAGGAGCTCTGTGTGATGCCACTAACACACTAGAAGTCCTATGGGTGCTTCTGGGAAGAAAATATAGGAGCTCTGTGTGATGCCACTAACACACTAGAAGTCCTATGGGTGCTGCTGAGAAGAAAATATAGGAGCTCTGTGTGATGCCACTAACACACTAGAAGTCCTATGGGTGCTTCTGGGAAGAAAATATGGGAGCTCTGTGTGATGCCACTAACACACACTAGAAGTCCTATGGGTGCTTCTGGGAAGAAAATATAGGAGCTCTGTGTGATGCCACTAACACACTAGAAGTCCTATGGGTGCTTCTGGGAAGAAAATATAGGAGCTCTGTGTGATGCCACTAACACACTAGAAGTCCTATGGGTGCTTCTGGGAAGAAAATATAGGAGCTCTGTGTGATGCCACTAACACACTAGAAGTCCTATGGGTGCTTCTGGGAAGAAAATATGGGAGCTCTGTGTGATGCCACTAACACACTAGAAGTCCTATGGGTGCTTCTGGGAAGAAAATATGGGAGCTCTGTGTGATGCCACTAACACACTAGAAGTCCTATAGGTGCTTCTGGGAAGAAAATATGGAGCTCTGTGTGATGCCACTAACACACTAGAAGTCCTATGGGTGCTTCTGGGAAGAAAATATAGGAGCTCTGTGTGATGCCACTAACACACTAGAAGTCCTATGGGTGCTTCTGGGAAGAAAATATAGGAGCTGTGTGTGATGCCACTAACACACTAGAAGTCCTATGGGTGCTTCTGGGAAGAAAATATAGGAGCTCTGTGTGATGCCACTAACACACTAGAAGTCCTATGGGTGCTTCTGGGAAGAAAATATAGGAGCTCTGTGTGATGCCACTAACACACTAGAAGTCCTATGGGTGCTTCTGGGAAGAAAATATAGGAGCTCTGTGTGATGCCACTAACACACTAGAAGTCCTATGGGTGCTGCTGGGAAGAAAATATAGGAGCTCTGTGTGATGCCACTAACACACTAGAAGTCCTATGGGTGCTTCTGGGAAGAAAATATTGGAGCTCTGTGTGATGCCACTAACACACTAGAAGTCCTATGGGTGCTTCTGGGAAGAAAACATGGGAGCTCTGTGTGATGCCACTAACACACTAGAAGTCCTATGGGTGCTTCTGGGAAGAAAACATGGGAGCTCTGTGTGATGCCACTAACACACTAGAAGTCCTATGGGTGCTTCTGGGAAGAAAATATAGGAGCTCTGTGTGATGCCACTAACACACTAGAAGTCCTATGGGTGCTTCTGGGAAGAAAATATGGGAGCTCTGTGTGATGCCACTAAACACTAGAAGTCCTATGGGTGCTTCTGGGAAGAAAATATGGGAGCTCTGTGTGATGCCACTAACACACTAGAAGTCCTATGGGTGCTTCTGGGAGAAAATATAGGAGCTCTGTGTGATGCCACTAACACACTAGAAGTCCTATGGGTGCTTCTGGGAAGAAAATATGGGAGCTCTGTGTGATGCCACTAACACACTAGAAGTCCTATGGGTGCTTCTGGGAAGAAAATATGGGAGCTCTGTGTGATGCCACTAACACACTAGAAGTCCTATGGGTGCTTCTGGGAAGAAAATATGGGAGCTCTGTGTGATGCCACTAACACACTAGAAGTCCTATGGGTGCTTCTGGGAAGAAAATATGGGAGCTCTGTGTGATGCCACTAACACACTAGAAGACCTATGGGTGCTTCTGGGAAGAAAATATGGGAGCTCTGTGTGATGCCACTAACACACTAGAAGTCCTGGGTGCTTCTGGGAAGAAAATATGGGATCTCTGTGTGATGCCACTAACACACTAGAAGTCCTATGGGTGCTTCTGGGAAGAAAATATGGGAGCTCTGTGTGATGCCACTAACACACTAGAAGTCCTATGGGTGCTGCTGGAAGAAAATATAGGAGCTCTGTTTGCTGCCACTAACACACTAGAAGTCCTATGGGTGCCTTTGGGGTGCAATGCTGTGCTAACAGCACTGCGGTTGGTACTACTGCAATACTGTACTAACAGTAAGCACGCACCAGACTAATCCCCAGCAGCAACTAAAAACACACTAACTGTGCAATCAGCAGCAATGAACGATCAATGACTTAGGTAGCAATGGTTTAGCAAAGAACTAGCCAATGGTTTAGCAAAGAAGAGCAAATCTTTCTGGAGCAATGAATCAAGCAAAGACAGAATCAGCAGACTGATCTCTCCTCATGTGACCGGCGCCGATGGCGTGGCGGCCTTTTTAAATGGTGGGGCGTGTCATGTGACCGGCGCCGATGGCGTGGCGGCCTTTTAAATGGTGGGGCGTGTACTAAAGCCCCTGAGCTTAAAGTTGTCACTAAATGATATATTGCTCACACATGCCATAGTTATATGTGGAATTGCACCCCAAAATACATTTTGCTGCTTCTCCTGTATGGGGATACCACATGTGTGGGACTTATTGGGAGCCTAGCCGCGTACGGGGCCCCGAAACCCAAGCACCGCCTTCAGGATTTCTAAGGGTGCAAATTTTTGATTTCACTCCTCACTACCTATCACCGTTTCGAAGGCCATAAAAATGCCAAAATAGCACAAAACCCCCCCAAATGACCCCATTTTGGAAAGTAGACACCCCAAGCTATTTGTTGAGAGGCATGGTGAGTATTTACAGCTCTCATTTGTTTTTGAAAAACTTTGTGACAAAAAGTGAGATCTGCAAAATACTCACCATACCTCTCAGCAAATAGCTTGGGGTGTCTACTTTCCAAAATGGGGTCATTTTGGGGGGTTTTATGCCATCTGGGCATTCCATGGCCTCCGAAACTGTGATTGGCAGTGAGAAGTGAAATAAAAAAATTACACCCTTAGAAAGCCTGAAGGCGGTGATTGGTTTTTGGGGTTCCGTACGCAGCTAGGCTCCCAAAAAGTCCACACATGTGGTATCCCCGTACTCAGGAGAAGCAACAGAATGTATTTTGGGGTGTATTTCCACATGCCCATGACATGTTTGAGCAATATATCATTTAGTGACAACTTTTTGTAAAAAAAATATATATATTTTTTTTTTTTTCATTATTCAATCTCTTGGGACAAAAAAAAAAAAATATTTAATGGGCTCAACATTGCTCTCATCAAATAGCTTGGGGTGTCTACTTTCCAAAATGGGGTCATTTGGGGGGGGTTTGAACTGTCCTGGCATTTTATGCACAACATTTAGAAGCCTATGTCACACGTCACCCACTCTTCTAACCACTTGTAGACAAAGCCCTTTCTAACACTTTTTGTTTACATGAAAACATATTTTTTTTTGCAAGAAAATTACGTTGAACCCCAAACACTATATATAATGTTAAAGCAAAGGCCCTACAGATTAAAATGGTGGGTGTTGCATTTTTTTTTTCCACACAGTATTTGCGCAGCGATTTTTCAAACGCATTTTTTGTGGAAAAAATACACTTTTTTTTATTTTAATGCACTAAAACACACTATATTGCTCAAATTTTTGATGAAATAAAAAATATGATCTTAGGCCGAGTACATGGATACCAAACACGACATGCTTTAAAATTGCGCACAAACACGCAGTGGCGACAAACTACATACATTTTTAAAAAGCCTTTAAAAGCCTTTACATGATACCACATTAGATTCACGGAGGAGGTCTAAAATTACTGCCCTCGATCTGACCTTCGCGGTGATACCTCACATGCATGGTGCAATTGCTGTTTTACATATGACGCCAGACCAACGCTTGTGTACGCCTTTGCGCAAGAGAAGGGGGGGCAGGGGTGCTTTTTTTTTTTTTTTTTTTTTTTTTTTTTTATTTTTAGCTTTTTTATTTTATTTTTAAACTGTTCCTTCCATTTTTTTTCGGCGCTGTGATTGGCCAAGCATGCGGGGTCACAGTGCATGCTTGGCCAATCATCAGCCAGCAATGCACTGCGCCGGCCGCGCCGGCTGCGCCGGCCGCAATGCATTGCGGGGCCGCTCGCATCACACGAATGTGATGCGAACGGCCCAAATAGTTCTGGGCTCGCCGAGCGAGCGAACGCCCGGTGCTCGATGCGAACGTGGGTTCGCATCGAGCACCGGGCCCATCCCTAGTGTCCATGCTTGACCCTGTCATTGGTGCTGATTTGGTTTGGCTGAGGGTCTAACGGTATGTGTCGCATGGTAGTTTTGTCATTTGGGGTCCCTTGGGGGGAATAATTGGGTGAGAGCTAGCCAATTTTGCCCATCAGTGTAAATATTGCTCAAATATGCCATGCTTGTTTGTTTCTTCAATTATATCTTTAAATGTTCTTTTCTACATTATTAGATCCGGGTACGAACTCTCATAGTGACCCTGAAGAAGCCAATGGTTGGCGAAACATGTTGGTCATTCAAACTTGAGATCCAACTGTACCCATGCCTTATATCTCTCTATAGCACCCCTACTATGTGCTGAACAGGCTGTTAGAATATGGTTGGTTGCTTCAGCCAATGATGAGATCCCATTCTCCTCTTCTCTCCATCAATGGGCCTCATCGTTGTCTGATTCATCCTTTTTACCTTTATTGGTGATTTTGCTTTGTATATTCCATACTGTCCTTTATGTTTTTTGTATTATTTTTTTACAAAAATCACGAGTATTTATCTTGATTACATCAGTACCGTTACAGTCCCCTTTGTCTATCCCCCCTTCCCCATTTACCATTTAAACCGGGATGAGGTACAACCTTTTGTGAGTTTTCCAGACCCATTCACCTACTATTTATAATGAAGTTTGTCACAAAACATTTTTGATTTGTTCACAAGAAGCTTATGAACTATTCGCAGAAAATCGCTGATTTGGTTTTCTTTTACATTTACTATATGTTTCTGTGTTCATCACATTTGTAAATGATCCTTTGTTTAATTTCATTCACTTGTTATTTGGGTTCACTACCCCTATTTGACCAGGGTGACTATAGTAAGCCTGTAAAGTGGCACATTTTTCCTGTATTTAGAACAGTCCCTGCACAAAATGACATTTCTAAAGGAATAAAAGTAATTTAAAACTGCTTGCGGCTGTAATGTAATGTCGGGTCCCGGCAATATAGATGAAAATCATTGAGAAAAACAGCATGGGTACCCCCCCTTTGGGTCTGGTATGGATATTAAGGGGAACCCCGCACATAAATTACAAAATAAAAAGGCGTGGGGCCCCCAGGTCCTATATACTCTGAACAGCAGTATACAGGTGGTCCCCGGGTTACAAACAATATAGGGACTGTAGGTTTGTTCTTAAGTTTAATCTGTTTGTAATTTAGAACAGGTACATTTTTAAAGCTTTTTGGATAACATAGGGACGGGTTATCACCCCTGTAACATTTGTTTTGCTGTCTGTGCCCCTGTTCAGAAGATTTCACCTCCCTTTCTGTCCCAATGACAATTGGAGTGTGAAAATTTTGGGTTATTAGGGAAACTAAGATTGGTGGTAAAGCATCAGTGGAGACACCTTTTTCCCACATTAACTCTTACAGGAGAAAATTGGGGTAGATTTCCTCTCACTTCCTGTTGTCTCCCTCAATTTGTAAGTAGGAGTCGTTTGTAAGTCGGATGTTTGAAAATAGGGGACCACCTGTATATACTATACGGTCTGCCCTATAGACTCTGCAGAAAATTGGGCCTTAGGTGTTGGTGGTACCAGAAAACTGTAAGCCCTCAACGTTACTCTTGGTGGGCGCTGGAACGGGCCCTGCTGTGAAATATTATATCAAGAATTGTAGCTACATGCCCCTGTTAAATAGGGGCAGCAAAATTGGGCCTTAGGCAGTGGTGGTGGTGGTGGCACAACACTGTAAAGCCTCACAGGTACTCTTGTTGAGAGCAGGAATGGTCACTGCTGTCAAATATTAGAGCAAAAATTGTAATTACATGCCCCTGTTAACCACTTTCAGACCGGACCAATTTGCAGCCAAAGACCAGGCCCCTTTTTGCGATTCGCACTGTGTCGCTTTAACTGACAATTGCGCGGTCGTGCGACGTGGCTCCCAAACAAAATTGACGTCCTTTTTTTCCCACAGATAGAGCTTTCTTTTGGTGGTATTTGATCGCCCCTGCGGACAATTTTGAAAAAAAACGCATTATTTTTAATTTTTTGCTATAATAAATATCCCCCAAAAATATATAATTAAATATATTTTTTTCCTCAGTTTAGGCCGATACGTATTCTTCTACATATTTTTGGTAAAAAAAAATCGCAATAAGCGATTATTGATCAGTTTGCGCAGAAGTTATAGCGTTTACAAGATAGGGGATAGTTTTATAGCCTTTTTTATTAATAATTTTTTTTTTATTAGTAATGGCGGCGATCTGCGATTTTTTTTTGTGACTGCGACATTATGGCGGACACATCGGACATTTTTGACACATTTTTGGGACCATTGTCATTTATACAGCAGTCAATGCTATTTAAATGCATTGATTCCTGTATAAATGACACTGGCAGTGAAGGGGTTAAGTATGCCTAGGGGTGTGTTTCTTACTGTGGGGGGGCTGGCTGTCAGCTAGTGAATGCTGATCTCTGCTCCAATCACAGGGAGCAGAGATCGGCGTCACTAGTTGCTAGGCAGAACGGGGAGATGCTGTTTATCTCGGCATCTCCCCGTTCAGCCTTCCCGTGAAACGATCGCGGGGGTCCCCGCGGCGATCGAGTCCGCGGGGACCGCGACCGGACTCACGGGGGTCCCGGTCGGCAAGTGGGTAAACAGGGGCAAAAAAATTGGGCCTTAGGCAGTGGTGGTGGGGCCACGACACTGCAATCCCTCACAGATACTTTTGTTGAACACAGGAACAAGCTCTGCTATTAAATATTTGATCAAAAATTTTAATTACACTCCCCTGTTAAACAGGGGCAGAAAAATTGGGCCTTAGGCAGTGGTGGTGGTGCCCGGAAACAAAAATATTCTTAGAAGCTATCATCATGAAGATTGAGGAGGAATAGAATAGTCACTCAGCATAATAGGATAGTCACTCAGCATATGCAGTCTTCAAGGGATCCCACATCCATAGAAAAATAAATTGGTTACATAAGCATCAGGAGCTTGGTAGCTGGTGATCCAAGACTAATTCATTTTTATAAAATGTGAGCCGATCAACAGAGTCTGTGGACAGGCGCACTCTGTGATCGGTTACAAAGCCTCCAGCAGCACTGAATGTGCATTCAGAAAGAACGCTGGATGCAGGACAGGCCAGTAGCTCAATTGCATATTGAGAAAGCTCTGGCCAGTGGTCCATCCTCAAGACCCAGTAACCAAGTGGATGTTCTGTTGGAAAGGTCTCCAAGTCTGATCTTACCCCTAGATATTCCTGCACCATGTAATTCAGACGCTGGCGATGGTTCCTGGAACCGATCAGACCTTGGTGCTGAGGACTGAAGAATTTTCTGAAGGCATAGGTCAGCCGGCCACCTTCTCCACCGCTCTTTCTGTGACTGAACAAAGCCTCAGCAACACGTTGTCCAGCACCAGGAAATTGTAACCTCCCAGGCTCTGGAAATGCATTGCACAAACCTTTCTGCAAGGCCTCCCGAAGATGTTTCATCATCTGCTCCCTCTGCGAAGGCTGGATAAGTTCTGCAACCTTACCCTTGTAACGTGGATCAAGAAGGGTTGACAGCCAGTAATGATGCCTCTCCTTGGTACCACGAATCCTAGGGTCCCTTCGCAGGCTTTGTAGGATCAGGGAGGCCATGCAGTGTAAGTTTGCAGAGGCATTCTGGGTCACTAAGGATCAAATGACCCTCAATCACCTCCTCCCAGCCACGTACAACTCCATGGGTTTCTGGGGACTGAAAACGATCCCTTGAAGACTGCTGCTGATGCTGAGTGTTATCCTCCACCTCCATGCTGACACAATCCTCCTACTCTTCTTCTTCCTGTGTGATCGGCAGGCCCGCAGGAATACTATCTGGATAAAGGGGGCCTTGAGAGTTAAGGAAGTCCTCCTCTTCCTCCCACTGTTCTGCCTCAAGTGCCCTGTTCATTATTCCACGAAGCGTGTGCTCCAACAGGAAGCCAAGAGGGACAGTATCTCCAATGCATGCACTGTCACTGCTCACCCTCCTCGTGGCCACCTCAAATGGTGACAGGACAGTGCATGCATCCTTGATCAGTAGCCACTGGCGTGGCGAAAAAAAGCCAAGCTCCCCTGACCCTGTCCTGGTGCCATACTCACACAGGTACTCATTGATGGCTCTCTGCTGCATGTGCAGTCGCTGCGACATTGCCAACATTGAGTTCCACCTGGTGGGCATGTCACAAATGAGGTGGTCCTTGGGCAGGTTGCATTCTCTTTGAATGTCAACCAGCCGAGCACTGGCATTATATGACCGGCGGAAATGACCACAGACTTTCCTGGCCTGCCTCAGGAGAGGAGGTTTTTTTCATCAGTTTAGGCCAATATGTTTTCTTCTACATATTTTTGGTAAAAAAATTGCAATAAGCGTATATATTGATTGGTTTGCGCAAAAGTTATAGAGTCTACATAAGAAGGGAATGATTTATGGCATTATTATTCTTTTTTTTTTACTAGTAATGGCGGCGATCAGCGATTCTTATCGGGACTGCGACATTGCAGTGGACAGATCAGACACTTTTGACACTTTTTTAGGACCATTGACATTTATACAGAGATCAGAGCTAAAAATAGCCACTGATTACTGCATAAATGTCACTAGCAGGGAAGGGGCTAACACTAGGGGATGATCAAGGGGTTAAGTGTGTTAAGTGTGTTTCTAACTGTGAGGGGATGTGACTGACTGGGGGAGCAGACGCACGCACCCCTTATGGCTCTTGAAGGAGCCACCTTATATATACGGCGATTTGCGCAGGAGAGCCAGGATCCGGTCGGGAAGCGGTTAAATTCTATTACTTATACTCGCCCTGTTGCTGTGTCTGCTTTATTACATCTATTGTTCTCTCTTTCTCCCTCTTATCAGATAGAGGTAATGTAGACTGCCTGGAGATACCGACAATCACTTGTGTTTTATTTGCTCCACATTCCCACTGTTTTAAGGTTTTGCATGCAGCTCAATTGCTGATTCTGCATTAAAAAGTTATTTTCTGTAATATTTGCATATTGATGGTGGTGCTTATGCCATAACACTATCAGAGAAAAAATTGTCTATGCAAAAAAAAAAAAAGCAGAGAAATTATGTTATGGAAATCACAATCAAATAAAAAGCTTATTTCCAGAAAATAGCAGATATAAACAAAAATAGAAAAATAAGGAAATAGTACAGTACAGGAGCATTTTAATACGGTCATGCAACTTGCCTAGAGCTGGGTACACATGGGCCGAAAAACATCCAAAAATGGTCGATTCGGCAGCAACCGGCCCATGTGTACAGCTCCCTGTCTGACAGAAGCTAGTCTCACAAATGGCTTCTGTCTAATGAGTATGCTGGAAAACCAGCATCCAATGGCTGCGAGTGCTGATCAGTGTGTTCTGATGTGGGGATGTCCCCCTGTAGGAACACAACAGCTCAGCAGGGAAGATCGCTGCACTAACATTACTTGTGTTAGTACTGCGATCTGTACGTTTTTTTTTTTCGCTCAGCCTGCTGGGTTAAATAAAAAAAGAACTTACAGTGTGTATTCAGCTGGCCATAAATAGAAATTCAAATGAAAATTTTTAGAAAAAGTAATTTGTGGGAACATTTTCAGAACGTTCTCAGAACATTAATTTGTCGTTTGAAAGATTTTGTTTGCTTTTAACATTTGATTTTGGAATGAATAACCACAAATTTACCACATAGGCAGGAGGAGGATCTACGAGGCACCTGGACAGGAGGAGGATCTACAAGGCACACTGACAGGATTAGGATCTACGAGGCACACTGACAGGAGGAGGATCTACGAGGCACACTGAAAGGAGGAGGATCTACGAGGCACACTGGCAGGAGGAGGATCTACAAGGCACACTGACAGGGGAAGGATCGGCGGGGCACACTGTCAGGAGGAGAATATGAGAGGCACACTGACAGGAGGAGTAGCTTGATGTATTATAAGTATTATTGGAGCACTGTGAGTAACTTGGGGCACTAGGATTCATTTTGGAGTAACTTGGAGTACTGGGAGCACCTTTAGTAATGAGAGTAAATAAGAGTAACTTGGATTACTGGGAGTAATTAGGAGTAACTTGGATTACTAGGAGTAATTGGGAGTAACTTGAAATTCCTAGGGGCAATTTGGAGTAACTGGTGGTAACTTTGAGTAATTGGGAGCAACTTGAAGTAACTGGAAGTAACTTAGAGTACCAGGAGTAATTTGGAGTAACATGGATTACTGAAAGTAATTTGGAGTAACTTGGATTGCTGGGAGTAATTTGGAATAACTTGGATTACTGGGATGTATTGGGAGTAATTTGGAATATTGGGAGTATTTGGGAGTAACTTGGATTACTGGAAGTAATTAGGAGTAAACAAAATAAATTAAATTCCTGTGCTCAGCCAGAAAAAAATGGTGGAGACTGCTCCAACTCTAGTATCCTCAATGCTGGCCCCAAAACAATGAAACGAAAAAAAATTGGTGCGCTTTCCCTTTACATTACGAAAACATCAACTAATTATTTCATGAATAGGTACACCTAGAAATATTCTGTCTGTTTGCTGCAGGGGTTGGGTCCTGTGTTCTGGGATATAGCTGCAGAGAACACACTCTTTTCCTCCCATCCTCTCTCATTCAGGCTCCACCCACTCTCTCTCATTCTGGTTCCCTCCATGCTCCTAGGTACAGGCCCATCCTTCAATATGCCTCAGTACAGGCTGTTTTCCTATCCTTCCTATCCTTACTATACCCCTATACTTTCCTGTACACTCTCCTTCTCATCTTCTCCAGTTCAGTCTCCTCCCCACCCTATCCAGTACAGGCTTCTTCCCCATTCCTTATAGTAGAGGCTCCTCCCCTCAGCATCTTAAGTACAGGCTCCTCCCCCTATTTTCCCCAGAGAGGCGCCTTCTCCTCATCCTCTCCAATGCAGGCTCCCCCTATTACAGCCATTACAGGCTCCTCTCTGATCCTCTCTGGTACAGACTCCTCCCCCAATCTTTCCTGAAACAGACTCCTCCCTTAATCTTTCTCAGTATAGAGTTCGCTCCCCTCTTCTTCAGTATAGATTATTTCCCTCATCCTCTCAACTAGACCCTCCACCCAACCTTTCCAGTACAGGCTCTGCCCCTTTTGCTTACCAATACATGCTTCCCCCATCCTCACCAGCACAGAATCAACCCCCCCCCCCATTCTCTTCAGTACAGTCTCCACCCCCATTTTCTTCAGTAAAGGTTCCACCCACCATCCTCTACAGTGAGGGGTAGGCAACCTCGGCCCTCCAGCTGTTTTGAAACTACATGTCCCAGGGGACATTGCAAGACCCTGACAATCACAGGCATGACACCTAGAGGCAGAGGCATGATGGAATTTGTAGTTTCACCATAGCTGGAGTGCCGAGGTTGCCCATCCCTGCTCTACAGTACAGACTTCTACCCCAGTCTCTCCAGTACAGACTCATCCCCCTATTCTTTCTAGTACAGGCTTCTCACCCAATTATTTCCAGTAGATGCCCCTCCCCCGATCCTTTGCTCCTCCTGCAACCTTTCCAGTTAAGGCTTGCGCCATCCTCCTCAGTAAAGGCCCCTCCCCTTATCCTCTCCAATACTGGCTCCTCCTCCCATCCTTTCCAGTATATCCTCATTGCCCCCTTTCTCCATCTTTCCCATTATTCCTTCACTTATTACAAACTGAACCTCCAATATACTGGCCCCTAACTTTTCAGACCCTCTGCTGCCTCAACTCATTCTGCTTCTGCCCATTGCATCTTCCTTATCTGTCCATCAGTATCTCTACATTCCCCTTCCACAGTTTTTTCAGAGATATTAGTATTCTCTAATGCTCGTAGTAGCGTACCGTGTTATAGAAAACAAAATAAAGATGTTTTCTGAAAGTGTCCTTATATAACCTCCTCACCTGTCCATCAGCATCTCTACATCTGCCTTTCACATTATACGATGTAAGTATAATGCTCATAGCAGCGTACCCAGTTATAGAAAGAAAAATGAAGATGTTTTTTGAAAGTGTCCTTATATAACCATTCCTGTTATTTGAAATCTGTCAGCTATACACAAAAAACATGAAAACTGAGTCCAGTTACAAAGTTCTAAATCAGCAGCTATACAGAAAAAAGGAACACTTGCTGCGTTTTACAGGCTACAACATCATATAGTGTAGAGTATGCAACATACGACTTAAAACACAATTATAGAATACCAAAGAGAACTATCCTGCCCTTATCCTACTCTTAGTGCAAATTAATCAATTGTGTGAAAAACTTAAATATGAAAAACATATAAATAATGAACTGCAACTCCAAGTCAGAACAAGCGACTCATAAAAAATAAAAAAAGGTGAAACTTGTGCGCTTTTCTCATTATTAACATCATATGTGTAAATAAAAAATATATGTGAAAACAATCACAGTGACAATTTAAGTTTTGCTGTAAAAACATATAAATATACAACATGTGACCAAAAAGTAGTGACCAAAAAGTCACTACAATATAAACATAGTCCTTGGTATCATAGAAAAACAGTTAGTCCTTTGACACTTCCCAGACTGCAAACAAAGTAAAAACACACTGGATCCTAATGGATATCTCATGTCTGTCTTTGTCTAAAAACAAAGAGGTGAGTGAAGGTGCTCAGATGAAACCTCCACCACATACAATACACGCCTCTTACCAGATCCCGAGATCTCAAGTTATAGAGATCATACACGCTGAAGATGTAACTCAAGAGTGCAGCTCCAACAGGGAGACCTATTCCGCTGTAAGCAGGGTGTGTGTAATAATCTGAGGATATCAGACCAGCAAGACTTCAATGTGTAACCAGTTAAAAAACAAACATTTTTTTAAAACTAAGTTGCACTTACAATTATGAAGTTAAAAACCAGCAAAACAATAATAAAGCACAGCAGCGGTCAGCTCCAGCCTGCTCATGCTGGATAACGTCTCCGAAATGGCTCCACCCGATGCCTTTCCCTGTACTAGGCATCTTACTCTCTCTCTATATATTGGGAGTATTTGCTAAATGGGAACTTGCTGGTCTGAAATCTGATTATTAGGCATACCCTGCTTACAGTGGAACAGGTCTCCCTCGTTGCAGCTGCAATCTTGAGTTACATCTTCAGCATGTATAATCTCTATAACTTGAGATCTCAGAATCTGGTAAGAGGCGTGTGTTATATGTGAATATAATCACAGTGACAATTTAAACATTGCTCAAAAACATATAAATATAAAACATGTGATCAAAAGTAGTGACAAAAAAGTGACTACAATATAAACATAGTCCTTGGTATCATAGAAAAAAAGTTAGACATTTGACAATTTACAAATAAAGTAAAAACACACTGGATCCTAATGGATATCTCATGTCTGTCTGTGTCCAAAAACAAAGAGGTGAGTGAAGGTGCTCAGATGAAACCTCCAGCACATACAACACACATCTCTTACCAGATTCCGAGATCTCAAGTTATAGAGATTATACATGCTGAAGATGTAACTCAAGATTGCAGCTGCAACGAGACCTATTCCGCTGTAAGCAGGGTGTGCGTAATAATCTGAGGATATCAGACCAGCAAGTTACCATTTTAAAAATACTCCCAATATATAGAGAGAGAGAGTAAGACGCCTAGTACAGGGAAACGCGCTGGGTGGAGCCATTTCTGAGACGTTATCCCGCACGAGCAGGCTGGAGCTGACCGCTGCTGTGCTTTATTATTGTTTTGCTGGTTTTTAACTTCATAATTGTAAGTGCAACTTAGTTTTTTTTTAAAAAATGTTTTTAACTGGTTACACGTTGAAGTCTTCCTCTCTCTTTCTCTATATGTTGGGAGTATTTTCTAAATGGTAACTTGCTGGTCTGATATCCTCAGATTATTACGCACCTTATCACCCAGCTTACAGCGGAATAGGTCTCCCTCCTTGCAGCTGCAATCTTGAGTTACATCTTCAGCATGTATAATCTCTATAACTTAAGATCTTGGAATCTGGTAAGAGGCGTGTATTGTATGTGGTGAGGTTTCATCTGAGCACCGTCACTCACCTCTTTGTTTTTGGACATAGACAGACACAAGATATCCATTAGGATCCAGTGTGTTTTTACTTTGTTTGCAAATTGTCAAAGACTAACTTTTTTTCTATGATATCAAGGACTATGTTTATAGTGTAGTCACTGTTTGGTCACATATTTTATATTTATATGTTTTTTGAGCAATGTTTAAATTGTCACTGTGATTATTTTCACATATATTTTTTATTTACACATATGATGGTAATAATGAGAGAAGCGCACTAGTTTCACCTTGCTTTACAATTATAGAATAAGCAAGCATGGTTTGCCAAAAATCAAAACTATATTTAGATTTTAAAAACTAACATACACGGCTTGACTACTACAATAAAACAGAAAAAAAATATTACAAAGAAAATGTTTGCCACAGCACGGCCCAAGAAGAGACAGAGAAGAGACAGAGACACCGACACCGACACCGACGCCGACGGAAGAAGATGCCGGACGAGAAGGACGAGAAGACCAGCGCAAGAAGAAGCGGATCGGAGGAAGAAGAAAATGGAAGAAGAAGATGGAAGAAGATGAAGGAAGGAGAAGATGAAGAAACCGAAGGATGAAGAAAGAAGAAAGAATTTAATAAAGGAATTGTCAAAGACCGTTCCTGTCATTTTTACAATTTTTGCCACTTTTTTGGTGAAATGGTAGGGGTACTTTTGTACCCCCTTACCATTTCACACAGGGGGGGCCGGGATCTGGGGGTCCCCTTGTTAAAGGGGGCTTCCAGATTCCAATAAGCCCCCCGCCCGCAGACCCCCACAACCACCGGGCACGGTTGTGGGGAAGAGGCCCTTGTCCTCATCAACATGGGGACAAGGTGCTTTAGGGGTCTTAGACCCCCAAAGCATCCTCCCAATGTTGAGGGCATGTGGCCTGGTACGGTTCAGGCGAGAGGGGGGGCCGCTCTCGTCCCCCCCTCTTTTCCTGCGGCCTGCCAGGTTGCGTGCTCGGATAAGGGTCTGGTATGGATTTTGAGGGGGACCCCACGCCATTTTTTTTGGCTAGGGTTCCCCTTAAAATCCATACCAGACCTCAAGGGTCTGGTATGGATTTTGAGGGGGACCCTACGCCATTTTTTTTTTTTTTTTTTGGCTGGGGTTCCCCTTAATATCCATCCCAGACCTGAAGGGCCTGGTTATTGAATTTGGGGGGACCCCTACGCTTTTTTTTTGTTTTTTATTAATGAATGACAGTTCTCTGTGTTACAGGAGCCATCAATTCATTAGCCGCGAGTGATTTTAAATAGCTTTTTTCCTGCAAAAATGACACTTTTTTGCAGGGAAAGTTCTAAGCACAGGAAACCTGCCCCCTTCACAGGCCACCTATAGACACCCCCCAGATGTGATACTGCAATGCTGTTCTAACAGCATGCACACACATATCCCCAGAAATAAAGCACATATTGTCAGCAGCACACTAACACGCTGACACGCTGACACTGACAGAAACATAATATGCGAGGCCTCGAACGAATCGAACACCGGGCTCATCCTTACTTGTGACATATATTTTTGTTCCCATAGCCCGATGTATGTAATATGTTACATTAAACTGGAAGAAGCCTTGATAAATCTGGTTTGGAGGTCAAAATCTCCTATAAACTGTCCTAATTACACCAAAGGCTTTCTTTTTTAATGGAAGCTACCTGTTTACACATAGAGAGAGAGAGAGAGAGAGTGTGGAAGTAAGGAGGAGTTATACAACATGTACACAAGGGCCCTCTAGCTGCTGTGCATATGTTGTGATTTTTTTTTTTTATTGCTGTCTTGGGCATTTTTGGAAAAAATCATCTCACGTCCGGTCCTAAAATGGTAGTGTAGCGCTGGCTCCTGACGAGCATGCGCTATGTGTTTTTGAAAATTAATATTCCTGAAACCACAGTTGGGTTTTAGGGTTAATTCTGCTAAATTATGATTTCAGTACCAGTCTAGCTGTATTGCACTGAGTTCTACTTGCCTGCAAATGTCGCTGTCACCGCTGGCAAGTATGAGAACGCATTTTAGCTGGGTGTATTGGATGCCATTTTTCTCTCGGAACCAGCCCAGTGGGAGTGTTTATCCTGCTGTGAATTCTGGGAGGGGGTATTTAAGGTACTGAGATCACGTGTTTTGGGGTTCCGGTCCAGGCCTGGGGTGCGGATCCATGCAATTCCAAGTCTCGGGGCTGGATAGCCAGAGGCGAAGCAACTGCAGGGACAGCCCTGAATAAATATTGGGGCCTACCGATTCAAGAGTGGTCCGGTGCCGTCTCATCTAAGGAGAGGCCCAGCAACTGGAGGAGCATCCAGGGGAGGATTCTTCAGGAGAGGGCCATGCACGAGGCTGGTTTCTCGGAAGGGGCCTGGAGGCTCAGTTGAAGGACACTTTATGAATCTACACTCATACGGTATCGTACACTTTTATGCCCCTCAGTTACGCTCAAGTCTGTGGCAGAGACTTTTCCTAAAGTTTTCTACATTCAAGTCTGTGGCAGAGACTTTTCTTTACTCAACACCCAGCCGGCTGCTAGGCCTAGTGAGAGGAGGTCTATCCGGGGGTTGTGAGAATCCAGCTGTGAAACGGTTACTCTCTGGATTTCTTCTATAAGAGACTTCCTATTTTTGCAGTTCCAAAAGTACCTGGACTTTCCTCTTAACCCTCTACCCTACATTAAGAGACTGTGTTATCTTTCAAATAAATAATCCAAAAGGAAGATCAAGTGTCAGTTTCTGCATTTCTTTGGGCCATCTACCACGGGAACCCCTAGACGGAGATGAGGTAAAGAAGGTAACGGTAAGCCCAATAAAACCAGCAGCTCCTTCAGGGGTCAGTGCTACAGTAGAAAGCAAGGAAAAATCAATATATTGGTGCTTACACAACACTGCTGAGAGGAGGAGAGAAGAGTGATAGAGAGATGAGTTCATCACTGTGCCACGTCTTCTTCACTGTCCAATCACAGGCTGGGGATAAGTCCAGGGCAACCTGGGCTTAGTGGATGTGGGTTGTCCAATGTTGCCCATAAGACTAAGGACATCTTATGGCAGAAAACGATTACTGCAGGGAAAATCTCAAGCTTGAAGGTGAATATTGCAGCAAGTTGGTTTTGTAATTACATTTTTTTTTTCATAGATTTTTATTGGAAAGTAAAAAGCAGGTTTACATTGCAAGTAATTGAATTTTTTAATTGAATATTCATTTTGATCTTTCTTCCTCTGCATTCCCTGTCCTCTTCCTTATCTCTCTCATCATTCACTCTTTTTCTCTCCCTCTCTCTTTCTACTGTACATTCTATCTATCTTGCTCTCCCTCCCTTTCTCTTTATTACTCTGTATAATCTTCTATTTCTCTGTCACGTCACGTCACCCCCCATCCCCTCCAATCTCTCTCCTTCCAAAGCTCTCTAATAATTTTGCCCATCTTCCCTCAATTTCTCTTTCTGCCTATACATCCATATCTTCACTTTCTCTCTCTCTCTCTCTCTCTCTCTCTCTCTCTCTCTCTCTCTCTCGCTCAATACATAGTGTACATACACCTTCTTCTTTTATCTCCCCTCCCTTCTCTCTTTCTCTTTATTTTACCACTCCCCCTCTATTCTCCCCCTCCTCATACATTTCTTTTTGCTTCTCCCCTCTTTTCTGTTTCTTCAATCTTCCCAGCATCATCTTGATTTTATACCTGTCATATAAAACCAGATATCTACATACACCAAGCTTGTCTTATAACGTCAAATTTTATACCACAGTTACCTTCTTATGGAAAAGGAAAAGAGAGAGCTGGGGCGAGCTCTGTTCTTGTCTGCACTCCAAGCGGTTTCTAAATAGGAGGACCTGATGGAGCCTTGAGTAGCACCTGTCAAGTTAGCTTGGGTCACAGTTACCTTCTTGTTCTGTTTTGTTACCCCTGGAAAGACCACACACACCACTGTGGCCTGTTTTTTAGTAGGGTGTGGATGCAACATCAAACACCTCTTAAAGGGTCAATTCACCCAATTTTTTTTAGTTTATTGTTTTGCTAGAGAGTTAACCCACTGACTGTCTTTTATATCCCTCAGGGATTCTATTGGTAAGATCTCAGAGCTGAGTTCCTGGGTCTGCACACCTGCTGTCCCTTTTATGAGGGGTTCTCACCATCCCTGCTTTGAGTTCCAGGGTCTTCACACTTGCCTTCCCCTTTTTGAGGGGTTCTTACAATCCCTGCTTTGAGTTCCCGGGTCTTAACACTTGCTGTGCCCATAATGAGGGGTTTCCACCATTTCTGTGCTGAGTTCCCAGGTCTGCACCCCTGCTGTATCCATTATGAAGAGTCACCACCATCCCCGCTGTTAAATTATGGAGACTGTAACAGAAGTTCAAACACACAAATGTGAGCAAGAACAGCCAGAGCCCAAAAGGTGTGCAGGAACATAGGCATGAAATATGGGCTAGAACTCTTGCTGTTGGAGTATCCGTGATATATAAGAAGTCAGGAATGGTCATACTAGGCTCCACCTTTAACAAACATATAACTTTTGCATGAAACTTTGGGGTTGATTTACTAAAGGAAAAAAGACTGTACACTTTGCAAAGTGCAGTTGCACTCTGTAAGAGCAGTTGCTCCAGAGCTTAGTAAATGAGCAGAAACTCTGCTGACTTCCATCATTCAATCATGTGTAAGAAATAATGCAGTTTATTTCCTTTTCCTTGCATGTAATTGGCTATTCCTTGCAAAGTGAAGCTTTACCTCATTTACTAAACTCTGGAGCAACTGCACTTTGCCTTTAGTAAATCAACCCCTTTAAGTCCTTCTACACAATTAAGATATAGTGGGGGGAGATTTATGAAAACTGGAGCACTCAAAATCCGGAGCAGCTGTGCATAGTAAGCAATCAACTTCCAGGTTTTAGCCCTTGTTCACACTGCCGATGCTTCAAAGTCGCACAACTTTATATCCAACATCCCCGCACAACTTCATCACGGCTTGCATACGACTTCTTTAACAGAAGTCAATGCAAGTCGCGTTGAAGTCGCACCAAAGTAGCGCAGGAATCTTTTTCTAAGTTGGAGCGACTTGAGTCGCAATGATTAGAACCGTTCTATTGATGTTAACGGGGCGTAACTTGTCATGTGACTTTGAACTGTCAAGTCGTATTACAAGTCATGGCAGTGTGAACCAGGGCTTATTGTCAAAGCTTGATTGAGCAAACTGAAGTTAGAAGCTGATTGGTTACTATACGTTTGCAGCAGATTCTGGGTACCAGTTTTAGTAAATCAACCCCAGTGTGTCAACAGGATTACCCATATTTCCAGTTTCTAACTAGCTATCTAGGTGTGTGTCTTACAATTCTACAGGTTTTACTCACATTAAAAAAAAAAAAAAAATCTGTCCAGAGCAGACATTCAGAGCATTCAGAACCCCAATGCACTTACCTGCTGGCTATGTGATGTCCTGAATTATGGACAACTTTTAGGATATCCTGAATAAATTTTGTTGGAAACATCACCCCATATGAACTCATGCAGTTACAACCTTTCTGTAGGAAATTCTTTAGCAATTTACACCCCTTTGTATTAATTTTTTAGGCATTTCTTCCTATGTAGAGTCCTATAGATACAACATCCTGGCATCAGCTCTCATTTTATAAGATCCAGTGTAAGACCCTAGAGGTGTCATCATCATAAGTATAGTCCTTTACATATGATCACATCACCCTCTTGTACTCAGCTCCTCGTGTTATATAAGATCATATAGGGAGAGAGACACCCTCTTCCTCCATGACCTGACCCCCCCCCCCCCCTACTGAATCACCCCAATGTATATAGCTATATAGCATGTGGCTCCCTCCCTGCCTCTCTGCTTGCCTGCCATTGGCCAGCTGCGCAGTGTGCCGGCGCTGCCGGGAGCCTCTCTGTCTGCTATAAAGCGTTGCTAAGTACCGACTGTGAGTCTCCGAGGATGTGAGTACCGGTCCTCTCTCCATCCTTATCATACTTCTACAGCCACTTCCAGAGGATGTGTGCAACAGGCTTTCTCTATCCATGAGACCCTCCTGGAGCCTGTACCATCCCTGATATTCTCCTGGAGCTTGTACCATCCCTGATACCCTCCTGCAGCCTGTGCCATCCCTGATACCCTCCTGCAGCCTGTGCCATCCCTGATACCCTCCTGGAGCCTGTACCATCCCTGATACCGAGCGTGTACTATCCCTGATACCCCCCTGGAGCTTGTTCCATCCCTGATAACCTCCTGCAGACTGTACCATCCCTGATACCCACCTGGAGCCTGTACCATCCCTGATACCGAGCGTGTGCCATCCCTGATACCTTCATTCAACTTGCACCATCCATAATACCCTCCTGCAGCCTGTACCATCCCTGATACCCTCCTGGAACCTGTGCCACCCCTGATACCCTCTTAGAGCCTGTACCATCCCTGATACCTTCATTCAACTTGCACAATCCATAATACCCTTCTGCAGCCTGCACCATCCCTGATACCCTCCTTCAGCATGCACCATCCATGATGCCCTCCTGCAACGTGCAGCATCCTTAATACCCTCTGCAGACAACCAAAGGCTCTGATACCCCCCTGCAGCCAATTACAGGGGCTGCGAGTGCCAGCCTCTCCATCCTGCTCTTCTTCTGGAGTCTGACATTCATCTCTGTTGCTTGTGTGACTTTCAGTTCTGATGTGGTCTTGCCCAGTTTTGACCCAAACCACTTTCAAGGCTCTGAGTGCCAGTCTGTTTTTCATCAAGGCTCCAAATCTTGCATCGATTTTGAAGCCAGTACTTATCCAGTCCTAAGTCCAGAACCAGCGCTGACCCACTCCTGCAGCCAGAACCAAGTCTGACCCAAATCTGCAATACAAACTAGCTCTGACCCACTTTTACAGACAGAACAATGTGACCCACTCCTGCAGCCAGAACCAAGTCTCATCTACACTGTCAGCTTCTTTCAATCCACCACTGCAACAGGTTCTGTACATGAGTCTCAGTAGCTAAGACATACTTCTGCAGCCATCGCTATCCCTGACCCGCTCCTGCGCAGCCACAAGCAGTTTGGTTTATTTCAGCAACAAGTCACGCTTGTCTGCTGTGATCCTCTCCAGCAGCCAGATCCTCTCTAATTTTGCTCCACAAGCCACCCTATGACTCTGGACACCGATCTGCCGGATTGTGATCCACTCTCTGAGCCAGTACCAGTTGTGTGCACCAGTCCGACCCACAGTGTCCATCTGTGATCTCATAAAAGCTGTTGGCATCTGTCATCCAGACTTTGAGCTCTTCTTGCAGCCAGTACCAGCTGTGCCCCTCTCCTGCAGCCAGCACCAAGTGTGCCTACTCTCCAGCAGGGAGTGCCAGCTGTGTCCCTTTCCCCTGCAGCCAGTGTCAGCTGTGCCCCTCTCCCCTGCGGGCAGTGCTAGTCTTGCGAGACTCCCTGTTGGCATCCAGTGCCATCTGTGTCAGTCTGTATGTGTACCAGTCTCCGTATTTTATGCTGTGCCGGCTGAAAGCAACAGTTTCTCCTGGAAGAAGACCCAGTGCCCTTCGGCTACCCTCTACAGGCTGCATCCCGCATGCTGCCGGTGGGTTTCTACACGTGTCCGGGACTGTGGATGATCATGACATAAAGCCCTGAAGAGCCAGTCACATTGGAGATGAGTTTCCATAAAGAGGACGGTGTGAGCTTGTGCCAGAAAGCGTTGCAGATCGTGTCGGAGCTTTGCCTAGGAGGGCAGGTGGAATGGGACAAGTGCACTGGAATCTTCCCCTCCACCAACCATGGAGCAGGCAGTACAGGTAGGTGACCCCACTGCTAAACCTGGGGGATATCCTTGTTCTTCCCTGTGCACTCAACACTGACCCCACTGCTAAGTTGGGGAAACCTCTCCTATTCACTGTGTACCCAGCACCGACCCAAAAACGAGGGTAACCCAAGCCCTATATTGTGTACCCAACATTGACCCGACTGCTGTTCAGGGGGGAGACCCCTGCTCTTCACTGTGTACCCAACTCTTACTGAAAACCTGAGAGAGTCCCTCTTCACTGTGTACCCCACACTTACTGAAAACCCGAGGGAGACCCATGCCTTCACCCTAAACCCTACACTAACCCCACTGTTGAGTCTGGGAAAGACCCACTGCTGAGCCTAGGGGAGAACCTATACTCTTATCTGAAACTACCAGTATCTGACTCCTCAAAGTGTAACCCCCAAATCCTGGAACCCCCAAAACCCCCTCTTCATTCTTTAGTTTTAGTCTCTGAAAACTCTAAACTTGATACCCTGTTGTGTGATGGCCACCATACCTCAGAACCTTATCATCAACTTTCCGAGAACCCGAAAAAAACACCTAAATCTTTTAAACTTTACAACTTGGCTCCAATTTCATTCATCCTGTTGTTCCGCTTAATTTTGTCCTCCCACTTTGATTATATTTGTGTCCTTATCTCAGTGTCCTCTATCACAAATCGTTGTTCACCCCATTGTATGGCTTAGCTGCCTGTTGCACACCAAGAACTTAACCAACACCACTGGATCCCCACCACCAAACTCCTAGACAATCCATGGACACATGGCAGCTGTCTTTCCCTAAACCCTCCATATACCCTAACCCCTAACCTCCAATACACTGAGAATGGGGAGAAGCCTTTTTTGTTGAACCCCACCCACATAACTCCCCACCTCTAACCTTTCCACTAAGCCAAAAGTGGCATTTAAAACACCCTCTTCTCACAAATGCAAAGCCTGAGATCATTTTGCTTTTTTTTTTTTCAAGGAAAGTGCTCTTTCCAGAAGCAAAGTAATTCAAGCATTGCTGAGCAACCGATTCACAAATACTTGGAAAAGTAGGGTTGCTTCCAACAGCAATCATTTGGGTTTTGCATTTAATTTTACAGAAAAAACAAGCAGGAAATATGATTGTCTTCTACTCCCCATTTCCTAATTAACCCTTCCATCTAACCAGACTGTTCTCAACACCCCCCCCCCCTTCCCCCAATACCACCTTTTTGATCTATCTACAATTCTCCATTCTTCCCTTGGTCCCCTCTCTTCTTCAAGCTCCCAGCTCGTCCATCCTGGGTGTCTTGCTGGATGCTGTGTGGTCCCTGTCATCCTCAGTCAATAGAGACCGGAGGAGTCTGCGATCTGGATTAATAAAGCTGCAGACTGTGTGGGCGTAAAGACAGTTCAACTTTCTCCCCTACCACATCCGAGGAATCTCCTGAAAGGAAATTATTTCACCTGATATGTCAAGGTCTGAGCGTGCTCTGCTTTGCTGATGAAGCACAGTGGTTTACCCATAGAATACCAACCACCCCAGTTTTACACCACTGTGCACCTATGTATGTATCACCCCCAACACTATGCTACTTTGTACCCCCAGAAAATATACATAGCCACGATAAAACCCCCCTATGTATCCCAAAACATGTCACGTATTATATGTGACATTCACCAAACATTCCCTGTAGGTGAATCTTCCTGCTGCCTATGTTTTATAAATATACCCCTAAATGTTACGCTACAGTTTGTTCCTATAACCCACTGCTGTGTATTCCAATAAATACAAATCACCCCAATGTTGCATTAATGCAAATCCTTGCAATGTACACATCATCCCAGTATTACACTGCTTGTTCCTCATGGAAAGACTCATCACCCCTATATTACGGTGCTTTTAAGTCCTAAACATACTAAACACCCCAATATTATCCTGCATGTTCTCACCGAATGTACCAATCACTCAAATACTACATTCAGCTCCTATACTATTACTGTGTGTCCCCAATATTATTACACTAGCAATAGCCCCATCATAAAATGTTCATGTTAAATGTATTGCCTGCTATAGGGAGGTAAAAAGGTATGGGGTGCTAAAGGCCATTGAATGTCAGCCTGTAGAGGAAAACATCTGTGTGGTCTCAAAATTGCAGATCATAGGTGTGCGCAACCTATTGCATTAGGGTGTGCAGCCCAAAGATATGGACCTGGCACATTGATCTCCCTGCCAGCACAATGAAAGAGAAGTGCGTAAGTTGCAGTTGTTCCATCTATGCAAGGAGATGTCAAGATAAATTGTTCATCCAATCATATGTTATTATTAAATCAGCACATGATTTTATCTCATTGAACGTTTTAATTATTTGACTGTTTGTCCTTTCAAGACTGTCCCGATCAACGCTTTCAATTGTGGTTTCACACAGCTGCTCTTTGGGTTCTTGCAGGACATTCACAAGGTTCTTCGCGCAATAGATGTCAGACTGTTCATTACATCTATGGTAAAATAATAGCTTAGGGTCAAATCCTATGGGGCCAGTTTTAATATGCATTACTTACCACTGCCATAGATCCAACTAAATGCTTACTACCCTGTTTTCATGGTTAGGAAACCCTGTATAAGACAAATGTTGGGTCCCCTGGATTATAGCATGCAGCACTGCCTGAATGCTTCTCCTATGTAATTATGTTGTGATTACAGATTTTCTGTATCAGGAGAACACTTGTTGCTTTGTAGACTGAGTCACCCCTTCTGCAGTCATTGCTGTGCGGTGTACATGCCAGGTCTGATCACAGAGGACCTTCTTGCCCACTCCACCATTACTATAGAGGTTTGCAGTCATCAAAGCCTGTTTTGTGAATGGATGGCAGAGAGAGTCAATGTAACAATGGAATGTACGTTGTTCTTTCACTGGAGCAGAGACTGTGTAGGAGTCTGCCAGTATCCATTCATACTCCAGGCTCTGTTCTCCTAGTACAGGTTAGAGAATGAAAAGGCTTGCTTTTTTCATGTATATCTTAGTTTTCAGTCTGGGATTATTATTATTATTATATTATTATTATTATACAGGATTTATATAGCGCCGACAGTTTGCGCAGCGCTTTACAACATGAGGGCAGACTGTACAATTACAATACAAATCAATACAGGAGGGATCAGAGGGATTGTCACATATTGTTTATGGTAAAGTAGATGTAATCTCTAACGGAAAGACATTATTTTATTAAAGCAGTGCATATCAAAAACAATCACCACGTGCTTTAAATAATAAACAGTTTTCACCTTTTTTCATCCTGAAAACAGAAAATGATAACTTTATGATACACAGTATTTTGTAAAGCTGTTAAAATAGATACTGTGGTTACAAAAACAAATAAATAAATAATGACCCCTGTAAAAGAAGAGGTAGAATACTTAGATACATAGAAGAAAGTTTGACCTGCTGACCCTCAGCTTACTTATCTTACCCTTTCTAATGCCGCGTACACACAAAGGGACTATCCCGCGGGATTATCCCCTGGCCTCAAGTCCAGGGGATAATCCCCTCGTGTGTGGGCCTCCAACGGACTTTTTTTCAAAAAGTCCGGCGGACTAAAGTTTTAAGTTTTGTTTTAAAATTATCCGCTGGACTTGGCAGTCCGGCGGACAATCCCGCCGTAGTAGGCTAGTCCGCCGGACTTTTGAAATGAACGGACTTGCCGCTCATCGGAAAGTCCGTTCATTTAGCACGTGACTTCAGGTGTGTAGCTAGCGTAGGCAGTAAATGCCGGCGCGCTAGCTCCGTCACCTGGCATGGATTTAAAGGGAGTCCCCACGCCGAAAAGCGACGTGGGGGTCCCCCCCAAATCCATCTCAGACCCTTATGCGAGCACGCAGCCCGGCAGGCCAGGAAAGGGGTGGGGACGAGCGAGCGCCCCCCCCTCCTGAGCCGTACCAGGCCGCGTGCCCTCAACATGGGGGGTGCCCTGGGGAAAGGGGGGCCGTGCGGCCCCCCCACCCCAAAGCACCTTGTCCCCATGTTGATGAGGACAAGGGTCTTCCCGACAACCCTGGCCGTTGGTTGTCGGGGTCTGCGGGCGGGGGCTTATCGGAAACTGGGAGCCCCCTTTTATAAGGGGGCCCCCAGATCCCGGCCCCCACCCTATGTGACTGAGTATGGGGTACGATGTACCCCTACCCATTCACCTAAGGTGTAAAATGTAAAGTAAAAAAAACACACTTTTGAAAAAATATTTTATTGCACTGCTCCGGGGGTCTTCTTCCGTCTTGGGGGTCTTCTCGCCGGACTCCTCCGCCATTTACCTAGCTCTTTTACCGAGCGGAGAAGTCCGGCTACCTTCTTCGTCGTCGTCGTCGCCGCCCCCCACCCTATGTGAATGAGTATGGGGACGATGTACCCCTACCCATTCACCTGGGGTAAAAAAAAAAACACACTTTTGAAAAAATATTTTATTGCACTGCTCCGTCTTCTTCCGTCTTGGGGGTCTTCTCGCGGACTCCTCCGCCATTTACCTAGCTCTTTTACCGAGCGGAGGCCGGCTTCTTCGTCGTCGCCGCCGTCGTCTATGGCCCCACTCCTCCGCCATTTACCTAGCTCTTTTACCGAGCGGAGAAGTCCGGCTACCTTCTTCGTCGTCGCCGCCGTCGTCTAGGGGTCTCGATCCGCCTTCGGGGGTCTTCCGGGGTCTCTTCTGTTCTTGTCGCTGTCGTCGCTTTCTGCGCGCCTTCTTCTTCTTCTTCTTCTTCTTCTTCTTCCGATGTTGACACATCGCTCTCTCTGGCCGGAATGCCAGAGCCGCGCTGTGCTGGGACTTATATAGGGACAAGGGGACAGGGTCACATGCTCATGTCACATGGTGACCCCGCCCCCTTGTGATGTCACAGTCCCAGAGGATGCTGGGACTATGACATCACAGGGGGCGGGGTCACCATGTGACAAGGTGCTTTGGGGTGGGGGGGCCGCACGGCCCCCCTTTCCCCAGGGCACCCCACATGTTGAGGGCACGCGGCCTGGTACGGCTCAGGAGGGGGGGGCGCTCGCTCGTCCCCACCCTTTCCTGGCCTGCCGGGCTGCGTGCTCGGATAAGGGTCTGAGATGGATTTGGGGGGGACCCCCACGCCGTTTTCTTTAAATCCATGCCAGGTGACGGAGCTAGCGCGCCGGCATTTACTGCCTACGCTAGCTACGTACCTGAAGTTACGTTCTAAATGAACGGACTGATCCGTGTGTGGGCAAGTCCGTTCATTTTCAAAAGTCCCTCGGACTTTGTCCAGCGGATTGTACGCTCGGAAAGTCCGGCGAAGCCAGCTGGAAAGTCCGGCGGATTGTCCGCTGGACTAGGTCCGCCGGGAAAAGTCCCTTTGTGTGTACGCGGCATTAGGCTGGCCATACATTATACATTTTCTTGTAGAGTTTTCCACACTGGGTATGATTTAAAGCAGTGCTATTTAAAGCGTCTGTTACCCCAACACTTCACATTTCTGATATGTGCCTGCTGTACCATGTACTTGTATGAGAAAGTATCCTGTTCTTTTTGTATTGCTTCATTTGTGTGAAATCCCTGGTGCTCCTGCCAGTCCCTCTTGAAAACTGAACACACTAAGCAGAAGAACACACCGTGGTCAGTTCTCTAGCTATGCTGGGAACTCAGTGTGCTCTCCTCTAATGATCAGACTTATCCTGACACTCCCCCGCTGCACAGCCATTTAATGGGAAGCTCAGTGTGCTGCTGCTTCTCCTTCCCCAGCTCTTATGCAGCAGAGAACAGAGGGAATGTGATCACTTATAAAAAAGGGAAAAAAAGGGTATTTATAATGTATTTTTATATCTATATATAAATATTTTGCCTTTTATTTCTATTTTAAACTGAATGGGTTGTTTTACAAGGTGATCGTTTACAATCACTTTAAAACCCAACCACTATTTCAGCACTACTTAAAGCGGAGGTTCACACAAAAATTGAACCTCCGATTTTCGGAAGCCTCCCCCCCTCCGGTGTCACATTTGGCACCTTTCAGGGGGGAGGGGGTGCAGATGCCTGTCTAAGACAGGTATTTGCACCCACTTCCGGGCATAGACTCCCACGGGAGTCTATGCCTCTTCCCGTCCCGCCGTGCTGTCTGCTGGGACACACATGGGTCCCAGAGACAGCAGGGACCTTTCTGATTGCGCTGCGCGACTTGCGCATGCGCAGTAGGGAACCGGGAAGTGAAGCCGCAAGGCTTCATTTCCTGATTCCCATACCGAAGATGGCGGCGGCAGCATCTGAGGACCGAGGGATGGTTTGGTCTCGAGTGCCGACATCGCTGGACCCTGGGACAGATAAGTGTCCTTATTTTAAAAGTCAGTAGCTTCAGAATTTGTAGCTGCTGACTTTAAAAAAAAAAAAAAAATTTGGGGTGAGTTGTATTTATTGGAATGCATAGTAGTGGGTTATAGGAACAAACTATAGCGTAACAATTAGGGGTATATTTATAAAACATAGGCAGCAGGAAGATTCACCTAAAGGGAATGTTTGGTGAATGTCACATATAATACGTGACATGTTTTGGGATACATAGGGGGTTTTATCGTGGCTATGTATATTTTCTGGGGGTACACAGTAGCATAATGTTGGGGGTGATACATACATAGGTGCACAGTGGTGTAAAACTGGGGTGGTTGGTATTCTATGGGTAAACCACTGTGCTCCATCAGCAAAGCAGAGCACGCTCAGACCTTGACATATCAGGTGAAATAATTTCCTTTCAGGAGATTTGTGGGACTCCCTCTTTAAGCACTACTTCTGTGAGATTTGTAACAATTTGATATTACTTCAGTGCTAGGGTTAATATTTATACTTCTTTCAGGCTCAAGTAGTGCTGATATAGACACAGGTACGATTTGCAGCACCATTTACATTATAGCTTATGGCCGTGAAATTGTGCTGAAATCCTGAAAAATGAATACATGAACTACTTCTCAAATCGCACTACTTAGACAATGCCATAGAAACACATTAGATGCTACTTCAGGTATGATATGTAAATTGCATGTCGTACTTGAAGTTGTATCGGTGTGACCGTTGGCTATGATTTACAAAAAACGTATAATATGAGATCAAACCTAAACAGTTTCAATTTGTATGCAATCAGGCAGGCCCTTACGCTACATAGTCTAAGGTAAATCTAAAGGAAATTGAATAAGAGAATTGTATATTGTATGGCCAGCTTTACTCATAAGTTTACTCTTGTAATGTATCTGATAGGCATGATCCACATGCACCAAAGCGTAAACCATCTATCAAAGGTATAGAGATGATCAGCACTTCCAGGGTAAGAGTTCAAGGCTTAATTTAATCCATTAAAAGCAATGTATTTTGGTGCACAAAAATGCATTTTACAGACATGGCATTTCAACCCATCAAGGAGTCAAAATATACCCTATTTTTAATGGTTGAAACTTGGATTTACTAGTGCTAATCATCTTTGCAAGTTTGATATGATCTCTGGTCAGGTGAGTCCTCATTCCAATATGCTAAAGCTTAATGGTGACTGAAGCATCTTCAGCATCAACTCACTTTTGGCTGTTTCGGGTTCCTGAATCCCGCTGTATATTGTGGCTTCCTCCCTCAGCCCCTACATCATTCTTGTTTCTATACATCAGTGCTCAAGTGTCGTGGTTAGAGATGGAGGTGAGAGCTATAGTACCACTGTGCTTACATTCCTGTGGAATTACAGATTTATTTTACAGCAAAACCTCTTGAAGTCTTCCTATCTGGGTGGATCTTGTACCGAACTCGATACCCCTAAAACCAAGATGACGTTCTATGTTAGCAGCTTCCTGGCCACCAGCTCTAGTTGACTCATCTATTCACTTGTTCCTCAATATTAACCACTAGAGAGAATGCTCATCACAGTGATGTTATCTAGTTTGTGCTGGAGACTGCGCTGGGCTGACTGGATCAGTCACTGGTAGTGGGTGGGTGGGTGGTTGTGTGGGCAAGTAGGTAGGAATTCCTTCTGTAGGTTGTGCCCAGTTTTAAGTGATGGTAATGAAACCTCTTGGGGTTTGGGCTGCTGGCTTATGGTCATTTCCACACGTAGACTTGGAAAAGTTGGAAGGAAGGCGCACCTGGTGTCCAAAAGAATGTGGGGTAGATTGGATGGTGGTGGTGGGGGGGTTGAATGGTTGGTGGATGGAATGAAATGGATGATGCCTGCTGCCGAGGTGGTGGTAATTCTGGAAACTAGAATACTGTGGAGTCGCTGTAAAATTACTATAAAATCACTGTACAATTGCTGTAGAAAGCATTGTAAAGGAAGCTTTAGCTGGGGGTGGATTTAGGTACCAAGAGGGGACTGGGTAATGGCTCATGTGGGGTAAAAATAAGAAGTTTTGATGGTGAGGGGTAGGAATATGGGCATATGGGGAGAGAGGAATATTAAATGTAAGCAGTACTCACATTCAATAGCCATGAAACTGCTACTTCAGCAAGGAGGATTTGCCGGCCCACTGAATCAGCGGTCATAATGATGGGACAATAGAAGGAAGGTGGGCAAAGTTGAGGGCTATGTGAGGTCATCGCTAGGGATGGATTTCCATCATTGGAGTCACAAACTTGTGTCCACAAAACCTCTGTTCTAGAATCAGCTTTTTCTTTTTTTACTGCTCTGAATTGGTCTTAGAATAATTTCAAAATGTTTCAATAAACTTACATGAGATGACAGAATATAAATAAGACATAAATAAGTGGCTGATCCATCTAAAGCAGGGGTCTCAAACTGGCGACCCTCCAGCTGTTGCAAAACTACAAGTCCCATGAGGCATTGCATGATGGGAATTGTAGTTTCGCAACAGCTGGAGGGCCGCCAGTTTGTGACCCCTGATCTAAAGAATATAGCTGCTTCATAGGTCTACAGTGCCTTATGGCAACAGTTGCTGGTCAGTTGTTTGTGTTTCGGAGCATTCTGGCAATTAGGGCTCCCTGGTGCTAAACTGACTACTCAGTAACTGGCATTTGATGTGATTTCTGCCACCACAGGCACGCATTAAAAGAGAAAATAAGGATATACTGTATTAAATCATGCCATATTATAAATGTAATGTAATCTATCAATAACTGCTAAACTGATTACACATGGGGTTTTTGCATCTCTACAGCAATATTTCTGCAATAATTTGAAGTTCAGATTACATTGTATTTGATTCCAGTGGCTGGGTAGAAGGGATTACACAGAGAGGTGTTCTAAATAGGACTAATTTAAATTCATACGGTAGTTAATCCTTGCTTGTGAAACATGCTGGTTTTTACTTAATAACAGTGCACAAAAATCAACGGTGAAATGCAAAGTGGGGCATTGCCGTGGCTAAAGTGATAAACACTCCTTGCCTACCTTGGGTGCAGGCTTCAATCCCTTCGTGGAGTTTGTATAGATTTCCTGTATAAAGTGTGTATTTCCTTTATATGCTTCCTGCAGGTATGCTGGTTTCCTTCCCCAATACAAGAACATACTAGCAGGGTCATTAATGTCTAAACAAAGTGACTCTGGACTGTGCGTGGCAATAGTAGGGAGAATATTGGGGCATTGGACAATATATATGGATCTATTGATTTAAAAGAGCACTGCTGTGATGGTCTAAATGCACAAAGCAAATGTAAGCACAGTCTATTGCCGACAGTTAGAAATTATTTATATTTAAAAAAAATTTTTTTATGATTCTTTATCTGCCTCCCTAATGGCTATTATTGTAGTAAATTGTCAGTAGGGGGAGCTGTTGTTCTAAGTGGACCTTTAAAAACATCCTGATGTGTACAGTGGGTGCGCACTATGCCTATGAATAGGTAAAAGGCCCAGAGCCAATATAAAGTTTATTTACAGTGTTGCGTGACTGAGTAAATGTCAGTCAAACTATCACAGCACTGCACTGAGTAACTCTCAGTCAAACTATCACAGATAAGCACCAAATAATTGCCAGTGAAACTATGACAGCACTGATAACGGAAAAATCCCCTGGAAAAAAGGGGGAATTACACTGCATCTGAGCACCACAAACCAAAAACTGAATTTAATTAACCTTCAATATTCAAAGCAAACTTACTCACCCATTCATGTCTCCATGCTCTTTATTGGGCTGAGAAATCACTTTTACTCCCCCTTAGAAATTCTGGCCGTGGTCATCTTGAGTAAGGGCAGATGATCCATGTAGCATGTATTTCCTGGAATCCATCTGCCCTTAGCTCAGACATGCAGGCAGGAGGGTGTGCTTAGTTGAGAAAACCCCTCCTCCTCTCCTGAAGACTCCTGGGATGTATGACATCATTTGCCTAGGCCAGAAACCAGGAAGTAACTGAAGAAATTGAATAAAGAGGTTAAAACAAGGAATTATAGTATACCTTCCTATCTAATTACTAATGCTAGCAGCATAAGGATTAAAAATAGTCAACGTTGACTGAGATAGTGAAGTTCCACTTTAAGAAGGTTAATGTAGATGTAAACCCTAACGGAATGACGTTTAGTCTGCTCAAAGTACATTGTGTATAATAAATAACTGACATTTTTTTAAATAAAATACTTTTGGGAAATCATAAAGAATTTCAATGACACTGCAGATTCATGTAACTGACACAGACAGGTACGTGAATCTGGCACACATACAGAGTGTGAAGATGCACTGAAATTGGAATGTCCATACGGACACTGCAGACTCAGTGCAGCTGCGTTCTCTCTTGCCGATGCAGCTGTCACACAACATAGTAACTGAAGAGTATTGAAGCTGGGTGGGCAGAGGATTTGTTCCCCTTTTCCCCCAGTCACAAAAAGGAAGATGACCTGATGGGGAACTGATGGGGAACTAGCAGCTCAGCTTCCCCATAAGACTTCACCAACTACAGCATCACTGTTTGCAAGAAGGCTGTCAGTTGTGAAGCTGACAGCATCCTTAAGAACCAGTGAAAGTTAGGGAGGGGATAGTGGCGGCAAATATGCCACTCATCTACACTGTGTACAGGGACAGGCATTGTGCCTGTCTCTGTACGGCAACATATAGTTGGCTGTAAAGCGAAACGAAACCATTGATTTAACCGATTCCCCAAACAGTTACATTCCAGGCATGCCGAGAATGATAATTGCCTATATGTTCAACCAATCTGTCAAACCATCAAATGTCTGGTGTCATAACTGATCACAAGTGCAGCACCATGGCAGCTGCAGATCAAACGGAGGCTAAGAAGACAGCTTCCTTGGCTGTATAGGACAGGAAGATGTAGTTCCGCTTTAATTACCTCCAGTTTCGTTATCTATGAACTGGAGGCAAATATTTTTGAATCCAGGGAGTTAACCTGAGCTAGGAACTACCAGAATCTGCAGCGTGCGTTGGTAAAGTTAGTGAAACAAGCGTTACAGAGTCTGTAGGGATTTAATGACTTTTCCCAACCACTTTAACATTTTTCTCATATTTTGTTACATCCCAGGGCTGCTAATTTTATACATTCTCTATGCATTCAGTTCTTGTCTACAGGCACTGCAGCGAGTTTCCTAATGGTGACAACAGTGGACCATGTTTGTGTAATTAAACTGTCACTTGTAGTCAGGGCCGGTACAAGGCAGGGGCGGACGGGGCACGTGCCCTGGGCGCTACCATTTTCTAAAGGCGGGGGGGCGCGCCGCAGCCTGCAGTTTAAATTGTGTAATGGGCCGGCCGCCGCCCGCCAGTACATTTAATTGCTGTGCCAGTGTGTGCCGCCGGCGCCGAGTGCGCTCCGCTTCTGCTGTATCCTCCCTTGTCCCTTCTTTCTGCTTGAGTTCCCCCCCCCCCCCCCCGCGGAGGAGTCACTTAGTACATGCCAGCGCGGCAGCGCCAGCGGCGTGACGTCACTCACCAGGTGGGAGGACTCAGAGGAGAGGAGCGCAGGGAGCTCTGTAGCCTTGGCGCGCTGTGAGCCTGTGACCCGGAGCAAGGAGCTGCTGCCACCTGCCTGCCTGGCTAGTTAGAACGAAACTGCTAGAAGAATAGAGATAAGAAGAAGAGGAGAGATAAGAGGAGAGATAAGAAGAAGAGAGAAGAGAAAAGAGAGAAGAGAAGAAGAGAGAAGAGAGAAGACAAGAAGAGAAGACTTGAATTTACAGCCAATGTGTCCATAGGTACTTTTTTTATTTTTTTTTACGAGACAGACAAGACAGACAGACAAGAGACATGACACACACTTGCTTAGGCCCCTTTCACACTGGGGCGGGAGCCGCAGTGACGGTAAAGCAGCGCTATATTAGCGCTGCTTTACCGTTGTTTTGCCCGCGGGTTTCGGCCGCTCGCGGTGCGGTTTTACCCCCTGCGAGCGGCCGAAAAAGGGTTAATATCCCCCGCAGAGCTCCGCCGTGGCGGCGCTTTGCGGCGGTATTGCCGCGGTTTTACCGCGGTGTCCCATTTAAATGAATGGGAAGGAGCGGTATAGGAGCGGTGAACACACCGCTCCTATACCGCTCCAAAGATGCTGCTAGCAGGACTTTTTTTGCCGTCCTGCTAGCGCACCGCTCCAGTGTGAAAGCCGCCGGCTTTCACACTGGAGTGAATGGGGCCGTTTTTTTCAGGCGGTGTACAGGCGCTATTTTTAGCGCTGTACCGCCTGAAAACCGCCCAGTGTGAAAGGGGCCTTAATATGCCTCTCCACTTTTTTAATTTATGTAAATTGTAAAATGTTAATTTCTGAAAATATATGTGCAAAGTGTTCAGTGGTTGTGGCGGAATGTACAGTACAGGACTAAGAAATCTTAACTGGTTGCTGACCGCTGGCTGTCAATTGACGGCCAGGCGGTGCAGCTCTCGTGGCGGGAGGGCGTCATATGACGTCCTCCCCTTCCTGGCCCACCAGGGGGCGCGCGCGTGCCCGCCGTGTTACTGGGGACTCAATGCGCATGCCCGGCGGCTGCAATGTCCGCTGGGCACTCGCGATTGCCCGGTAACACAGCAGGACCGTGGATCTGTGTATGTAAACACACAGATCCACGTCCTGTCAGAGAAGAGGAGACCGATGGTGTGTTCCCAGTACAGAGGAACACCGATTGGTCTCCTCCCCTTGTGAGTCCCCTCCCCCAACAGTTAGAATCACTCCCAGGGAACATATTAACCCCTTCAGTGACCCCTAGTGTTAACCCCTTCCCTGCCAGTCACATTTATACAGTAATCAATGCTTTTTCATAGCACGGATCGCTATATAAATGTGAATGGTCCCAAAAATTGTCAAAAGTGTCCGATATGTCCGCCGCAATATCGCAGTCTGGATAAAAATTGCAGATCACCGCCATTGCTAGTAAAAAACAAAATTTGAAACGACATTGATTCTTTATTAAAAACGGGGGGGGGGGGGGCACTTTGTCATCTTCGCCCTGGGCACCAAATGGCCTTGTCCCAGCACTGCTTGTAGTCTCCATTGGAAACCTGTGTGACACAGTGACAATGTAGGGACACAGATGGGAGTCTTGGACAGAGTGTTGTTTGGAGACTGGAGATTTCACTCTGCAAACACCTCCTGTTGAGTCATACTCATAGCTCTGCAAACAGCAAATCTAATGCTCCATGCTGATTGGAGAGCTCTAGCTTCGACTCAGTAACGGGCCTGTTTGTCCTCTGCAGGGAAACCACTGCTTCTACACAGAATAAGATCCATTTTCTGCAGCATGCTGACAGGGGACAGGTTTTTCTAGGTTGTGGCTGTTTTCTAAAGAAAATGCACTGGTAAGACTTTGCACATCATTTCTTTTGATGCAGCTGAAATATATTTAGTCTATTTAAACTTTAACCAATTTACGCCTGGCCTATAGACAAATAATGGCTGGGCAGTGGCTTTACATGCTGACTGGAAATCATGGGCAGTGGCTTTCCATGCTGACTGGAAATCATATGATGTCCTGTTAGGAAGCGCCGAGCGTGGGACACAGTCGATGACCAGAGTACCGGTTCGCTGCTGGGACCATGCGACCGCTGTGATGAATCACAGCAGGTCACATGACAGTTGTACACAATGGATGGCTTCCTTTCATGCCATCCATGGTGTACAATTGTGTTGCAAACTGTGATTGGTCAATTTGATCACATGGTACAGACAGGGCCAATCCCAGCCTATCTGTACCATGTGATTACTTTTGGCCAATCACAGCTAATCACAACAAAACAGACTGAATGATTCAGTTTCATTCAGTAAAATGCTTGCTTATAGCAATGTAATGCACTGCTATAAGCAAACATAATGTGTAAAAAAATAAATAAAATCCTGATCACTTCCCCTGAGCAGTACAATGGTAATATGGTGACATTATATTGCTCTGATTAGCAGTGTGTTAAACATAAAATAGGAAAAAAAAAGTATTAAAAATTAATAAATTAATATTATAATACATTTTTTTTGGACTGTTACCAGTCAGTGTCTCTGATCACTGCCACACCAGTTATATGATGACACCGCACTGCACTGGTGAAAGTATGTAAACTTATGTAAACTTATTGTGTACTAAATACCTTGGACTGTCTTCTTTCCAAAAAGGGGTCATTTTTTTTTGGGGGGGGGGGGGGGTTTGGGGGGTTTATTTCTACTGTCCTGCCATTTTAGGGCCTCAAAAAATTAGTTTGTTTGTGGACACTACACCTTTCAAACAGACTAAATAATATACACTGATTTGGGTTATTTTCACCAAAGAAATGTTGCAGAATACACTTTGGGCTAAATTTATGAAGAACAATTATTTATTTGAAAAATTTAAAAACAAAAACGAAGAAAAACACATTTTTATTCCTTTATTTTGCAAAAAATTAAAAAAAAAACAGTGGTAATTAAATATCACTAAACGAAAGCTCTATTTGTCATTCAAAGTGCGACACAGTGATGTAAGTAACTGAGTTAAAATAAACTGAGTAACGCAGTTACTTTAGAGGGTACGAGTAATCTAACTGATTACTTTTCCCCTCATGGTAACTCAGTTCCCATTACTTTGGCTTAGTTACCCCAATTACATCTACCGCCACTAGATGGCAGTAGTGTAATTCCAGTGTCCTGCCGAAAAAGTTCCCCCACCGGATAAGAACCCCCTGTACTGCGCAGGCGCAGGGCTTGCGCAGTACGAAGGACTACGGAGCTTCCGAAAATTGCCGAACCTAAACAGCTCTGAGTGAACTCTACACCGCGCAGGTGCAGTTAACATGTAATTGTACGAGGCGATGCCACACGCTCCTGATGCTCGTGCTACTCTGCAAGGGGCGTCTATCGTGTAACTAAGGGGCGGGTCTAGTATTACTGTAACCAAGGGGCGCATTTATTATTATTATTATATATCGAGCTCTGCCCATTAATTTAACATTCGCCCTCTTCTGTAGCCATCCGCCCCTTACACGATATAATAATAATAATAGACCCGCCCCTTACACGATATAATAATAATAGACCCGCCCCTTGCTTACACGCTATAACAGATCTGCCCCTTGGTTAGAGTAATAATAGAACAGCCCCTTGGTTACACGATATATAACAATAATAATAAATGCGCCCCTTGGTTACAGTAATACTAGACCCGCTCCTTAGTTACACATATAGAATATTTAAAAAA